>JASFXZ010000014.1:11049021-11489424 GCA_032209605.1 Mactromeris polynyma | reverse complement strand
AATGTTTGACTGAATTAATGATTTAATGTCTGACTGAATTAATGCTATAATGTATGACTGAATCAATGATATAACATATGACTGAATCAATGATATAATGTCTGACTGAATCAATGATATAATGTCTGACTGAATTACTGATATAATGTCTGACTGAATCAATGATATAACATATGACTGAATAAATGATATAATGTCTGACTGAATCATGGCTATAACATTTGACTGAATCAATGATATAATGTCTGACTGAATTAATGATATAACATTTGACTGAATCAATAATATAACGTATGACTGAATCAATGATATAACGTTTGACTGAATCAATGATATAACGTATGATTGAATTAATGATATAATATATGACTGAATCAATGATATAATGTCTGACTGAATCAATGATATAACGTCTGACTGAACCAATGATATAACGTATGACTGAATCAATGATATAACGCTTGACTGAATCAATGATATAACGTCTGACTAAATCAATAATATAACGTATGACTGAATCAATGATATAACGTTTGACTGAATCAATGATATAACGTCTGACTAAATCAATTATATAACGTATGACTGAATCAATGTTATAATGTCTGACTGAATTAATGATATAACATCTGACTGAATCAATGATATAATGTCTGACTGAATCAATGGTATAGTGTATGACTGAATTAATGATATAATGCCTGACTGAATAAATGATATAACGTCTGACTGAATCAATGATATAATGTCTGACTGAATTAATGATATATTGTATGACTGAATCAATGATATAATGTATGACTGAATCAATGATATAATGTCTGACTGAATCAATGGTATAGTGTATGACTGAATTAATGATATAATGCCTGACTGAATAAATGATATAACGTCTGACTGAATAAATGATATAACGTCTGACTGAATCAATGATATAACGTCTGACTGAATCAATGATTGACCAAATAATAATTTTACTGATTTAATTAATTCCTTTTACTTTGCCATAATTATTCATTTGCTGATTATTATTTTTCAGGTAAATACAGTGGCGGGCATCTTGGCAGAGATAAGACCTATCATAAAATTAATGATAACTACTTCTGGAAGGGTATGAAGGAAGAGATAAAGAATTTTATCCAAGATTGTGACGTATGTTCCCGTGTAAATATTGCACCCCCAAAGTCAGCACCACCACTGAACTCAATACCAGTCCCCAGTAAAGTTTGGAGCCTGATAGGCATAGATATCATAGGACCACTTGAGACAACCCATAAAGGAAATAAATATATAGTAGCAGCTACTGATCATTTCTCAAAGTTTGCTATAGCTGAAGCTATCCCCCAAAAAAGTGCTGAATATGTGGCCAAATTCCTTATAGATGCTATATGTACTTTTGGACCTATGGACTCTATCATATCTGACCAGGGTAAAGAATTCACAAATAAAGTCCTGGATGAAATTACCACTGAATTAAATATAGACCATAGAATTTCTTCATCGTATCATCCGCAAACAAACGGCCAAAGGGAAAGGGACAATAGAACCTTAAAGGAGATGTTGCAGAAAGTAACCCATAAATCTGGACAGGACTGGGATTTACACATTCAATCTTGCCTGTTTGCGTACAGAACCAGCAAACATGCATCCACAAAATTCACTCCTTTTAAGATAATGTTTGGAAGAGAGGCAAAGCTGGTAAATCAACAAGACAGATGCCATATTCAACATAACCTCACACGTGAAATGTTAGAGACCTACACTCAAAGCAGAGAAACTGTCCTAGATTCTGTATCGAAAAATATCAAATGTGCCCAAAAGAGACAAAAAAAGTATTATGATGAACGAAATAGCTCACACAAGACCATAGCCCCAGAAACTCGTGTACTTATAAAAAATGCAAGTAAGATAAGAAGATTTGGGAGCAAGCTTGCACCAAGATGGGTAGGACCATACCTTGTAGTTGAAGCTTTGACAAAAGGTCGTCTGAGACTTAAGAACATAGAATCTGGAAAAGTTCTATCCAATGTTTACCATTCAAGTAATGTAAAGGTATATACAGCAATGTCAAGTGAGTCTAAACCAAAATGTCCTGTGAAGCTAAATGCCCAAAAGAAATCCCTGAAGAAACTTAAGAGTGTCAAAAAACAGCAAAACCCCAAAAGGAAACAGCCATCAGTGTGCACAAAATTCTCCCCTTTGACAGCTGCTGACAACCAGAAACTGTGTAAATTATTAGATATTCCATTTGTTGTGCAACCAAAATTTGGACCTGCAGGGATTGCACATGAGCCAGAAATTGTGAAACACATCAACGGTGATGGAAACTGCTTTTTTAGAGCAGTGTCCTACGCAGTGTCTGGAACTGAAAACAGCCATAAGAAATGTAGAAATGAAGTTGTAAAACATATGTGTGCTGATACTGTATCAAAAAAGCTTTCAGGGTATGTTAATCAGAACATAACTGACTACATTAAGACCAGTAAAATGAATGACAATGCTGTTTGGGCAACAGATGCCGAGATTATGGGAGCTGCTTCATTGTTCAACACTGACATTTATGTGTATGCTGCAAGTGGAAAACGAAATGGTTCAAAAAACTATGCATGGCTGAGATATCCTGCAGGATTTTCTTTGGAAAAAACAAGCCGAAAGGGACTCTACCTGAAAAATGTACATGAACATTTTGAAGTTGTTTTAGGATGTTAAATGTGAAAAAGTTTAAACCCTATATGTGAATTTTAGTTCATAGAAATGTATCTTTTGGCGGACTATGTATATAACGGTAAAAGTTAAACTAAGACTAATTTGGTCTTTATTTATCTACCAACCAATGGACAAAAACTATCTATAAAGACTTAGTGTTAGTGCCTTGCAAAGTAGTGCATATTAGGACACATAATATTTCCAGGTCATTTAAAAATGGCCTTATAGTCCTTTGTTCATTGTCTTTCAACTACTGTGCTTTTTCTCTGTAATCCTTTTGTAGTATTTATTATTGTTGATATAGCTTGTGATGGTGGTAATTATAAGTTTTATTAAGACTCCTCACATTATCAAGCCTGGTTATTTTTGTAATGCGCATTTTGTTTGTTTTTATCTATGTTGCTGTGAATTAGTGTTTTCTTTTGATGTATAAATCCTTCAAACTAGTTTCGTATAGCTATATAAATATACTTTCTAGTTTGTGTCAGTTATATATACATAAAAACATGTACATGTATATACATATACCAGGGCTGGTATTCACTGATCACCACTATTTCGACTTTGGTGAACATTTGTGCTGCACAATATCCTCAGTAAATAAAGACTAAACCATGCACGAAACCAAAACATAATGGTCATAATGTTAATGTTCAATTTAGATACAAAAAACAAAGTTTTCCTGAAGGTGCTTTGTGAACACTAGATTGTTAAAATTGTGGGCACTACAATTGTTTTAGAGTGAAAGACTTTCAATGCATGTTTACAGTGTGTGTTGTTATTTGAATGAAGGTAGAAACTTTCCCAATGTCTTCAATTTTGTGGAGGAACCAATTTGCAAAATGTAACCAATTTTGAATCATCACAAGTAAGGCCCAACTAACACACATGTGTGTTAATATTCAGACAATTTTCAGTTTTCAGTTTAACCAATAACACATGGAAAATTCATCAAGGACAATTAATTCTGTATATGATTTATAAGTTATTTCAAATTATCTTTTTAAAATAATACATGTATCTTAAATAAGTAACTCAATTCATACTAAGTATGTCATTCATTATTGAAACATAGAAAATATATATATTTTTCAGTTTATGGTTGTTTCTCTTATATTTATTTGATAGTTCGCCAAGGCGAAAGAACTGACTAGTTGATTTCTTCCCACCTCATATGCATGAACTACAAGTCAGGGGGGAAAGAACTGACTAGTTGATTTCTCCCCCCCCCCCCCCCTCAAATACATGAACTACAAGTTCGGGGGATAGAACTGACTAGTTGATTTCTTCCATCCTCATATACATGAACTACAAGTCAGGGGGGGAAAGAACTGACAAGTTGATTTCTTCCCCCCCTTCATATACATGAACTACAAGTCGGGGGGATAGAACTGACTAGTTGATTTCTTCCCCCTCCAATACATGATTTACAAGTCAGGGGGGGAAAGAACTGACTAGTTGATTTCTTCCCCCTTCATATACATGAACTACAAGTCAGGGGGGAAAGAACTGACTAGTTGATTTCTTCCCCCCTCATATGCATGAACTCCAAGCCAGGGGGAAAGAACTGACTAGTTGATTTCTTCCCCCATCATAAACATGAATTACAAGTCAGGGGGGAAAGAACTGACTAGTTGATTTCTTCCCCCACTTATAAATGAACTACAAGTCGGGGGGGGGGAAGAACTGACAAGTCGATTTCTTCCCCCCTCATTTACATGAACTACAAGTCGGGGGGATAGAACTGACTAGTTGATTTCTTCCCCCTCCAATACATGATTTACAAGTCAGGGGGGGGGAAAGAACTGACAAGTTGATTTCTTTCCCCTTCATATACATGAACTACAAGTCAGGGGGGAAAGAACTGACTAGTTGATTTCTTCCCCCTCCAATACATGAACTACAAGTGGAGGGGTAGAAAGAACTGACTAGTTGATTTCGTCCCCCATCATAAACATGAATTACAAGTCAGGGGGGAAAGAACTGACTAGTTTATTTCTTCCCCCATCATAAACATGAATTACAAGTCAGGGGGGAAAGAACTGACTAGTTGATTTCTTCCCCCCTCCAATACATGAACTACAAGTCAGGGGGATAGAACTGACTAGTTGATTTCTTCCCCCTGCAATACATGATTTACAAGTCAGGGGGGGAAAGAACTGACTAGTTGATTTCTTCCCCCCTCATATACATGAACTACAAGTCAGGGGGGAAAGAACTGACTAGTTGATTTCTTCCCCCCTAAAATACAAGAACTACAAGTCAGGGGGAAAAGAATTGACTAGTTGATTTCTTCCCCCCTCATATACATGAACTACAAGTTGGGGGGGGGAAAGAACTGACTAGTTGATTTCTTCCCCCCTCATATACATGAACTACAAGTCAGGGGGGAAAGAACTGACTAGTTGATTTCTTCCCCCATCATAAACATGAATTACAAGTCAGGGGGGAAAGAACTGACTAGTTGATTTCTTTCCCCTTCATATACATGAACAACAAGTCAGGGGGGAAAGAACTGGCTAGTTGATTTCTTCCCCCCTCATATACATGAACTACAAGTCGGGGGGGGGAAAGAACTGACTAGTTGATTTCTTCCCCCCTCATATACATGAACTACAAGTTGGGGGGGGGGAAAGAACTGACTACTTGATTTCTTCCCCCCTCATATACATGAACTACAAGTCAGGGGGAAAAGAACTGACTAGTTGATTTCTTCCCCCCTCATATACATGAACTACATGTCGGGGGGAAAGAACTGACTAGTTGATTTCTTCCCCCCTCCAATACATGAACTACAAGTCAGGGGGAAAGAACTGACTAGATTTTTTTTCCTAACCACAAAACATTAAATATAAGGGCAGAAAAAATTGACAAGATTTGACATCACAAAACTTGAATTATTAGGGGGGAAAAAACTGACTAGGGGGGGAAAAAACTGACTAGTCAGATTTTTCCCCGGGGAAAAAATTGACTAGTCAGTTTCTTCCCCGGGGAAAAACCTGACTAGTCAATTTTTTCCCCGGGGAAGAAACTGACTAGTCAATTTTTTCCCCGGGGAAAAATCTGACTGGGGAAAAAACTGACCGTTACACCGGGAACCGTCTTTTAGTGCCACCATTCTATTTCCGGTGCACCGGTTCTGACAATTGGAAACTTTCATTCTTGCAATCGCACAAATCCATGTAATCTGTGAATGTTTAATAACAAGAAAGCGCTTCTAGTGAAAAAATGTCATCGTCAAGTTTATGTACCTCTGATGAAGACATATTATTGACGCCGGCGAAGAGAAGATACACACGTTCTCTTTTTCATGGAAAACGTAAACAGACGGCAATTGATTTTCAGCACGAAATTTTCGAAAGGGTCAATTATTATTATCATGTTGTTTTATGGCGCATCGTCAGCTTTGGTCATTTAGCGCGCAAGAAATGTTAAAAATATGTGAAACTAAAAAAGGTACGTGATATACTTGTATATGTTAAATTGGGGTAAATATAGTATAATATGAGATTTTAGATTATAAATATCATAGCTTGTTGTAAAAGCCAATCTCTATGATGTAGCTTATGAATTTTCCAACTTGTATAGTCTCAATGAGACTTTTAATTATTATTATTATATGAAACTAAAAAAGGTAATAGATATACTTGTAAATGTTAACTAGTTAGCGGACTGGTTGAAGGTCAACACAGCCAACGAGAAAAAATGTACTGTGTAAGGTGTATTTCATGGAATACAGTCCTGATTTATTAAAAATGAGTTAAAAATAAAATAAAAGACTAAGTTTCTTCATCAGAGAGCATGCTCTCATCCCCTGAGACAGAGATTCCATCACTGTCATCCTCCATGTCACTAAGACATTCAAACTTGTTGTTGAGGGGGGTTTCATAACTTTTTGTTTTACATGGTTTTTTACATGGTTTTGGTGTGGGTGATGGTGGTGAAGGTTTGTGACCTGCAGGTTTTTCTTTAGGAGGTTGGGAAGTGGGTTTGCTGTTATTTTGCTGGTGCAGATTTCACCTTAGGTTTGGTAGTAGTAGGGGCAGGCGATGTGGCCTTAGTTGGAGTGGGTATTGGTTTCTTGGTAGAAGGAGGGGCTGGTGATTTGGTTTTTGGAGGAATGGATTTTGGTTTTTCGGGCAAAACAGTTTTTTTTGGCTGATTGGATGTTTTTGGTGCAGGGGGGGGGGGAACCTTTGGGGCAGGCTGTCTCTGTGTCTGCACAGATGAGGGGGCCAGACCTTTAAGGTCCTCTGCAATCTGAGGATACTTTTCCATTAAAATTTTGATAAGATCACTACAAGAGTGACAAGGAGGGATGTTCGCCAAAGGGGCGGCTTTGTTGGCATAGCTAGCATTACTGCTAGCCTGTGCCTGGTCCCTCTGGCGGTTCTGTACAACCCTCCTTGCCTCTACAAAAGAAACACCCTGGTTATATTTAATTTCTAAAATGTCTTTCTCAGTCTTCCACGACTGACAATGTTTTGAAAAAACAGGGTGGGAACCCTTGCAATTTACACAGAGGGGTTTCTCATGACAGACTTTAGAGTCATGGTCTGGTCCCTCATGTGCACAGACTGAACAAACTTGAATATTTGTGCATCTGGTCTCGTGATGGCCAAACCTCCGACACCTGTAACAGCGCAGAGGGTTTGGCACATACACAGAGACCGGAACGCATTCATACCCAATTTTTAAGCTGGATGGAAGTACAGATGTTGAGAATGTTAGTATGTAAGTGTTTGTTTGGATAATCTTACCGTCTCTCTTAATTGAGATACGTTTGACTTCAGAGACTGCCTGCCCCTGGAGATTAGTTTTTATTTCGTCGAGGGACTCGCAACATGCGAGGTCCCTACAACGAATAATACCTTTGGAAGAATTTAGTGATGGGTGGGGTTTTATAACGACCCCCAACCCAAAGAATTGTTTGTGACCTAAAAGGTTTTTTGCTTGTTGCATGGTGGTGCATTCCACCAGCAACGTTTCATCTTTCAATTTCTTCACGGACCTTGGAGTTCCGAGAATAGATTGTAAAGTTTTTTGTATGACAAAGGGGGAAAGTTTAGTGATTGGTTTCTCTGAATCTGAAGATTTTATAACAATGAAACGAGAGAAGTTTTGGGGGGTCATGTGTGATATGTCTGTCTCAGAGTCAGACTCTGAGAGTGTTCGCTTGGCTTTTTTTGGGGTTGCCATGCTGATTGAATTAGTTCATCATTGATGCTCCCCACCCGCCACGGAGTCCAACAAGGGGACATGACCAGGGGACATCCAACACTGGTCATGACAGGGATACATCAATGATATACTCGTGATAAAAGGGTTAAACTGGACAAATGAGTTCCCTCAGAACATTTTACAAGCTTAAAACAAACTTTGGAAAATTTCGAATGTCAGTTAAAGGCCAAACAAGTATCTGATTTGCCCATGGGCCACCGCCTTCCAAGATACAAATAAGTAAAAGGTAAATCGTGAAAGTCGTCAACGAGATAATGTATGTATTTATAAAATAATCAAAATTATTTTAGAATTTAAATAATTTCATTTATTTTTTCGAGATCCCCTTCAGAAACGTCGTTAGCTACGCACCGGCTTGTGTACTCGTCGCATTAGTCATAGGCGACCGGTTTTGCTGGTTTCTGTTTTTAAATTGTACGAGGGTAACAAAGCTGGGTACCAACGGGGAGTATATAATGCAAAAATCCCGTGCATTATCACTTGCTGAAATATTTTCTGACCGTCGTGTTAGAATCGTTATCGTCGTGTTAGAATCGTTATACCTGTAAATTTAAAGTTTGCAATATGCCACGTGGTGTTGGAAGGCGAAGGCAACCACCAGCGAGAGTATTACGGAACCGGGTAGTGGCTCCACCAGAACAGCCTGCCCCTCCCAGGCCTGCTAGAGGACGCAAACGTAGACGGGCGGCGGTAGAAGAACCTCAACAGCTGGTGGAGGAAAACAACTTAGATGAACGTGCTTTGGAAGCACGCGGAGGTAATGCCGCTTATATTGATAACAATGTTGTTGATTTTGAACATGTATTACAACGGCAAAATGTTACAGAGGATGCTGAGAATACAGGCATTCCTGCTGAGCATATGTCAAATGACTTAATGGGGTGTGGCAACCCGTCCCAACGTAATAACGTAAGGAATTGTTGTGACCACCAAATACTTCTAGGTGCGGTATCAAATACCAGCTCTTTAAATAGTATTCGTTTGGCGGACGACGATTTAGCGGCTCATGTGCCGTCATCCCTAAAACAGAAGATTTTTAAGGGTGACTATGTCAATTTGGCTTTATTATTAAAAGGGGCGGTAGAACTGTCCGAATTCTGTAAAGGTACAGTGTTCAAATTGAATAGCGATGGGAACATTGAATCAGCCCAAAAGGAATGTAAAGACCAGATTAATGATATAGAAAAATGGACGAACGCTTTCATCATTTACGCATCTATTTATTTATCAAACCATGCCGATAGAGTTTACGAAATGTTACATTACATGTTCAACATTAGGGATTGTGCGTCACGTCAGGGTAATTTTGCATGGCGTACTTATGACGAGCAGTTCCGTCTAAGACAAGCAATTACCCCAAGCTCATGGTCCAAAATAAATAACGATCTATGGTGGCGTTGCGTTCAACTTAGGCCAGCACAAGGGACCAATTGGTCCAATACTAGAAATCATTCAAGTCCTACTAGTTTCACGTGCAATGAATTTAACAAGGGTAATTGCTCTTGGCCGAATTGTAAATTTCCACATGTTTGTTCCACGTGCTCAGGTCATCATCCATCGGTGAGCTGTACCAATAATGCTAAGACGGGAACTAGAACTTCCTTTCGGGGCAGGGGTTCCCGTTCACGTTATGGAGGTAGGGGCAACTTCAATAATCGCAAATAGCGTTATCAAACAGTCACTATGTGATGATGAATTAAATAGGGACAATATCCACGGTTTAGCGAAATCTCCAGTAAATATTACGGCTTTAAAACGTTACTCACAATTATACGATAAGACGGAAGCCGCTTTCTTGTTAAATGGGTTTTTACACGGCTTTCCTATGCAATACACTGGACCACGTGCTCCGAGAAACGCAAACAATTTACGCTCTACGGTATTAAATCCGGAATTAATTAAGAACCAAATAGACAAGGAAGTTAACACAGGTAGAGTTGCGGGACCTTTTAGCACTCGCCCATTACCTAATTTAATAGTTTCCCCGATAGGCCTGGTGCCCAAGAAGACCCCTGGTGAATACAGAATGATCCATCATTTATCTTATCCTGTAGGCGAATCTGTTAATGATTACATTGATCCGGCAGTTTGCTCTGTACAGTATACAAATTTTGATGAAGCCGTCAGTTTAGTTCAAAACCTAGGAAAAAACTGCAAGTTATTCAAATCCGACATTAAAAGCGCGTATCGCCTAATCCCAATTAAACCATCGGATTTTGAGCTTCTGGGGTTTTCATTCAATGATAAATTTTATTTTGATAAGGCACTGCCATTCGGGGCTTCGATAAGCTGTATAACGTTTGAGAGGTTTGCCAGATTTTTAGAATTTTGTGTTCAATCAAATTTGAAGTCTTCTAATCTAATTCACTACTTAGATGACTTTTTAGGGGGGGAAAAAAGTACAGAATTATGTCAGCAGTCTATGTCTATATTTCAAAAAACAATGTCTGAGTTAGGTGTTCCACTTGCGGAAGATAAGACCGAGGGTCCATCCGAAGTTTTGGTGTTTTTGGGTATTGAACTGGATTCGAACAAGATGATCATAAGAATTCCACTTCTTAAGCTACAGGAAGTAACCTTTAAGATAAACGAAATATTATCTCATCGTAAATCGACGCTAAAAAAGATCCAGTCGTTGATCGGTTCGTTAAATTTTTGTTGTCGGGCTATTGCTGTCGGCCGTCCATTCATTCGCAGGTTGATAGACTCAATTTGTGGTTTAAATATGCCGCACCATCATGTTAGGATAAAGAAGGAAATCCGTTTAGACTTAGCTATGTGGTTATTGTTTTTTCAAAATTACAACGGTATTTCAGTTTTTCATGACAGATTTTGGGTTACAAATGAGGACATGCAATTGTTTTCCGACAGCGCAGGGGGAGATAACTTAGGTTTTGGTATCTATTTTAATGGTCACTGGTGTCAAGCCAAGTGGCCAGAGTCGTGGCGGTCACGTGATATTACATCGGATATAACGGTTTTAGAGCTGTTTCCTATTTTAGTAGCAATATTCATTTGGGGACCAGAATTTATTAACAAAAAGATAAAATTCAACTGCGATAATATAGCGGTAGTTAGCATATTGAATAAATTGTCTTCGAAATCAGAGTTAGTTATGCGCCTCGTCAGGCTCTTAACTTTACATTGCTTAAAACTGAATATCCTTATTAAAGCAAACCACGTCTCAGGTCGTAGCAACGCAATTTGTGACGCTTTATCTCGTTTTCAGTTAACCAGATTCAGACAACTGGCTCCGGAAGCAGATCCGCAGCCGAATCTCGTCCCAGAATTTCTATGGAACATCTTCGATATAGAGCTAGATCATTACTACAGTCTGGGATAGCTCCCAATTCCCAGTCAACGTATAGAACAGCCGTGAATGCATTAGAGAAATTCCGGTCGTGCTATGGGTTGCAATTACAGTGGCCGATTCCCAGCCACCATATTGTCATGTTTATTGCATTTTATTTCGAGCTAGGACTTTCAGCTAAGTCCATTTCAACCTATGTTTCGGGTATTAATTATTGGCATAAGCTATATGGTTTTTATGATATAGGCAACGTTTTTATCATAAGCAAATTGTTAGAAGGTTGTCGTAGGACCAGAATAACGCGGGACACGCGAGCGCCGATAACTAAACGCGTGCTGTATGTGATATGCAATTCACTACAACTTCATTGTTTCAGTGGTTATGAGGCCAAATTATTCTATTCTTTGTTTACTCTCACATATTTTGGATTATTTAGGGTTAGTGAGTTAGTAGCTCCATCAAATACCAAAATCCATAGAGTAGTATGTATTTCGGACTTATCAATCATTGACGATAAATATGCAGTTATTCGGCTATACCATTTTAAAACTAACCAAACTGGTAAACCAGTTACGCTGAAGATACCTAGAGAGGTTGATGATTTATGCCCAGTCAAATCACTTCTTGTATTTTTATCACTCAGACCGAAAATCCAAGGTCCATTATTTATACACTCAGATGGTACACCGGTAACTAGAACCCATTTTTCGAGCGTCTTGACAAAATGTGTTCAGGGAAACAGTTCGTTAATTGGATCGAATTACAAAACACATAGTTTTAGAATCGGTAGAGCTACTGACTTAGCAAGCCAAGGAGTCTCTTCAGCGTCCATTATGAGGCTAGGTCGTTGGACGTCTGGCTGCTTTTCAGGGTATATTAGAAAGTAGTGAGACTCCAGCTGCCAAAACCACTTATGGTTTATTAGACAGTTTGCGTAATACGAGCAGCTCAGTTTATACGATCAGTTATTATTAAATTTTAGGTAATTTACATTGTTTATTGTTAGACGTCTGGATACTGGGCGACTCTATCCCTTACTGGGCTGGTGTCCGTGCGGCGGAAAAGGGAAACACAAATCTCCGCTTAGGAATGACGGAAGTTGTCTGGCTGGGGATAAGAGGCCTACGATGGAACTCATTCAGACGGGAATTAGAAATGAAAGTTATGTTTTCTCCTCATCCCAAAATTATTATTATCAATCTTGGTGGCAACGATTTGTCATCTGTATCCATTTTACACCTTAAAGACCTTATCCGGACCGAATTAGTTTATCTACGAAACGCGTTCCCCGAGGCCATCTTAGTCTGGCTTGATATTCTACAGAGACGGGTCTGGGGTAGCGCGTTGTATACATATAGCGCTATGGAAAAAAAGCGTCAGCGCGTTAACAGAATTGGGCACCAACTAGTGAAAAGTCTAGGCAAATATGACATATGCGTGCCTGACATTGATTCCAAAACCGGTTTCTTCCGTCACGACGGAATTCACCTGAACGATGTAGGCCTAGAGTTTTATCTAGACTATATTAGAGATATCATTTTAAAACATAAGGAATTTTTTGGGGTATAAATTAGGAAATTTATTGTGGCCAGAAAAAATTGTCGACCGGGAGGCAGACGGATCATTAATAGGTTTCTTCTTTTATAATTAAATAATTAATGTATTTTAAATGTGTTTAACCGATCAGGGCTCCTCTTCTCGTTTCTGGGAATCCAACTTGGGAACGAGGGGCCTCTGATTGGGATTCTAAATTGATTTGGAGATTTTACGATGTACTACGGAAAGGTATCATACGGTGGATCAGTGAGTGTGTCCGCTGGCTAGTAATTTAATAGTAATAGGTTTTGCCCTCATGTAATTGGTAATTCCTAAGTTGTTGTTGCTTTACTTACTTATATTGCTATACGCTGTAGTATAGCTGCGTGATACCTTTGGACCGAAGCTGATTCACGCACTGTCACCGCTTGTGGCAGAGTAAGTTGGTTGTGTAATGCCACGGTGTGTGGCAAAGTAAGTTGGTTGTGTAATGCCACGGTGTGTGGCCAAGTAAGTTGGTTGTGTAAGTTGGTATGATACGGCCACGGTTGGTGGTCCTGCGTTGTTGCATCGTGTGATGCTTGGCATGCTGTATATTCGATCGACTCCGGGTTGCGGTCTCATTCACTCACGTGGTATCCGGTGTGGATGGGATCGGGATCTGGTTGTCGATCGTCGTACAGTTGAGTTAGTCTGGTAACACAGCCGCGGCTCGTGGCTTGTACGGTAAATAGCGTGGTACATCTCGAAAGGTAATAAAAAATATAAGCAACAATGTATAATCAAATAGCATATAACATCCGTTTTCCTTCCGGTCGACATAATTTACACTGACATCCACGGGCAATATCCGGTTTGTCTTGAGCGGCCAATCTTATCCACATATATACTTTAATGGATTACATATATATCATATTGAATGTAATAAATTGTGTATTATTTGACGTGTGTTGTCATTCATTCGAGTATGAAAATAATCAAAATTATTTTAGAATTTAAATAATTTCATTTATTTTTTCGAGATCCCCTTCAGAAACGTCGTTAGCTACGCACCGGCTTGTGTACTCGTCGCATTAGTCATAGGCGACCGGTTTTGCTGGTTTCTGTTTTTAAATTGTACGAGGGTAACAAAGCTGGGTACCAACGGGGAGTATATAATGCAAAAATCCCGTGCATTATCACTTGCTGAAATATTTTCTGACCGTCGTGTTAGAATCGTTATCCCTCCCGCCACACCCCATTATATGATTTACCGTTAGATGTTTGTATATTGGTAATTGATATGGTTTATTATACATGTTGTATCTGATATTACTATATCAAGATGGTGTTATTTATTGGAGCTGTTTGGTAATTAAATTAGTTATTGGTTAACAATGCCATATGTGAACCCATTAGGTGGTTTGGCGAAAACAGTTTTAGTGCCATGCGTTTTCATGGATAACAGGCTTAATAATTTATCAATTTATAACATATCAGTTTCATGTCATATTAGGACGGGTATAATTGCTGTTGAGTATATATATTTTACAGGATGTTTTGGAGGAACTTATGTTGACATGGTATCGATAGTTTCTTTACTTGGAGAGCACGATGGTGATACACTAAACAGTACACATTGAGATGTTGCCACGACGACTAATGAACAACGACCTCAGTTATCTGCCACTGGTGTTAGAATGGCTTCATCTGCGAACTTGTGTTTTGTGTAACGAAATTATTATTCACGGAACTGTGGCAATTCTGAAGTACTATACGTCAACCACAGGGGAACAGCACTTGTTGTTAGGCGATTCATCAGCTTTTACTCACACACTTTTTGGAAAATGTTGAATTCTACCATTTGGAAGTGTACTGACTGGTATTTACGCGTGTGTTTGTAACTTTCGTGTTTTATCTATACATTGTGGCATTCATGGTGCTCTCCAGACGATTTTGATATTACATTGATGTTATAGGATACATGTTAATATGTGAACGTTAATTGTATTTGTTGGTGGCTTCATAATTTTATTGTCGCTCTAACAGTTAAGCCAGAAAAAATTGTCGACCGGGAGGCAGACGGATCATTAATAGGTTTCTTCTTTTATAATTAAATAATTAATGTATTTTAAATGTGTTTAACCGATCAGGGCTCCTCTTCTCGTTTCTGGGAATCCAACTTGGGAACGAGGGGCCTCTGATTGGGATTCTAAATTGATTTGGAGATTTTACGATGTACTACGGAAAGGTATCATACGGTGGATCAGTGAGTGTGTCCGCTGGCTAGTAATTTAATAGTAATAGGTTTTGCCCTCATGTAATTGGTAATTCCTAAGTTGTTGTTGCTTTACTTACTTATATTGCTATACGCTGTAGTATAGCTGCGTGATACCTTTGGACCGAAGCTGATTCACGCACTGTCACCGCTTGTGGCAGAGTAAGTTGGTTGTGTAATGCCACGGTGTGTGGCAAAGTAAGTTGGTTGTGTAATGCCACGGTGTGTGGCCAAGTAAGTTGGTTGTGTAAGTTGGTATGATACGGCCACGGTTGGTGGTCCTGCGTTGTTGCATCGTGTGATGCTTGGCATGCTGTATATTCGATCGACTCCGGGTTGCGGTCTCATTCACTCACGTGGTATCCGGTGTGGATGGGATCGGGATCTGGTTGTCGATCGTCGTACAGTTGAGTTAGTCTGGTAACACAGCCGCGGCTCGTGGCTTGTACGGTAAATAGCGTGGTACATCTCGAAAGGTAATAAAAAATATAAGCAACAATGTATAATCAAATAGCATATAACATCCGTTTTCCTTCCGGTCGACATAATTTACACTGACATCCACGGGCAATATCCGGTTTGTCTTGAGCGGCCAATCTTATCCACATATATACTTTAATGGATTACATATATATCATATTGAATGTAATAAATTGTGTATTATTTGACGTGTGTTGTCATTCATTCGAGTATGAAAATAATCAAAATTATTTTAGAATTTAAATAATTTCATTTATTTTTTCGAGATCCCCTTCAGAAACGTCGTTAGCTACGCACCGGCTTGTGTACTCGTCGCATTAGTCATAGGCGACCGGTTTTGCTGGTTTCTGTTTTTAAATTGTACGAGGGTAACAAAGCTGGGTACCAACGGGGAGTATATAATGCAAAAATCCCGTGCATTATCACTTGCTGAAATATTTTCTGACCGTCGTGTTAGAATCGTTATCCCTCCCGCCACACCCCATTATATGATTTACCGTTAGATGTTTGTATATTGGTAATTGATATGGTTTATTATACATGTTGTATCTGATATTACTATATCAAGATGGTGTTATTTATTGGAGCTGTTTGGTAATTAAATTAGTTATTGGTTAACAATGCCATATGTGAACCCATTAGGTGGTTTGGCGAAAACAGTTTTAGTGCCATGCGTTTTCATGGATAACAGGCTTAATAATTTATCAATTTATAACATATCAGTTTCATGTCATATTAGGACGGGTATAATTGCTGTTGAGTATATATATTTTACAGGATGTTTTGGAGGAACTTATGTTGACATGGTATCGATAGTTTCTTTACTTGGAGAGCACGATGGTGATACACTAAACAGTACACATTGAGATGTTGCCACGACGACTAATGAACAACGACCTCAGTTATCTGCCACTGGTGTTAGAATGGCTTCATCTGCGAACTTGTGTTTTGTGTAACGAAATTATTATTCACGGAACTGTGGCAATTCTGAAGTACTATACGTCAACCACAGGGGAACAGCACTTGTTGTTAGGCGATTCATCAGCTTTTACTCACACACTTTTTGGAAAATGTTGAATTCTACCATTTGGAAGTGTACTGACTGGTATTTACGCGTGTGTTTGTAACTTTCGTGTTTTATCTATACATTGTGGCATTCATGGTGCTCTCCAGACGATTTTGATATTACATTGATGTTATAGGATACATGTTAATATGTGAACGTTAATTGTATTTGTTGGTGGCTTCATAATTTTATTGTCGCTCTAACAGTTAAGCCAGAAAAAATTGTCGACCGGGAGGCAGACGGATCATTAATAGGTTTCTTCTTTTATAATTAAATAATTAATGTATTTTAAATGTGTTTAACCGATCAGGGCTCCTCTTCTCGTTTCTGGGAATCCAACTTGGGAACGAGGGGCCTCTGATTGGGATTCTAAATTGATTTGGAGATTTTACGATGTACTACGGAAAGGTATCATACGGTGGATCAGTGAGTGTGTCCGCTGGCTAGTAATTTAATAGTAATAGGTTTTGCCCTCATGTAATTGGTAATTCCTAAGTTGTTGTTGCTTTACTTACTTATATTGCTATACGCTGTAGTATAGCTGCGTGATACCTTTGGACCGAAGCTGATTCACGCACTGTCACCGCTTGTGGCAGAGTAAGTTGGTTGTGTAATGCCACGGTGTGTGGCAAAGTAAGTTGGTTGTGTAATGCCACGGTGTGTGGCCAAGTAAGTTGGTTGTGTAAGTTGGTATGATACGGCCACGGTTGGTGGTCCTGCGTTGTTGCATCGTGTGATGCTTGGCATGCTGTATATTCGATCGACTCCGGGTTGCGGTCTCATTCACTCACGTGGTATCCGGTGTGGATGGGATCGGGATCTGGTTGTCGATCGTCGTACAGTTGAGTTAGTCTGGTAACACAGCCGCGGCTCGTGGCTTGTACGGTAAATAGCGTGGTACATCTCGAAAGGTAATAAAAAATATAAGCAACAATGTATAATCAAATAGCATATAACATCCGTTTTCCTTCCGGTCGACATAATTTACACTGACATCCACGGGCAATATCCGGTTTGTCTTGAGCGGCCAATCTTATCCACATATATACTTTAATGGATTACATATATATCATATTGAATGTAATAAATTGTGTATTATTTGACGTGTGTTGTCATTCATTCGAGTATGAAAATAAACAAATATAAATAGACATGGGGGTACAATATATCGTGGGGCTTGGCATGACTAGCCGATTGATCAGGACGGGCCTTCCAGACCTCCCGTTTAGCCCAACTTAAGGCCAAAGCAGTGTATTGCGAGCACCAAGTATAAATTGCCAACTCAGAACCCGCTCAACTACCAGGATCCTCTCATCAGGCGACACGGGTAGCAGCCCACGGCAAACGGGCAGGCACAGTGGGGGGGGGGTCTTACCCCTCTGTAGTGCGACAGCTGGTGAATTCTAGCCCCCCTCCAGCTGGGGAATCGAAAGGGTCAATGTCCCATCACAATCCATCAGTCAAACTTCAGACGAATCAAGTGATGAAGGTAAGCAGAAAAATAGTATACTTAATATGGGTGTTAAGTTTAAACCAATTTAATTTAGGTCGATTGTGAAAAAAGCTAAATGTTTATCAAGTCTGCTTGAAAAAAACAGTATAGTCGTTTCTCATGGCCGCGGTGAACAGTTTTATCGCGGACATTTCAACGTAAGGACAGCCTACCGCGTGTTGACATATTCTCGTGAGTTAACCTGAAGATGCTGTTCGTATCAAACATTTTTTGCAAAAATGATAGGATTGCAGACGATTAAATGATAGGATTGCAGACGATTATTTTTCGTTTTTATACGAAACCAGTTGAAACAAGGTTTTCTACTATGTTATCCACCCCATGGGTCATACAACCCTCTCCATGTCCTGTTAACAGTGTTTAAAAGTTCGTATTTGCTGTTGAAATGATCGTCAGACATTTCGTATGACGTTATCAAACCGGAAGTCATTTTTTTCTATTTTTTTGAAGCTATTCCTAGGAAATGAAAGTATGGCAAGCGCTTAAGGTGAACATTTTATATTTAAGCACATGGCAAAATTTAGTGATTCATAATAAGCCACCAGTCTAAACCTGTGTCTTTGCTATATGGGTCTATCATTTGAATATATGGAATGGATACTATTCAAAATAAAGTAACAGCCGGAAAAAAATGATGACACCCCTTGAGATATGTACACTAGGGAGTGTCCTAATGTGGGTAATATTGATAACAATACTATTTAATATTGTTGTTTATTCAGTAAATGTATGTTTACGTATACATACAAGTAGAATTTTATTATTTTTCAGAATCAAATGAAATATATTCACAAAATGAGGAATCAATAAGTGATATTGAAAGTGATATTGAAAGTGACAATGATAGCGATTTATCAATTAGTGAAGATGATCAGCAGTCAATGGACTTTGGTTCCGATAACGATTATGATAAAAATGAGCAAAACAACTTCTTATATGAGGGTGCATCCCACAGTCACTGACCACCTCCTATGTAAGCATAATGCTGTTTGTCATGAAACACTCCCTGACAAGAGATGCATTTTCTGATTTGCTTCAGCTCATTCAGACACATATGCCAAAGGGTAGCAAATTCACAACATCAGTTTATGAGTGAAAGAATTTTTGAAAAAGAACATAAATTTTCAGGAACCTATCAAACATGTTTATTGCGATACCTGCGGTGTATCACTAAAGGAAGGAAGTCGATGTATTAAACCAGACTGCAGAGGTCTTAACTCAAAGTCTTTGATGTTTCATGACTTGAGACTTGAGAGACAGCTTTCAGAACTTTTTAAAGGTAATGTATAAATGCCAATTTTAAAGTGTTTCTGTGAAAAGATGAAATTATTTTATTTGTGTTATATTAAAAAATATATTTTATTATAATTGAAGATTAAAGAGTTCTATTGAGGTGTTTAGATCCTAATACAATGTATAGATAGACTAATCTGGAAGTGCAATTTGGACACATGTTTTTCATGTGCAATTGTGCATTATCTTATAAACACTGAATGTTGATCGACAATAAACTATAAAGATGTAAAACAAAATGTTATCATTTATATAGTTTACAGCTACATGTACTAATTTAACTTGCTTCCATTCTTTCCCAGATGAAAAATTTTGCAAACTGACATTGGATAGGCAATCCCAGTATGAACATGCAGCTGGTGCTTATAATGACATATGTGATGGGAGTGAATATCAACGAGTTATGAGCTTCCCAAAGATTGAGCACACGGAGAGAAATCTCACATTGACTATGAATACAGGTAATCTTTTATTATGCATTAAGCTTGAGAATAGTTTTTGATCTATAACTCCTGAAAGAATGTATGAATTTGATTAAAATTTGGCACAGCGTATATGATAATAAATTGCAGGTCAAGTTTGATTTCGGTTACATCCATCAATTTTTGGATGAGTTATGGCCCATAGCAGGACATCGTGTCATATGGCCACCTCCAGTAAATTATTATTTAAAATGAATTATTGAATAAGTTGAAGAGTAATTTGAATTTAAGAACAATTTTACTTCCTTGATTAAAGCTCTTTTTCTCTTTCAGATGGTGTTGCTTTGTTTTCATCATCTCGCAAAGGCAGCCTGTGGCCGGTGTACTTAGCAGTAAATGAACTGCCTGTGAAATTAAGATTTTCAAAGAAATATGTCATCCTAAGCCATTTATACTGCCAACGTGAAAAGCCCAATATGCTTACATACTTGTCTCCATTGATGGAAACTTTAAAGAAACTGCATACAGATGGCAAGTTAATATTTGTAATATTGTTTTATAAATTAATCTTATTGTGAGGCCAGAAGTTATGGCAAACACATATATAGTAAGTCAATGCATATACAGAACTTTCTTAAGTGTGTGGTCTCCAGGACACTATAGTTTCCTCCCATAATAATGACTTTACAGAGAAACAATTGCATTAGTGAACACAATTATGTAATAAACTTTCTTTCAAACTGTTCTGAAAAAAAAAGTTGAAAATGTAACCACTTAAAATGTTTTGTGACTTCAATTTAGGTTTGAGAGTCTCCACACCTAGAGGGGATCTACTTGTAAGGTTTCATCTCCTTGCTGTTACCCTTGACCTCCCTGCCAGAGCAATGGTGTTAAACATGAAACAGTACAATGGTAAATTTGGCTGTTGTTACTGTGAAGATGAAGGCACAAGTCCACCAAACTGTCCAATGCACAGATATTATCCTATCAATATGAATTCTGTGTCTCGTAATCACCAGTCAATGATAAATGATGCAAGAAGAGCAGTTGCTAAAGGAGATGCTGTAAGATATTTTACTATCTATTGTTTTCAAGAAGATATTTAGACTAATTTCAGGAATAGCATAAAGAAAATGTTTCCTTTGAGAATTTCATTGTACAGTTACATGTCTGTTTATGTCAGTAGTTGTAAAAGTAATTTTTAGGTATAAAATTAATTTTCTGAAATAATTAAATTTGTAGGTCAAAGGAATCATGGGGGCCAGTCCTCTTGTCAGTCTGAGATATATTGATCAACCAAAGACCATTGTGATTGACTGGATGCATTCTGTGTTATTGGGTGTAGTGAAGACAATGTTAACTTTATGGTTTGATGCATCATACAAAGGCAGAACCTTTTACATTGGTAACAAGGTACGAGTATCTATGTGAATCTTGTTCAGTATGCACATTTATTAATGCAAAATATTTTGTTATTATATATTCTATACTATTTATCTTAACACAGCCTTAATCAATCCCCAGATTGAAGTTAATTTGAATTTAGAGATATTATTCAAATTGCAATATTAAAATAGGTTAAACCACTGCCAATATATTTCAGGCATATACCCCAATATGCATTTTTGTTTGCCACTTTAAAATGTGCTACTAAATGATAAATTTGGTCTCTACTTTTGATAAAGCTGGCTCTGATAAATGGTCGACTCCTTGGTATTCAAGTACCAGATTACATTACAAGGCAACAACAAAAAATTGAGGACTACATACATTGGAAAGGTAAGCACAACACATTATCTTTCTCGGAAAAGCATTGTTATTTCTGTTGTATTGAAACAGTAAATTGTCTTGCCATACTTTAAAATGCTTTAACATGTGTCATGTCAAGAAACCTCATGTTATTTCAGGCTACTTAAATGTGATCAATTTCATTATGCCTACGAAGGGAAACCATAAATCTTATCTTACTCAATTTTTTAATGATCTCCCTTAATTATGCTTGTACTGAGCATAAATTGAAAAACATTTAATGGATTTAGTTGATATTTCACACAATGATAGACAATCAGAAAAAGTGCAGTGTGTAAGGACCATGAATCAACCTTGCTCCATTTTGTAATGATTTCCCTTTATTATATTTCATTATGCTTGTACGGAATGTAATACTATTCCACTTTGAGGGCATTCGTCAATTTCAGTGACCAGTCTTGTTTTTAATTCTAAATTCTTGTATAAAATATTTTTCAGCTTCGGAATGTAGAGAGTGGTTGCTCCATTACTCATTGCCTGTGATATCAGGTATTCAGAATCCAGATATTAACATCCACTATGCTTTGTTGGTTACCGCTGTGTTCCTTCTAAACCAAGAATCGATCAGTAGAAATGATGTTGATACAGCTGAGGAGTATCTAAGAGATTTCTGTCGGCTATTCCCTACCTTCTATGGTAATATGTCATTAATTATATCTTTCACCTAGTTGTGATTTGTAGCTGTCTGTCTGACACTAAATTTGTTCACAACTCCTACATGCCTGAATGGATCTTATTGAAACTTTGTAGAAATATAGAAAATCAAGTAGTTCTGTATAAAGTCGGCATTAATGGTTAATTAGCGGAGTTATTGTCCTTTTTTCTTAAATATATAGTAGGGTAAACTGTCTATCCTACAGTGTTAAGTGGTGTGAGACGTGTTTTTTTAAAATAACCTCTAGTTATTGTTTTATATTGTATTGTTATTATAAAAAATTAAATTTCAAATACTAACAATGCATTTTTTTCTGTATTTTGTTAGCTTGACTATTCGAAGAAGCTATTGTACTCGCCCTGGCATCAGCGTCATACTTTTGGTTTAAGTTTTACATGCAAGTGCAAATCTCGGTGGCCATATGGCTATGCAACTTCTTTCAAATAGTTGAGCATCCTGTCATGTGACAGCTCTTGTTAAATGTTCTTTTAAATTTTAGATCCTAAAAAACAAACCATGAATATTCATCTATTACTTCATTTGCCTGAGTTTGTCAGATTGCATGGACCACTTTTCCATTATTCGTGTTTTGGCTTTGAGTCGATGAACAACCAGCTCAAGAAAATGGTGCATGGAACACAATTTGTTAATGAGCAGGTGATTATATAATATCGTAAATCTTTTGAAATATGCTGTATAAATTAAGACATTTGTCAGATAAAGCCCAATGTAGACCAAATACTAAGTAGGTCCTCCATGTTTGAATCCTCTACCTTTACTGCTGGTTCTTATACAGATTCCAAGTTATTAGCTGTGACATTTATCACTTTATTAATTAAAATAACAGGAATGGCATAATTTACACACTAAGGTGTTAACAGACGAGTGCAGTCAAAGTGTGCATTTAATCTGATTATCATGGTTGTAAATATTTTAGCTTAATTTTCACCATACAGAAGAAACAAAATAGTGATAAAAGCAGAGTAATCCAAATAAAAGGGCATACTTGCTTTCATACAGTAGTAATGGGTAATAACTCACCAATGTCTCTAATTAACTTAAATGAATCTAGTGAATCGATTTATTTTATCAAGATACACTATATTCAATTCTAACTAGAATTATTTTTGGAATATTGGTTATGTGCATCTGATATACATTATTTTAGGATTGCATAATGATTCATGTATGTTGTGTTCCTACAGATCTGCTTTGCTGTTGGAATGGCAAAATATATTCCTGACCTTGTCAAGTCTCTAATGGATGAAGCAAACTCCAATGTTAAGTCCCTTTTGCAGTGTTTGAGCCCAAATTTGGGAAGGTAATTGACTTAACAGTATTAATAATGCTGATATAGTGTTCAAGTAAATCATATGTATATTTTATAAGTCTATATTGGAGGAATAAGGAAAATGACAGCAAGGGAGCAATTATTTTATCTATTCTTCTAACACGGATTTACAACCGGCTTCCAGTTTTGCCCGCCTACAGATGATGTTTGCATTGAGAAAAATGCAGAATTGTACGATGAAGCTTATATGAAGCTTATATCTGTGACTTCACAGTCCTTCTTACTAAAGAAAGTGAACTATAAGTGGGCATATGGAGATATTGAGTCAATATAGAAAATAGGATAAACTGTTAGTTGTACAAAGTTGTGCTGGTTTCAGGGATGTGAAACTTGTGCATGTAATTTTCCAAGTGTTTGGATTGAGCTTGTCTAAACCCAAAGCATCAGTTGTGATTGGCAAGTGACCTTGAGACGACACTTTAGACACTCCTCCATTTATGACCCCACAATAGACAAGATGACGTTTTAATTGTATTAACTCCAACAGTGATTAAGGTGTACTGTTAATTATTGTTTTTACCCCTCTAATTAAATTCTGTTTTATTGTTCTATGGATTTTGTTGATCCAAATTTAAAAATAGTATGTTCCATGATGTCAATATGTCTACAAATGATTGCATATAGTGTAGTAAAGTGCTCTTTTTATTCTTTATATAAATGACATTAAAGCTCTAGTTGTTGACCTTAATTCTTCTTTATTTATCTTATTAGTGATGATGTCAATGAAGACCACATTAAACCACTTGGAGCAGAGAAAAAACACACCCTGACAGACCGTGAGAAGAATTTATTTAGAGAACAGCCACAGAAAGTCTCAAAATTTCACAGAGTACAAACAAAGATAGGAGTGATTTATTGTGAGGAGTATCTAAGAATACAAAGCAGAAACTCCTTTTCTGTAATGTACATGAATGCACAACAGAATAGAATGTATGGAAGCGTCAAGTATTTCTTAAGTACAGATGACAACTTGTTTGCTGTTATTAGAAGATTCTGTTTAACAGAGAACACTTTATTAAACTTCAGTCAACTTCAAGTCAATGAGTTAAAAAAGTATGAAGGTCGCAGACTGTGTCACCGGTATCAACACCTTAGCCAGAGACAGAGAGAAAGCCTAGAACTTGTGCATGTTAACAACATTAGGGCAAAATGTGTTTATTTTGAATGTCAGAGAGACAACAAAATTGTTTCAGTACCATCTAATGATCTTGAACACAACTGATTTTCAAGTCCCCTTTTCAGATGTCATTGATGACCATTTTAAACCACTTGGAGCAGAGAAAAAACATACCCTGAAAGCCCGTGAGAAGAATTAATTTAGAGAACAGCCACAGAAAGTCATTGATGACCATATTAAACCACTTGGTGGTGAGATAATATGAGGTTAATCCAATCGCTATTTACAGTGAAGATGAAAAAGGCATCAATAAAGCGGAAGCACATGCGAGTAGAAAAGCGAAAGCCAAAAAGTGAAGGAAAAACTGGCCGTACAAGCATCCTGAGCCACAGGGTTCTACACAGATGACAAAGAGTCGAGGACAACATCCTGGTTAATGTTTTATATGCGGCAAGGCAGGACACTGGATAAATGAGTGTACACAGAACAGTTCTTATTGGAACAATAAGTTAAGTAGAGGTTTGTTTTTTAGACGCTTTAGATGTCCCTGATTGTACTGAGAGTAATGGTCTATGGAACAAAGAATCAGTTCATGTAGGTAAGGGAAAGACAACTTCGAAAAACGATGTTGAAGGGTTCCGGGAGAACGTATTGGGTAAAGGTAAATCAAATCCTATTTCCCCTGTTGGTTAGTTCAGGCAGAATAAAGAGGAATGGCTTAGTGTCCGGAAATAAATACATCTTGGATGTTGTAGCAAAAGGGTATAAGTTACCATTTAAGAGCATACCAGAATGAAATTGTTGAAGCAGATTACCTTAGCAGGTGTCTTGATTGCGATGATTGGTTGATCAAAAATACTGTTTTTTTATATCTAAATGCATTATGGGGACCGTATACTGTTGGCAACACATTATAATAATAAATGTGTCAGATTTAATTCAAGATGGTGGGTACTTGGTACTGAAGCAGTGAACTGTTTCACGCAAAATTGGTCTGATGAGAACAATTGGCTAGTACCACGGCCTGCTATGGTCATTCAATGTATAAACAAGTTAAAAATGATAAATTGATAAATGTTCAGGTACATTGATTGTTCCAGAGTAGAAAATTGGGCCATTTTGAAGAGGGTAATTTTAAGTATATTGTAAACAAAATATTATGTTTTACCTCCTACAGGATCCATCATCAAGGGAAAAGGGAACAAAAAAGTGTTTTCTAAAGCTAATCTTAGTTTCAGAATGTTAGCATTGATGTGCAGCGAGTAAAAATCTTGGGACAAAAGTGCAATTGTCGTATTATATATAATATATGCTTAACTTATCAGCACCATGAAATGTTTTCAGGTACTGGTTTGAGACGAAATCTTAAGAGAAAGTTGGGTGATGCAGGAGCGCCGATAAACAATTGTGAACACATTATATACAGAGAGGATCAGTTCTACGCTAGACTTCGATAGAGACACTCCTATTTTATTCAAATTCAAACGTTGGTTGATACATGATATTTTGCTTGACATGCTTAAGTCAATTGATTGTAAGGATTTTTTAAGGTTGATATTCAATACATGTTCATAATTTTTGTTGAAAATATTCAATGAATTATTATGTGTTATTTCATTAAGAAAGTAGATTCGAGAAGTACAGTTTTCCAGAGTATTTTTACATTCCACACACAAGAATGAAATTTTATCTCTGGTTTTTAACCTGACCTATCGTTTCTACGATGAGTGTGTGTCATTACACTCGTTTGACTTAACAGGGAAGGATTTTATCGTTTCTGTTCTATGTGTTCATATAGTCATTATGTTTATAATGTGTCTTGGATGACATAATATCGTAATTAATTTAAGTGGAATGTATAATGATATATACATGCTCATGTACTTGTACATAAATAAAACTCATTGCACGTCTTGTCCATTGCTAAACTGTGTTTGTATTTTGTTCGAAGTTGAGTTAAGACAATGTCATAACGGTGTGATCAAGCCGTTTTTCTTCGATCCTGCTTTTTTACATATTACATATCTGTGATCGCAAAATAATGAAAATCCCGCTTTTTTACATATTTCATATCCGGGATTTTGACAATGAAAATCCCGCTTTTTGACATATTACATATCCGGGATTTCGACATAATGAAAATCCCGGGTTAGAATGAAAATCCCGGTTTCATGTCTATTTTCCCGTTTTGTAGCAACCGGGATCCCATATCAAACGCAAAATCCCGGGTGGGATATGCAATCCCGGTGGGATCCCGGAACAATCCCGGCGGGATCCCACTTACATTTTCATCCCGGTGGGATCCCGGAATAATTCCGGCGGGATCCCGCTTACATTTTCACTTGGGATATATAGTGCAGATTATAAGATGGAGCCTGGGAGTTGGTGCAGCAGGCAATCAAAATGGTCGTGTTAGTGCCCTCTGAGACCATCTCCATTATTCTGAACAACCAGTAGATTATTGCCATTATTCTGTATGATACAGGATCATTGATTTATAGACAGACTGAAGAAGATATTTGTTGTTGGTTTAATCTTAGTGTTTTGAATTTATTGTAAAATATAAGTTTTGTGTAATTGATGTTTTATTCTTTTAATGAGTACAGGCGTTTATGCAGTATTGTCAAATTAAATTATTAAGATAAACCAAGATGAACATAGGTAAAAAAGTAGTATTTTGTTAATAAATTGCAAAGAGAGATGAATTATCCATATGCAGTAAACGTCCACTTTGAAAAATTCCTGACAATTTTCGCTATATCTTTCATTTTGCTAATCGACTTTTGTTTAACGCAACCGGCCGTCACTCAAGTTTTTTCAGTCATTTTTTTCCTTTCTTTAAACGACCGCAGATTAATTTATAAAGATTAAGTGTGTGTATGTATGTTTTATAGAAGACATATTTCATAAGATCTGATGAATATTTTTTTTTAACATAAACGAAAGAATAAAACTGTTCGTTTTGTACATTGTATTTTTAACATGTTGAAGCATATTTTAAGTACAAATGTATGTATAGTAGCAGACTAGAAAATATTGAAACCTGATATCTTATCTGGATCCAAGCTTTGTATTAAAAGACTGTTTCATTAAGAGACCACTTTTTGTCTGACCCTTTGGTGGTCTCCTAATACAAGATTGACTGTATTTAATATAACGTCTTTTAGATATTTAAAGAAATAATTATTCACATATTACTAAAAATGCAAATATATTTTTCAATTGATATTATGTGTTTTTTTTGTGCACATTGTGTTTTTAGCTCGCCAGAGCTTAAAAGTCGCGCTATTGTGATCGCCCTGTGTCCGTCATGTGTTGTGAACAATATGTTTCAAACAACTTCTCCTAAACCGCTTGATGGATTTTGACTAAACTTCACAGAAAAGTTTCTTTGGTGGTCCCCTTAGAATCCACCTTAACAACCATGACTCTTTTTAGCAACCATGTACATGGGCTTCCATAGTAACTAATGAGTTTAATAACTGTTATGCATATGATAGTCATTACACTCAGGTGAGCTTATAGTGCCATCTTGTTGTTTGATTATTATAAATCATGTTTCTACTTCATTGACTTGTATGAAAATAATTACTGATCAAACCATTTTGAACTTGATAATGACAACTAATTCATATCTTGTTGCCTCTCATCAACTGCTAGTTATATTCCAGTTGTTAAATATTTTGCTGTGCGAGTTCAAAATCTAGGTAACTCTTGACAGTTATATTGATCATAATAAATGCTTCTGTTAATTTGAATATATTGTTATTGTGTTACATTGTTTAGTAAATGTCTGTATATTATGGAAGTTTGCAGTCACTTCACAGAAAGTTTGCGGTAACTTCGCAGGAAGTTTGCGGTAACTTCGCAGTAGGCGGAGTCCTGTTATAGTTGCTGTGAACTTCCTGCAACAAAATGGTTTGCAGCAAATTTGCAGCAAACCTCATTTGCAAGAAAGTTTGCAGGAGGCTTGTTTTTTTTGTAAGGGGTACTTGGTGAGAAAGGAATATGTTTCAGCTTATATTCGGGAATATGATTTTGAAGTGTTATCTCACAAGAGTTAGAAAATTGTCGGAAGCTGATAAGCCATTGCTGTCGTCAGAGTAATTGCACTTAAATGAAGTAGTGGTAACCATGTCATACAGTGGTCATTGTCCTGAAAATTTTAACAATGGATTATGTATTATATGATAAAACTGATATAATTGGCTAAGTCACAATTATGTTTCATTATTATTTCAGTTTTTCAATTCTTCTAATGTTCTAGAAACAGTTCAAACGGTGTTTTGCATTCTGATTGGTGATGAATCTGGAGATACAATTAAAAGTTATGCTGTTGATCTGTTCAAGCATATCCTGAAGATAGAAAGATTTCAGAAAATTCTGGCTGAGTTAGTACATATTTTGTGTTAATAGTATTATACGTCTGAAGGTTATAAAGATTGTGTCCGACAGTTTTGCCTGAATGATTATTATTATTATGTTGTTTTATGGCGCATCGACAGCTTTGGTCATTTAGCGCGCAAGAAATGTTAAAAATATGTGAAACTAAAAAAGGTACGTGATATACTTGTATATGTTAAATTGGGGTAAATATAGTATAATATGAGATTTTAGATTATAAATATCATAACTTGTTGTAAAAGCCAATCTCTATGATGTAGCTTATGAATTTTCCAACTTGTATAGTCTCAATGAGACTAAAAATTTTTATTATTATCATGTGGTTTTATGGCGCATTGACAGCTTTGGTCATTTAGCGCGCAAGAATTATTATTATTATTATGTTGTTTTATGGCACATCGACAGCTTTGGTCATTTAGCGCGCAAGAAATGTTAAAAATACGTGAAACTAAAAAAGGTTATATGATATTCTTGTAAATATGTTAAACTTGTGCAAATATAGCGCGTAAAAAGGATCATTATGTAAGAATATATTTTATGTACTAGAGTGAGCGAGGCAATCCTCATTCACTGATACATGTAATATATATGTGTGTATAGATTAAAATTATTATAACTTGCTGTAAAAACCAATCTCTTTGATATAGCTTATAATTTTTCCAACTTGTACAGTCTCAAATAGACTTCTAACGTCAGTAGTATTAAAAAATTGGGAACGGACTGGCTGAAGGTCAACACAGTCGACGAGAAAATGCTGTACTGTGAAAGGCGTATCACATGGAATGCATTCCAGTCTAGCATCCTGGCCAAACAGCCAGGAATGCGTAAGACGTGTGTGCCCAATCCTGCATCGGGCAATTATAACTTCTTCTTTACGGATGGATCTATAGGCAGGTTGCCATTCTCCAAGTGCTGGTTTCACTGAGTGTAATGAGCTTGTCTAAACCCAAAGCATCAGTTGTGATAGGCAAGTGACCTTGAGACGACACTTTAGACACTCCTCCATTTATGACCCCACAATAGACAAGATGACGTTTTAATTGTATTAACTCCAACAGTGATTAAGGTGTTCTGTTAATTATTGTTTTTACCCCTCTAATTAAATTCTGTTTTATTGTTCTATGGATTTGTTGATCCAAATTTAAAAATAGTATGTTCCATGATGTCAATATGTCTACAAATGATTGCATATAGTGTAGTAAAGTGCTCTTTTTATTCTTTATATAAATGACATCAAAGCTCTAGTTGTTGACCTTAATTCTTCTTTATTTATCTTATTAGTGATGATGTCAATGAAGACCACATTAAACCACTTGGAGCAGAGAAAAAACACACCCTGACAGACCGTGAGAAGAATTTATTTAGAGAACAGCCACAGAAAGTCTCAAAATTTCACAGAGTACAAACAAAGATAGGAGTGATTTATTGTGAGGAGTATCTAAGAATACAAAGCAGAAACTCCTTTTCTGTAATGTACATGAATGCACAACAGAATAGAATGTATGGAAGCGTCAAGTATTTCTTAAGTACAGATGACAACTTGTTTGCTGTTATTAGAAGATTCTGTTTAACAGAGAACACTTTATTAAACTTCAGTCAACTTCAAGTCAATGAGTTAAAAAAGTATGAAGGTCGCAGACTGTGTCACCGGTATCAACACCTTAGCCAGAGACAGAGAGAAAGCCTAGAACTTGTGCATGTTAACAACATTAGGGCAAAATGTGTTTATTTTGAATGTCAGAGAGACAACAAAATTGTTTCAGTACCATCTAATGATCTTGAACACAACTGATTTTCAAGTCCCCTTTTCAGATGTCATTGATGACCATTTTAAACCACTTGGAGCAGAGAAAAAACATACCCTGAAAGCCCGTGAGAAGAATTAATTTAGAGAACAGCCACAGAAAGTCATTGATGACCATATTAAACCACTTGGTGGTGAGATAATATGAGGTTAATCCAATCGCTATTTACAGTGAAGATGAAAAAGGCATCAATAAAGCGGAAGCACATGCGAGTAGAAAAGCGAAAGCCAAAAAGTGAAGGAAAAACTGGCCGTACAAGCATCCTGAGCCACAGGGTTCTACACAGATGACAAAGAGTCGAGGACAACATCCTGGTTAATGTTTTATATGCGGCAAGGCAGGACACTGGATAAATGAGTGTACACAGAACAGTTCTTATTGGAACAATAAGTTAAGTAGAGGTTTGTTTTTTAGACGCTTTAGATGTCCCTGATTGTACTGAGAGTAATGGTCTATGGAACAAAGAATCAGTTCATGTAGGTAAGGGAAAGACAACTTCGAAAAACGATGTTGAAGGGTTCCGGGAGAACGTATTGGGTAAAGGTAAATCAAATCCTATTTCCCCTGTTGGTTAGTTCAGGCAGAATAAAGAGGAATGGCTTAGTGTCCGGAAATAAATACATCTTGGATGTTGTAGCAAAAGGGTATAAGTTACCATTTAAGAGCATACCAGAATGAAATTGTTGAAGCAGATTACCTTAGCAGGTGTCTTGATTGCGATGATTGGTTGATCAAAAATACTGTTTTTTTATATCTAAATGCATTATGGGGACCGTATACTGTTGGCAACACATTATAATAATAAATGTGTCAGATTTAATTCAAGATGGTGGGTACTTGGTACTGAAGCAGTGAACTGTTTCACGCAAAATTGGTCTGATGAGAACAATTGGCTAGTACCACGGCCTGCTATGGTCATTCAATGTATAAACAAGTTAAAAATGATAAATTGATAAATGTTCAGGTACATTGATTGTTCCAGAGTAGAAAATTGGGCCATTTTGAAGAGGGTAATTTTAAGTATATTGTAAACAAAATATTATGTTTTACCTCCTACAGGATCCATCATCAAGGGAAAAGGGAACAAAAAAGTGTTTTCTAAAGCTAATCTTAGTTTCAGAATGTTAGCATTGATGTGCAGCGAGTAAAAATCTTGGGACAAAAGTGCAATTGTCGTATTATATATAATATATGCTTAACTTATCAGCACCATGAAATGTTTTCAGGTACTGGTTTGAGACGAAATCTTAAGAGAAAGTTGGGTGATGCAGGAGCGCCGATAAACAATTGTGAACACATTATATACAGAGAGGATCAGTTCTACGCTAGACTTCGATAGAGACACTCCTATTTTATTCAAATTCAAACGTTGGTTGATACATGATATTTTGCTTGACATGCTTAAGTCAATTGATTGTAAGGATTTTTTAAGGTTGATATTCAATACATGTTCATAATTTTTGTTGAAAATATTCAATGAATTATTATGTGTTATTTCATTAAGAAAGTAGATTCGAGAAGTACAGTTTTCCAGAGTATTTTTACATTCCACACACAAGAATGAAATTTTATCTCTGGTTTTTAACCTGACCTATCGTTTCTACGATGAGTGTGTGTCATTACACTCGTTTGACTTAACAGGGAAGGATTTTATCGTTTCTGTTCTATGTGTTCATATAGTCATTATGTTTATAATGTGTCTTGGATGACATAATATTGTAATTAATTTAAGTGGAATGTATAATGATATATACATGCTCATGTACTTGTACATAAATAAAACTCATTGCACGTCTTGTCCATTGCTAAACTGTGTTTGTATTTTGTTCGAAGTTGAGTTAAGACAATGTCATAACGGTGTGATCAAGCCGTTTTTCTTCGATCCTGCTTTTTTACATATTACATATCTGTGATCGCAAAATAATGAAAATCCCGCTTTTTGACATATTTCATATCCGGGATTTTGACAATGAAAATCCCGCTTTTTGACATATTACATATCCGGGATTTCGACATAATGAAAATCCCGGGTTATAATGAAAATCCCGGTTTCATGTCTATTTTCCCGTTTTGTAGCAACCGGGATCCCATATCAAACGCAAAATCCCGGGTGGGATATGCAATCCCGGTGGGATCCCGGAACAATCCCGGCGGGATCCCACTTACATTTTCATCCCGGTGGGATCCCGGAATAATCCCGGCGGGATCCCGCTTACATTTTCACTTGGGATATATAGTGCAGATTATAAGATGGAGCCTGGGAGTTGGAGCAGCAGGCAATCAAAATGGTCGTGTTAGTGCCCTCTGAGACCATCTCCATTATTCTGAACAACCAGTAGATTATTGCCATTATTCTGTATGATACAGGATCATTGATTTATAGACAGACTGAAGAAGATATTTGTTGTTGGTTTAATCTTAGTGTTTTGAATTTATTGTAAAATATAAGTTTTGTGTAATTGATGTTTTATTCTTTTAATGAGTACAGGCGTTTATGCAGTATTGTCAAATTAAATTATTAAGATAAACCAAGATGAACATAGGTAAAAAAGTAGTATTTTGTTAATAAATTGCAAAGAGAGATGAATTATCCATATGCAGTAAACGTCCACTTTGAAAAATTCCTGACAATTTTTGCTATATCTTTCATTTTGCTAATCGACTTTTGTTTAACGCAACCGGCCGTCACTCAAGTTTTTTCAGTCATTTTTTTCCTTTCTTTAAACGACCGCAGATTAATTTATAAAGATTAAGTGTGTGTATGTATGTTTTATAGAAGACATATTTCATAAGATCTGATGAATATTTTTTTTTAACATAAACGAAAGAATAAAACTGTTCGTTTTGTACATTGTATTTTTAACATGTTGAAGCATATTTTAAGTACAAATGTATGTATAGTAGCAGACTAGAAAATATTGAAACCTGATATCTTATCTGGATCCAAGCTTTGTATTAAAAGACTGTTTCATTAAGAGACCACTTTTTGTCTGACCCTTTGGTGGTCTCCTAATACAAGATTGACTGTATTTAATATAACGTCTTTTAGATATTTAAAGAAATAATTATTCACATATTACTAAAAATGCAAATATATTTTTCAATTGATATTATGTGTTTTTTTTGTGCACATTGTTTTTAGCTCGCCAGAGCTTAAAAGTCGCGCTATTGTGATCGCCCTGTGTCCGTCATGTGTTGTGAACAATATGTTTCAAACAACTTCTCCTAAACCGCTTGATGGATTTTGACTAAACTTCACAGAAAAGTTTCTTTGGTGGTCCCCTTAGAATCCACCTTAACAACCATGACTCTTTTTAGCAACCATGTACATGGGCTTCCATAGTAACTAATGAGTTTAATAACTGTTATGCATATGATAGTCATTACACTCAGGTGAGCTTATAGTGCCATCTTGTTGTTTGATTATTATAAATCATGTTTCTACTTCATTGACTTGTATGAAAATAATTACTGATTAAACCATTTTGAACTTGATAATGACAACTAATTCATATCTTGTTGCCTCTCATCAACTGCTAGTTATATTCCAGTTGTTAAATATTTTGCTGTGCGAGTTCAAAATCTAGGTAACTCTTGACAGTTATATTGATCATAATAAATGCTTCTGTTAATTTGAATATATTGTTATTGTGTTACATTGTTTAGTAAATGTCTGTATATTATGGAAGTTTGCAGTCACTTCACAGAAAGTTTGCGGTAACTTCGCAGGAAGTTTGCGGTAACTTCGCAGTAGGCGGAGTCCTGTTATAGTTGCTGTGAACTTCCTGCAACAAAATGGTTTGCAGCAAATTTGCAGCAAACCTCATTTGCAAGAAAGTTTGCAGGAGGCTTGTTTTTTTTGTAAGGGGTACTTGGTGAGAAAGGAATATGTTTCAGCTTATATTCGGGAATATGATTTTAAAGTGTTATCTCACAAGAGTTAGAAAATTGTCGGAAGCTGATAAGCCATTGCTGTCGTCAGAGTGATTGCACTTAAATGAAGTAGTGGTAACCATGTCATACAGTGGTCATTGTCCTGAAAATTTTAACAATGGATTATGTATTATATGATAAAACTGATATAATTGGCTAAGTCACAATTATGTTTCATTATTATTTCAGTTTTTCAATTATTCTAATGTTCTAGAAACAGTTCAAACGGTGTTTTGCATTCTGATTGGTGATGAATCTGGAGATACAATTAAAAGTTATGCTGTTGATCTATTCAAGGATATCCTGAAGATAGAAAGATTTCAGAAAATTCTGGCTGAGTTAGTACATATTTTGTGTTAATAGTATTATACGTCTGAAGGTTATAAAGATTGTGTCCGACAGTTTTGCCTGAATGATTATTATTATTATGTTGTTTTATGGCGCATCGACAGCTTTGGTCATTTAGCGCGCAAGAAATGTTAAAAATATGTGAAACTAAAAAAGGTACGTGATATACTTGTATATGTTAAATTGGGGTAAATATAGTATAATATGAGATTTTAGATTATAAATATCATAGCTTGTTGTAAAAGCCAATCTCTATGATGTAGCTTATGAATTTTCCAACTTGTATAGTCTCAATGAGACTAAAAAATTTTATTATTATCATGTGGTTTTATGGCGCATTGACAGCTTTGGTCATTTAGCGCGCAAGAATTATTATTATTATTATGTTGTTTTATGGCGCATCTACAGCTTTGGTCATTTAGCGCGCAAGAAATGTTAAAAATATGTGAAACTAAAAAAGGTTATATGATATTCTTGTAAATATGTTAAACTTGTGCAAATATAGCGCGTAAAAAGGATCATTATGTAAGAATATATTTTATGTACTAGAGTGAGCGAGGCAATCCTCATTCACTGATACATGTAATATATATGTGTGTATAGATTAAAATTATTATAACTTGCTGTAAAAACCAATCTCTTTGATATAGCTTATAATTTTTCCAACTTGTACAGTCTCAAATAGACTTCTAACGTCAGTAGTATTAAAAAATTGGGAACGGACTGGCTGAAGGTCAACACAGTCGACGAGAAAATGCTGTACTGTGAAAGGCGTATCACATGGAATGCATTCCAGTCTAGCATCCTGGCCAAACAGCCAGGAATGCGTAAGACGTGTGTGCTCAATCCTGCATCGGGCAATTATAACTTCTTCTTTACAGATGGATCTATAGGCAGGTTGCCATTCTCCAAGTGCTGGTTTTACTGAGTGTAATTTGTTGTTGATGTCTGTATCCCACTGGGATTTCCATGAAGATAGGGTGTATGATGAGACGGCAGATTTGAAATCAGAAAATGGAACTTTGATATCTGAAATGTTTAAGGTCAGGGCAGACTTGGCATTTCTGTCAGCCATTTCATTCCCCTTGATGCTTACATGACCAGGGACCCAACAAAATACAAATTCTCTCGTCGCACTGAGTGTTGAAACCCGCTCAAGGATTTTGCATATCGCAGGATTCTCGCAAATAACTTTAACTTGGATGATTGTTACACGGCCCAAATCGGTACCCGCACTTAACGTAGTGGAGGCAACAGTGATCCATAACCAGGGATGTGATGATGTCACGATTAAACGACAATAGCACAGTTCCGTTGATAATCAAATTTAATAACAGTGAACAAAGTTTGCAGAGTAATAATAACGTTCACAGTAAAGTATATTCAATAATAATCACTAAGTTAAGTTTCACATACACAAAGTTTTAGAGTTTAAATCACAAAGCAAACACAAAGTAAAAATAGTCACAATTATTATTATCATGTTGTTTTATGGCGCATCGACAGCTTTGGTCATTTAGCGCGCAAGAAATGTTAAAAATATGTGAAACTAAAAAAGGTACGTGATATACTTGTATATGTTAAATTGGGGTAAATATAGTATAATATGAGATTTTAGATTATAAATATCATAGCTTGTTGTAAAAGCCAATCTCTATGATGTAGCTTATGAATTTTCCAACTTGTATAGTCTCAATGAGACTTTTAATTATTATCATGTGGTTTTATGGCGCATTGACAGCTTTGGTCATTTAGCGCGCAAGAAATGTGAAATTATGTGAAACTAAAAAAGGTAACGTGATATACTTGTAAATGTTAACTAGTTAGCAGACTGGTTGAAGGTCAACACAGCCAACGAGAAAAAATGTACTGTGAAAGGCGTATTTCCAGGTTTATTAAAAAATAAGTTAAAAATAAAATAAAAGACTAAGTTTCTTCATCAGAGAGCATGCTCTCATCCCCTGAGACAGAGATTCCATCACTGTCATCCTCCATGTCACTAAGACATTCAAACTTGTTGTTGAGGGGGGTTTCATAACTTTTTGTTTTACATGGTTTTTTACATGGTTTTGGTGTGGGTGATGGTGGTGAAGGTTTGTGACGTGCAGGTTTTTCTTTAGGAGGTTGGGAAGTGGGTTTGCTGTTATTTTTATTTGCTGGTGCAGATTTCACCTTAGGTTTGGTAGTAGTAGGGGCAGGCGATGTGGCCTTAGTTGGAATGGGTATTGGTTTCTTGGTAGTAGGAGGGGCTGGTGATTTGGTTTTTGGAGGTATGGATTTTGGTTTTTTGGGTATAACAGTTTTTTTTTGGCTGATTGGATGTTTTTGGTGCAGGGGGGGGAACCTTTGGGGCAGGCTGTCTCTGTGTCTGCACAGATGAGGGGGCCAGACCTTTAAGGTCCTCTGCAATCTGAGGATACTTTTCTATTAAAATTTTGATAAGATCACTACAAGAGTGACAAGGAGGGATGTTCGCCAAAGGGGCGGCTTTGTTTGCATAGCTAGCATTACTGCTAGCCTGTGCCTGGTCCCTCTGCCGGTTCTGTACAACCCTCCTTGCCTCTACAAAAGAAACACCCTGGTTATATTTAATTTCTAAAATATCTTTCTCAGTCTTCCACGACTGACAATGTTTTGAAAAAACAGGGTGGGAACCCTTGCAATTTACACAGAGGGGTTTTTCATGACAGACTTTAGAGTCATGGTCTGGCCCCTCATGTGCACAGACTGCACAAACTTGAATATTTGTGCATCTGGTCTCGTGATGGCCAAACCTCTGACACCTGTAACAGCGCAGAGGGTTTGGCACATACACAGAGACCGGAACGCATTCATACCCAATTTTTAAGCTGGATGGAAGTACAAATGTTGAGAATGTTAGTATGTGTTTGTTTGGATAATCTTACCGTCTCTCTTAATTGAGATACGTTTGACTTCAGATTATTATTCAGATTATTATTATTATGTTGTTTTATGGCGCATCGACAGCTTTGGTCATTTAGCGCGCAAGAAATGTTAAAAATATGTGAAACTAAAAAAGGTACGTGATATACTTGTATATGTTAAATTGGGGTAAATATAGTATAATATGAGATTTTAGATTATAAATATCATAGCTTGTTGTAAAAGCCAATCTCTATGATGTAGCTTATGAATTTTCCAACTTGTATAGTCTCAATGAGACTTTTAATTATTATCATGTGGTTTTATGGCGCATTGACAGCTTTGGTCATTTAGCGCGCAAGAAATGTGAAATTATGTGAAACTAAAAAAGGTAACGTGATATACTTGTAAATGTTAACTAGTTAGCGGACTGGTTGAAGGTCAACACAGCCAACGAGAAAAAATGTACTATGAAAGGCGTATTTCATGGAATACAATCCAGATTTATTAAAAAAAAGTTAAAAATAAAATAAAAGACTAAGTTTCTTCATCAGAGAGCATGCTCTCATCCCCTGAGACAGAGATTCCATCACTGTCATCCTCCATGTCACTAAGACATTCAAACTTGTTGTTGAGGGGGGTTTCATAACTTTTTGTTTTACATGGTTTTTTACATGGTTTTGGTGTGGGTGATGGTGGTGAAGGTTTGTGACCTGCAGGTTTTTCTTTAGGAGGTTGGGAAGTGGGTTTGCTGTTATTTTTGTTTGCTGGTGCAGATTTCACCTTAGGTTTTGTAGTAGTAGGGGCAGGCGATGTGGCCTTAGTTGGAGTGGGTATTGGTTTCTTGGTAGTAGGAGGGGCTGGTGATTTGGTTTTTGGAGGTATGGATTTTGGTTTTTCGGGTATAACAGGTTTTTTTGGCTGATTGGATGTTTTTGGTGCAGGGGGGGAACCTTTGGGGCAGGCTGTCTCTGTGTCTGCACAGATGAGGGGGCCAGACCTTTAAGGTCCTCTGCAATCTGAGGATACTTTTCTATTAAAATTTTGATAAGATCACTACAAGAGTGACAAGGAGGGATGTTCGCCAAAGGGGCGGCTTTGTTGGCATAGCTAGCATTACTGCTAGCCTGTGCCTGGTCCCTCTGGCGGTTCTGTACAACCCTCCTTGCCTCTACAAAAGAAACACCCTGGTTATATTTAATTTCTAAAATGTCTTTCTCAGTCTTACACGACTGACAATGTTTTGAAAAAACAGGGTGGGAACCCTTGCAATTTACACAGAGGGGTTTCTCATGACAGACTTTAGAGTCATGGTCTGGCCCCTCATGTGCACAGACTGCACAAACTTGAATATTTGTGCATCTGGTCTCGTGATGGCCAAACCTCTGACACCTGTAACAGCGCAGAGGGTTTGGCACATACACAGAGACCGGAACGCATTCATACCCAATTTTTAAGCTGGATGGAAGTACAGATGTTGAGAATGTTAGTATGTAAGTGTTTGTTTGGATAATCTTACCGTCTCTCTTAATTGAGATACGTTTGACTTCAGAGACAGCCTGCCCCTGGAGATTAGTTTTTATTTCGTCGAGGGACTCGCAACATGCGAGATCCCTACAACGAATAATACCTTTGGAAGAATTTAGTGATGGGTGGGGTTTTATAACGACCCCCAACCCAAAGAATTGTTTGTGACCTAAAAGGTTTTTTGCTTGTTGCATGGTGGTGCATTCCACCAGCAACGTTTCATCTTTCAATTTCTTCATGGTACTTGGAGTTCCGAGAATAGATTGTAAAGTTTTTTGTATGACAAAGGGGGAAAGTTTAGTGATTGGTTTCTCTGAATCTGAAGATTTTATAACAATGAAACGAGAGAAGTTTTGGGGGGTCATGTGTGATATGTCTGTCTCAGAGTCAGACTCTGAGAGTGTTCGCTTGGCTTTTATTTGGGGTTGCCATGCTGATTGAATTAGTTCATCATTGATGCTCCCCACCCGCCACGGAGTCCAACAAGGGGACATGACCAGGGGACATCCAACACTGGTCATGACAGGGATACATCAATGATATACTCGTGATAAAAGGGTTAAGCTGGACAAATGAGTTCCCTCAGAACATTTTACAAGCTTAAAACAAACTTTGGAAAATTTCGAATGTCAGTTAAAGGCCAAACAAGTATCCGATTGGCCCATGTGCCACCGCCTTCCAAGATACAAATAAGTAAAAGGTAAATCGTGAAAGTCGTCAACGAGATAATGTATGTATTTATAAAATAAGCAAATATAAATAAACATGGGGGTACAATATATCGTGGGGCTTGGCATGACTAGCCGATTGATCTAGACGGGCCTTCCAGATCTCCCGTTTAGCCCAACTTAAGGCCAAAGCAGTGTATTGAGAGAACCAAGTATAGATTGCCAACTCAGAACCCGCTCAACTACCAGGATCCTCTCATCAGGCGACACGGGTAGCAGCCCACGGCAAACGGGCAGGCACAGTGGGGGGGGTCGTACCCCTCTGTAGTGCGACAGCTGGGGAATTCTAGCCCCCCTCCAGCTGGGGAAGAAAAGCCCATAGAGGGGGCATCCATGTCCTATGGATGTAGCTAGTCTGTACAGGATTTCTTTAATGGTTTTGGCACTTTTCCGTTCTGCCCTTATATTCACTGCATAGTTACTGTTACTAGGACTGTCAACACTTCATGGTTAGTGATGCCATGCTTCATACTACATGATTTCGATTGCCACAACTAACCAAATTTAACTTGATTACTTTATTTGGTATATTGAATGTTTCAGGAATTATATAAAGAGTTCGAACATGTTCAAGAAAGAAAAGACAGTATGGTAGTTATCGTATTTGTAATACTATATGTTCTGTTACATTTTATCAGACATGAGAATTTCGCGAAAATCCGCTGATTTGTCGCTGGCAGGGGCTGTTTTTGAGACAATTTAAGGCATCTTAGCCCCCTGGACCACTTGCCAAATTATCAGCCCATTTTGAAATTTTGCATTATCATGCGTTATTTTATGTTTCTGCCTTGTATTGTAAGTATATATAAATACAAACATTCACTAAATAATACATGCAATAAAACATGTTTGACTTATGCTCTAGATGTTACCTGACACAATATTCTATTAGCCAAGTTGTAAGTGCACTTCCAGTCCCACATTATGCCATTATGTTGACAAATGACCTCATGAGTCATTACATGGTCAATATTTATCTAGTTGTCTAGTGTAACCTGTGGATTGCCTGAGTCATATTTAAAAAAAAGATTGACTGGTCGAGATTGTTGGGAAAAAACTGTGGGAAAAGGTAATGGACGGGGATGCTGAGATATTTGTAAAGGCTTAAATAAGTTTAAGTGATGTGGATCAATTGAAATCTAAATTTGGGATGTAGCACTCAACAGTCGGATTGAGAGATCTATTTATGTCTTAAGCCACTGATTCAAAATATTTTGTTGAGTAACGTGACATCTTGTACATTGACTAAAATTAATTGTGTTAAAACCTCATTGTACATGTATTTTAACATGAAACTACAGATAGAAGTAAAGCACTTCTCTTTTTCTGTTACATTTCTATTCCTGATGCTGGAAATGTAAATCATTCATATAAATATAAAGTATAATCCATTACGTGTTTCGTATTTCAGTCTGATGTTGTGGTAATAAGTGATGATGAGCCAGAAACAGTACTTCTGAAGATGACCCTGTTCTGGTGATTAGTGATGAGGAAAACCCAACAGAACCAGATACACTACTTCTGAAGAAAAACCCTATACCCTGGGTAGGTTAACCTCACAAACTCAAGAGTCGACCTCGTTCTTTCACGTATAAAAGCTTCAACTTGTTTAATATTCTTAATTTGTAAAAGATAGTCTTGAGGAAGGTTGTATGATTGTGTTTTATCTCTTTATTTATCTTTTTCTAGATATATCTGAGCGGTTTCCATGGCGCTACCATCCTACCATTTGTTGAAATTTTAAAGTGGTGGTGGAACCAGGTTTGGAAACATTTAGTTCTAATAAAGAAACTGCATTGCCTGTTCAGTTAATAGTATTTTTTTTGTATCATATAGTAACGATTGTAGAATGTTCGATGTTTGATATTATTATTTTATTATTATCTTACTAATACTCAGTTTTGAGTTGAAATCTATAATTAAGTATGACGGTCACTGGATCCTGGATTTTATTTATTTTTTTCGAAAATATTATATTGTTTTAATATTCTTTGTATTGATGTAGTTTTATAGGTCATAGAAATGTAATTTTAGGTGGCACATACTCGGTTAAGATGAACATGATGGAATGTACCGGTATGATGGGAGGTGACATGACATACCGGTACTCAGGGCAGTGAACCCAAGACATTTACAAGCACTTAAAGCTTCCATCAGAAGCAAGCTTACATGTTGAGAATTCAAAGTTAGTAGAGAATACTGTTCTATCTCTGTTTAGGAGTGCCAGCTGTTTTGCTAACAAGGCACAGAAACAAAAGAAAAAATAAGAAAAATAAACCTCCCGTTTAGCCCAACTAAAGGCCAAAGCAGTGTATTGAGAGAACCAAGTATAAATTGCCAATTCAGAACCTGCTCAACTACCAGGATCCTCTCATCAGGCGACACGGGTAGCAGCCCGTGGCAAACGGGCAGGCACAGTGGGGGGGTCTTACCCCTCTGTAGTGCGACAGCTGGTGAATTCTAGCCCCCCTCCAGCTGGGGAGGAACGGTGCTACAAGATACTTCCCCAAATTCAACATTGAGGTAAGTTATATTCTGTACTGACTGTACTGTTGAAAATACACTATTCTGATCACTGGTTGGATGCTTTTTTATGCCCCTGCCATTCATACCCAATTTTGATATTAGATGGGAGTACTGAAGTTGAGAATGTGAGAATATAAGTGTAGGTTTGTATAATTTTGTTATCTCTTTTAATTGAGATTCTTTTTACTGCAGAGACAGCCTGCGAATGAAGATTAGTAGTTATTTCGTCGAGGGACTCGCAACATGCGAGATCCCTACAACGAATAATACCTTTGGAAGAATTTAGTGATGGGTGGGGTTTTATAACGACCCCCAACCCAAAGAATTGTTTGTGACCTAAAAGGTTTTTTGCTTGTTGCATGGTGGTGCATTCCACCAGCAACGTTTCATCTTTCAATTTCTTCACGGACCTTGGAGTTCCGAGAATAGATTGTAAAGTCTTTTGTATGATAAAGGGGGAAAGTTTAGTGATTGGTTTCTCTGAATCTGAAGATTTTATAACAATGAAACGAGAGAAAATTTGGGGGGTCATGTGTGATATGTCTGTCTCAGAGTCAGACTCTGAGAGTGTTCGCTTGGCTTTTTTTGGGGTTGCCATGCTGATTGAATTAGTTCATCATTGATGCTCTCCACCCACCACGGAGTCCAACAAGGGGACATGACCAGGGGACATCCAACACTGGTCATGACAGGGATACATCAATGATATACTCATGATAAAAGGGTTAAACTGGATTAATGAGTTCCCTCCGAACATTTTACAAGCTTTAAACATACTTTGGGAGATTTCGAATGTCATTTAAAGGCCAAACAAGTATCCGATTGGCCCATGGGCCACCGCCTTCAAAGATACAAATAAGTAAAAGGTAAATCGTGAAAGTCGTCAACGAGATAATGTATGTATTTATAAAATAAACAAATATAAATAGACATGGGGGAACAATATATCACGGGGCTTCAAAGAATGGTGAAGGGGCATAAAGTGTAACCCCTGCCGTCCGTTCGTCTTATCATCCATCCATGCAAACATTGGTTTCCGATCAATAACCCTTGAAAGGATGTGTGATTCATATTAGGCACATAAGCATAGAATAATAAAAAACAGGTCCAATTTGATTTTTCAGTGGGAACTATCTCTTGTTATTTGTCAAATAATCAGGAAGATAAAGCCACGCCAAGCAAGATTCTAAAATGGGCTTCGAGTTACAAGCCGAACTTCAATATTGAGGTAAGTTATATTCTGTACTGACTGTACTGTTGAAAATACCCTATTCTGATCAATGGTTGGATGCTTTTTTATGCCCCTGCCATTCAAAGAATGGTGAAGGGGCATAAAGTGTAACCCCTGCCGTCCGTTCGTCTTATCATCCATCCATGCAAACATTGGTTTCCGATCAATAACTCTTGAAAGGATGTGTGATTCATATTAGGCACATAAGCATAGGATAATAAAAAACGGGTCCAATTTGATTTTTCAGTTAGTTTTCGCAAAGTATTTGCATTCTACTGAAAAGTCCATAGAGGGGGCATCCATGTCCTATGAATGTAGCTAGTCTGTACAGGATTTATTTAATGGTTTTGGCACTTTTCCGTTCTGCCCTTATATTCACTTCATAGTTACTGTTACTAGGACTGTCAACACTTCATGGTTAGTGATGCCATGCTTCATACTACATGATTTCGATTGCCACAACTAACCAAATTTAACTTGATTACTTTATTTGGTATATTGAATGTTTCAGGAATTATATAAAGGGGAAGAAAGAAAAGACAGTATGGTAGTTATTGTATTTGTTATACTATATGTTCTGTTACATTTTATCAGACATGAGAATTTCGCGAAAATCCGCTGATTTGTCGCTGGCAGGGGCCGTTTTTGAGACAATTTAAGGCATCTTAGCCCCCTGGACCACTTGCCAAATTATCAGCCCATTTTGAAATTTTGCATTATCATGCGTTATTTTATGTTTCTGCCTTGTATTGTAAGTATATATAAATACAAACATTCACTAAATAATACATGCAATAAAACATGTTTGACTTATGCTCTAGATGTTACCTGACACAATATTCTATTAGCCAAGTTGTAAGTGCACTTCCAGTCCCACATTATGCCATTATGTTGACAAATGACCTCATGAGTCATTACATGGTCAATATTTATCTAGTTGTCTAGTGTAACCTGTGGATTGCCTGAGTCATATTTAAAAAAAAGATTGACTGGTCGAGATTGTTGGGAAAAAACTGTGGGAAAAGGTAATGGACGGGGATGCTGAGATATTTGTAAAGGCTTAAATAAGTTTAAGTGATGTGGATCAATTGAAATCTAAATTTGGGATGTAGCACTCAACAGTCGGATTGAGAGATCTATTTATGTCTTAAGCCACTGATTCAAAATATTTTGTTGAGTAACGTGACATCTTGTACATTGACTAAAATTAATTGTGTTAAAACCTCATTGTACATGTATTTTAACATGAAACTACAGATAGAAGTAAAGCACTTCTCTTTTTCTGTTACATTTCTATTCCTGATGCTGGAAATGTAAATCATTCATATAAATATAAAGTATAATCCATTACGTGTTTCGTATTTCAGTCTGATGTTGTGGTAATAAGTGATGATGAGCCAGAAACAGTACTTCTGAAGATGACCCTGTTCTGGTGATTAGTGATGAGGAAAACCCAACAGAACCAGGGGCGGTATTTATAAAGCATCTTAAGTTAAGTTGAAAATTCGACTTAACTTGGAAAATTTCAACTTAACTAAACTTTTTCTTAACTTAAGATAATTCATATTTATAAAAGGACTTAAGTAATTTCTTAGTAAAGATTAAATGTAAATTACTTAAGTGAAATATTTTTCTTAAGACGTTTTTGAACATCGTCAAAGGAATTTCCCGAGTTATTTTTAGTAACGGAAGTGGAGATTTCGCTCGTGAAATAAAGAAACACACGATAGACGCTTGACTTATTAAAGGTCGTTTAATATATCAAGCGCCGCGGTGACCTGTGAACTGTCAAACGACAAATGGACGCTACACTAACAACAAAGAAGCGAAGCCAGAATTGGAGCGAGCGGGACTGCCTCCATTTGGCCTCGTTGATGGGGGAAACTGTATGGTCAGGGGAGACAAAAACGTGGTAACGGCAGTAATCTCCCTTGATAACCTTGACATTGTAAACATATTTTCGAGCAATATAAAGTAACAGGTTGGACGAATTTTAACCATCGAGATCCAAGAAGGCAGTTTTAAAACTTATGTACAGCGGAAAATGGTCCCTTCCGACGCTTAAAGTTGTATACATTGCCAATAAGTAGAAAAAGGTTGGTAAACATCAAGCATTATTGTTTTATTACGGAATTACGGATGATGACAATGCAATATTTACGTATTTTTGGTAAATAATTTCAATTGGTATTGCATTTTTGTCCATTTTTGGGTAAACAATTACATTACTTACGTGCTGTTTCAACTGTAGAGTGGTAGATAAGACAAATCTCCTTTTAAAATCTTCGTAGACTTGTAAATCGTCTAGTAATGTGACAAAAATGATCGAAAATCGAGTTCGCTTCGTGTTTTTCAATGTGCTTAAGAAATTTCTTAACTGGTTAAGACACCTCTGAAGGTGTCTTAAGTTAAGTTGAAAATTTAAGATAAAAATAAATTTAAGTTGTTTTATAAATACCACTTAAGAAATTTTCAACACTTAAGTTGAAATTTAAGTGAAAAATGGGAGTTAAGTAATTTTTCAACAATATTCTTAACTTAAGATGCTTTATAAATACCGCCCCAGATACACTACTTCTGAAGAAAAACCCTATACCCTGGGTAGGTTAACCTCACAAACTCAAGAGTCGACCTCGTTCTTTCACGTATAAAAGCTTCAACTTGTTTAATATTCTTAATTTGTAAAAGATAGTCTTGAGGAAGGTTGTATGATTGTGTTTTATCTCTTTATTTATCTTTTTCTAGATATATCTGAGCGGTTTCCATGGCGCTACCATCCTACCATTTGTTGAAATTTTAAAGTGGTGGTGGAACCAGGTTTGGAAACATTTAGTTCTAATAAAGAAACTGCATTGCCTGTTCAGTTAATAGTATTTTTTTTGTATCATATAGTAACGATTGTAGAATGTTCGATGTTTGATATTATTATTTTATTATTATCTTACTAATACTCAGTTTTGAGTTGAAATCTATAATTAAGTATGACGGTCACTGGATCCTGGATTTTATTTATTTTTTTCGAAAATATTATATTGTTTTAATATTCTTTGTATTGATGTAGTTTTATAGGTCATAGAAATGTAATTTTAGGTGGCACATACTCGGTTAAGATGAACATGATGGAATGTACCGGTATGATGGGAGGTGACATGACATACCGGTACTCAGGGCAGTGAACCCAAGACATTTACAAGCACTTAAAGCTTCCATCAGAAGCAAGCTTACATGTTGAGAATTCAAAGTTAGTAGAGAATACTGTTCTATCTCTGTTTAGGAGTGCCAGCTGTTTTGCTAACAAGGCACAGAAACAAAAGAAAAAATAAGAAAAATAAACCTCCCGTTTAGCCCAACTAAAGGCCAAAGCAGTGTATTGAGAGAACCAAGTATAAATTGCCAATTCAGAACCTGCTCAACTACCAGGATCCTCTCATCAGGCGACACGGGTAGCAGCCCGTGGCAAACGGGCAGGCACAGTGGGGGGGTCTTACCCCTCTGTAGTGCGACAGCTGGTGAATTCTAGCCCCCCTCCAGCTGGGGAGGAACGGTGCTACAAGATACTTCCCCAAATTCAACATTGAGGTAAGTTATATTCTGTACTGACTGTACTGTTGAAAATACACTATTCTGATCACTGGTTGGATGCTTTTTTATGCCCCTGCCATTCATACCCAATTTTGATATTAGATGGGAGTACTGAAGTTGAGAATGTGAGAATATAAGTGTAGGTTTGTATAATTTTGTTATCTCTTTTAATTGAGATTCTTTTTACTGCAGAGACAGCCTGCGAATGAAGATTAGTAGTTATTTCGTCGAGGGACTCGCAACATGCGAGATCCCTACAACGAATAATACCTTTGGAAGAATTTAGTGATGGGTGGGGTTTTATAACGACCCCCAACCCAAAGAATTGTTTGTGACCTAAAAGGTTTTTTGCTTGTTGCATGGTGGTGCATTCCACCAGCAACGTTTCATCTTTCAATTTCTTCACGGACCTTGGAGTTCCGAGAATAGATTGTAAAGTCTTTTGTATGATAAAGGGGGAAAGTTTAGTGATTGGTTTCTCTGAATCTGAAGATTTTATAACAATGAAACGAGAGAAAATTTGGGGGGTCATGTGTGATATGTCTGTCTCAGAGTCAGACTCTGAGAGTGTTCGCTTGGCTTTTTTTGGGGTTGCCATGCTGATTGAATTAGTTCATCATTGATGCTCTCCACCCGCCACGGAGTCCAACAAGGGGACATGACCAGGGGACATCCAACACTGGTCATGACAGGGATACATCAATGATATACTCATGATAAAAGGGTTAAACTGGATTAATGAGTTCCCTCCGAACATTTTACAAGCTTTAAACATACTTTGGGAGATTTCGAATGTCATTTAAAGGCCAAACAAGTATCCGATTGGCCCATGGGCCACCGCCTTCAAAGATACAAATAAGTAAAAGGTAAATCGTGAAAGTCGTCAACGAGATAATGTATGTATTTATAAAATAAACAAATATAAATAGACATGGGGGAACAATATATCACGGGGCTTCAAAGAATGGTGAAGGGGCATAAAGTGTAACCCCTGCCGTCCGTTCGTCTTATCATCCATCCATGCAAACATTGGTTTCCGATCAATAACCCTTGAAAGGATGTGTGATTCATATTAGGCACATAAGCATAGAATAATAAAAAACAGGTCCAATTTGATTTTTCAGTGGGAACTATCTCTTGTTATTTGTCAAATAATCAGGAAGATAAAGCCACGCCAAGCAAGATTCTAAAATGGGCTTCGAGTTACAAGCCGAACTTCAATATTGAGGTAAGTTATATTCTGTACTGACTGTACTGTTGAAAATACCCTATTCTGATCAATGGTTGGATGCTTTTTTATGCCCCTGCCATTCAAAGAATGGTGAAGGGGCATAAAGTGTAACCCCTGCCGTCCGTTCGTCTTATCATCCATCCATGCAAACATTGGTTTCCGATCAATAACTCTTGAAAGGATGTGTGATTCATATTAGGCACATAAGCATAGGATAATAAAAAACGGGTCCAATTTGATTTTTCAGTTAGTTTTCGCAAAGTATTAACGACTATGGTTTATCCTATAGTCGACGTTATCATGGGTAACGTAGATTTAGCGGCTCTATGCCGCAATTTATTTGACAATTTTAGTTTGCTCTTACCTAAGCGCGTAGTAATTAATTCGCACGGGTAGAAAAATAGTTTACCTCGTGTATTCACTTTTGTCATAACACTGGACATTGAAGGTTGGTTGAAATTTAACTTGTGAATTGATTTTGTTTTATCAATTATTTATAATTGAAATGTATACATAATGTTATTAACTGTAAAGACGATATAGTACCGGTTGTGCAACTGGGAATAATAAGAATGAATTAGTATGATTAATTCGAGAAGACATTGCATAATTGTAGTTTAATTAATTTTTTCTTGACATGGTCATTTTATCATAGTTTTATCCATGCACTAGGGGTTACATTGCTCTAAAAAAAAAAAAAAAAAAAAAAAAAAAAAAAAAAAAAAGAATGTAGATATATCTGAAGAAGGTGCGTATATTGAATTTATCAACATCTATCGAAAACACGGACTTGCAGTACGTTTGAAAAAATGGCACGTGCTTATTTATTTATTAACTCATGAGTGTAACCAGTTACCCGTATACGTACGGTATGGTAGAACTACACTGTTAAAACAACACGTAGTATACATGGGTAAACAATTAGTGCAATATTGTAATGTTCAAGATAGTCAATATATCCAACACGGGGATTTGTGTGCATGGACTGTCTGTAAACCACGTGGTGTAGATTGAAGTGTTTTTATTTCAAATTTTAAGTATACAGGTCCGTAGCCACGCCGCGAAACTATGAGGCGATTGTCAAGAAAACGGGAGACAATTGACCCGAAAATTTAAACAATAAATTAATTAATATGCTTTGTTAAATGAGACATTGTTATTTATTGACACAACCCTTCTATGCAATTTACTATTGAATGTGAATTTATTTGTATTATAAAGAAATGAACTTAACTTTAAAGATGTGCGTTTGTTTGTTGTTTTTAATTTCAATTTTTCAGCACTTTGGTCAGAACGCATAGAAACAAGTGATGTCAAAACGAACAAATGATGACTGTGCGGCCGGAGGAAGTGAACATGGAGATGTAGGCGAGCCGGGGAAGAGGTTGTGCGCGGAGCAGTCTGGTAATACTACTATTTATGGATTAAACTTGGATTCCTTGGGTTCCCCTAAACCCATTGAAAGCGTGCATAATAACTTAGGGGCCAATGTGTCATTGTCAAATAGGGAGAAAATTACTGACGGGCAATTTATTGACCTCAATTTGTTGTTATCGACAAATATCGAGACAGTTGATAATAAGCTGTCCATTAATGCTAGTGGGGAACTTATTCTTAAACCATCCAACCCCAAAATCAAAATTACAAATATTGAAACATGGACCGATGCGTTCATAATTTTTAGCAGTATTTATTTGACTGCGCATCGGGATAAAGCCCAAGATTTACTGTATTATATGAATGTTATAAGAACAGGGGCAAAGCGCCATGGTGGAATGGGGTGGAAAAACTATGACGAACAATGTAGACTCCGTATTGCATCTGACCCAACTCATTATTCTTATGCCAGGGTCGATTATGAGCTATGGTTGATATATATGGCGTCTAACGGTACACAACAACCTAATCAGGAGGCTTATCAGTTTAAGGCTAGGAAATGTTTCGACTTTAATTACAGGCAATGTACGCAACCTAATTGCCAATTCAAGCATACTTGTTTAATTTGTAATTTCAATCACCCTTCCAGGAATTGCTTCAGATCTGAATATAGGGGAAGGGGTTCAACAACTTGGAGGGCCTCTGCTTCCCAGGGTCAATCAAGACCGTATTATAGACCAAGAGGCCGAGGCCCAAGGTTCCAAAAGTAGTTTATTGCAACTAGGTTATTCACCAGTAATATTAAATAAAATAACTCAATATTTAAAGCTATACCCTAATAAACAAGATGCAGACTGTTTAGAACAAGGATTTAAATATGGATTTAAATTGCATTATACTGGGGAAGGCTTCAACAAAGATGTTAAAAATTTAAAATCTGCTTATTTGCATCCTAAAGAATTAAAAGATAAAATCATGAAAGAGGTTAACTTAGGCCGTATGATTGGTCCTTTTAAAGAACCGCCTTTTGATAAAATGAAAATATCCCCAGTTGGGTTGGTACCGAAATCTGACGGTAATTGGAGGTTAATAACTCATTTATCATACCCATCTGGTACAAGTGTTAATGATGGAATAAACGATAGCATGTGTTCAGTAACATACACATCATTTGATGACGTTACACGTATGATTTTTAAATTAGGGAAAGGGGCTTTAATGGCAAAAATGGACATTAAATCGGCATTTCGTTTACTGCCTATTAATCCAAAGGATTTTCACTTACTGGGTGTTAAGGTTAAAGGTCAATATTATATAGATAGGATGTTACCAATGGGTTTAAGCTTAAGTTGTGCATTGTTTGAAACATTTTCGTCATTTCTGCACTGGTTGGTTCAGTATAAAAGTACCATTGATTCATTGGACCACTATCTTGATGATTTTATTTTTGCTGGTGAAAGTGAATCAAACAATTGTCTAATATTGGTCCAACAATTTAATGATATATGTAAGGAGATAGGAGTACCGATAGCTGAAGATAAATCTGTAGGTCCAACAAGAGTGTTAATTTTTCTAGGCTTGGAAATTGACTCAATAAACATGTGCATAAGAATACCCGTAGAAAAAATTGAACACTTAAAAAGTATTCTATTAGAAATGATTGGGAAAAATAAATTGACATTAAAAGAATTGCAGTCTTTGGTAGGCAAACTTAATTTCGTCTCTAAAGCGATACGATCAAGTAGGGCATTTTTAAGACGATTTTACGATGCAATGATAGGATTAAAGCAGCCACACCATAGGTTGAGAATAAATTATGAACTTAGGCAAGATTTGTTGATGTGGATAAACTTTCTTAACAATTTTAATGGTGTTACATATATTCCGGACGAAATATGGTTAAACAGTAACAGTTTGCAACTATTTACTGACAGTGCAGGTTCTGCAGATTTGGGGTGTGGGTGTTACCTGAGGGGAAAATGGGCCTTTTATCCATGGCCCCAAGAGTGGGCGGATACAGATTGGATTAGGGATATATCATTTTTAGAAATGATTCCAGTGATTTTAGCTTTATATATTTGGGGTAATGAATTAAGGCAACAAAATATAGTACTTTACATAGATAATGAAGCCTTAGTGCATGTCATCAATAAGCAAACTTCAAAATCAAAACGATTGATGTTTTTAGTACGAGAATTTGTGTTATTAAGTATGAAATTAGAGATATGTTTTAAGGCATTGCACATATCTTCAGCTAATAATGTAATTGCGGATTCTATCTCTCGTATGCAGTGGGCACGTCTCCGTCAGGTGGCGCCAGATGCAGCAGAGTACCCAGAACTCCTACCAATATCCTTCCATTGTCTGATCTCCAAAATGAAGCTCAGAGGTTGATTGGTAACTCATTAGCTGCCAACACATTCGATTCATACTCAGTAGGCATTCGAAGGTTCCATGCGTTTAGGACACAGTATGGGATAGATGAAATTTGACCACCATCAATTGAGCATATTGCATTATTTCTAGCATATATATCCTTGCAGGGTCTGGCTTATAATACAGCCAGACTATACGTTACTTCCATAGGGTTTCAATGCAAAATGAAATTAGTTGAAGATACAACTAAGCATTATGTCGTATCAAAAATTCTGGATGGTATGCAAAGATCGAGCAAAAAGAAAACACCTAGATTACCAATAACTCTACCGTTGCTAAATGACATTTTTACTAAATTACCCATCATTTGTTCAAGTACTTATGAAAGTCAGTTATTTGCAGCTGCATATAGCCTTGCATTTTTTGGTTTTTTTAGAGTAGGTGAAATAACGGTCACCAAACCACAATACTTGCATAAAGTAATATCTTTTGATGACGTGCAGTTAAACTCCGAAGAGTCTCAGTTAACAGTTTTGCTACGGTTCTCGAAAACTGACCAATTAGGCAAAGGAAAAAAAAATACAATTAAATAGATCAGGCACTAATGTTTGTCCAGTGAATAACATGAGCAAGTATTTAAATATTAGACCTAAAGTTGGAGGACCATTGTTGTGTCACTTCAATGGTAAACCGTTGACCAGATATCAATTTTCAGCAATATTAAAGAAAGCAGTAGTTAAGACAAATATACAGTTTGGAAATTATAAATCTCACTCATTCAGAATAGGTGCTGCTACTACGGCGGCTAAGATGGGGTATGATGAGGAAACCATTAAATTAGCTGGTAGATGGGTGTCTGATGCATATAAAATATATATACACTCAGGTACCGGAAGTAATGTCATGCCTAAATTAGCAAGTTAATCAGGTTGTATATATATTCCAATAGTTTGTTTATTATATGGGTAACAATTTAATTTGGAATTGATAGGTAGTGTTACCGTGCATTGTTGGTAATACTAATAAGCTTTATATCAGTATTATACCCGTTTTTTAAACAGGTAATTTTTTAAAATATTTAGATAGTAATATTTTTTGTAACATTTAGTGTGGTGTCTAGGCTCATCAATAGTAAAAAGGGCGTTTTGTGAAGCCAGAAAGTCTTGTCCTAACCTTGGCATTCAACATGTAGACATATGGTGGCAGGGATATGGTGGTTTAACCCTGGAAAAGGCTAGACAGAAAATAAGAACCTTGTTTGCCGTAGGACCCACTCCGGCAATATTAATATTACATTGTGGTGGTAATGATTTAGGCAATGTGCCAATGAAGTCCTTAAGACGAATTATTTGTATGCTTTTTGATTTAATTTTGGAGTTGTTTTCCAATGTGAAAATTATTTGGTCGGAAATATTGCCAAGAAGGGTATGGCGTTATTCGATTAATTTAAATGCCATGGAAAATAGCAGAAAGCGTATAAACAGTTTTGCTGGTAAAGCAGTCATTGAAAAGGGAGGTTTATACTTAAAACACCCGGCTCTGTGCAACGATGGTCCTCATTATATCTCATCGGATGGTGTACATTTAACTGATGAAGGCAATGTTATATTTATAAATCAAATAAAAGAAGGCATTCGAATGTGTATTAAAGGAGAAAAATACGTGGGCAAGTAGATGGGTTAGATCGATGTTTTACTTTAATGATTTTATCAAATTATACAGCTTTATAAATGTCGATAGAAACGTTTATGAGACTCTCCGCCGCAAAGGTGCAATTGGTTGTTTCCCTATTTTTGGCGGTTGGCCGTTTTCATTGCGTGTCAACTGCCAATGTGGCATACAGCGATTCTCAAAAACGTTATACTTGGAGATCTGCTCATATTATAAAATTATTGTTCATTATGTTAATAGTTAGTTGCATTTAAGGACCTCTGTTTTCACCCAGGGTCCTTTACTTATTTATTCATATGAACACTTGGGGCTAATGCTTTTATTGAATATTTACTTCGGGAGCTAGCCAATTTATACCAATTTGGTCTGTAGCTCAATCTTGTAATAGCTTACTTCAAATTGAAATACGATATATACGAGTATTTAGGGCTCTGGGGCCTGCCCATTTAAAACCTATTTTGGTTGGCGGCTCACTCTTATATTTAAGCCCACTCGAATTTTTGAAAAAAGATATGTACCGAGAATTTATGGGCTCCGGGGCTTGCCCATTTCAAACCTATTTTGGTTGGCAGCTCACTCTTATATATTTTAGCCCTCTCGGAAAGTTTAACTCAGATTTATACGAGTATTTAGGGCTCTGGGGCCTGCCCATTTCAAACCTATTTTGGTTGGCGGCTCACTCTTATATTTAAGCCCACTCGAAACTTGGAAAAAATATGTACCGAGAATTTATGGGCTCCGGGCCTGCCCAGTTGGCGGCTCAGCCGGCCCACTTGGCGGCTTATTTGAATTATTTAGCCCTCTCGGAAAATTAAAAAATTATCTATTAGGTACCGAGAATTTATGGGCTCCGGGCCTGCCCATTTGGCGGCTCAGCCGGCCCACTTGGCGGCTTATTTGAATTATTTAGCCCTCTCGGAAAATTGTTAAATCTGAAATTAGAAATCGTATATTGTTGGCTATTACTATTTGAATGATTTAAATTTTTTGGAGCTATCTCATTATTCTTATTGACCGGCAGCTCATACGTATTTGCATTAGCCCAATTTGTTATACTTTGAACATTCGGTCGCGCCCATATACTGCCAAACATATTATAAAATATAAATAAATATCTATTGAGTATATTGTGTCTTAAGTTCAATTCTTATATGAACGATGATTGTTTGCAACCAATTAGCTTTAAAATAAGTGTTTATTGTTTGGGAAGCAATCATCGTTCCTTATGTTATTCCAGGATAATAACGACTATGGTTTATCCTATAGTCGACGTTATCATGGGTAACGTAGATTTAGCGGCTCTATGCCGCAATTTATTTGACAATTTTAGTTTGCTCTTACCTAAGCGCGTAGTAATTAATTCGCACGGGTAGAAAAATAGTTTACCTCGTGTATTCACTTTTGTCATAACACTGGACATTGAAGGTTGGTTGAAATTTAACTTGTGAATTGATTTTGTTTTATCAATTATTTACCACCCACCCTCCCTTCATTTAACGTTTCTATATATATTGAATACCTGTTTAGAACATGTATGTAATGTGATTATTATATATTTCAGTTATTGAATTGTTTAGCCCATGAACGATGAGTTGATACAATAATGTGATTGGACGTTGGTAAAGAAAATGTATATGTGTATATTGGTACGAATGTAAACCTCAACGACAAGATTGGTGCGACTGAAGACTGAACATACAGCGATTCTCAAAAACGTTATACTTGGAGATCTGCTCATATTATAAAATTATTGTTCATTATGTTAATAGTTAGTTGCATTTAAGGACCTCTGTTTTCACCCAGGGTCCTTTACTTATTTATTCATATGAACACTTGGGGCTAATGCTTTTATTGAATATTTACTTCGGGAGCTAGCCAATTTATACCAATTTGGTCTGTAGCTCAATCTTGTAATAGCTTACTTCAAATTGAAATACGATATATACGAGTATTTAGGGCTCTGGGGCCTGCCCATTTAAAACCTATTTTGGTTGGCGGCTCACTCTTATATTTAAGCCCACTCGAATTTTTGAAAAAAGATATGTACCGAGAATTTATGGGCTCCGGGGCTTGCCCATTTCAAACCTATTTTGGTTGGCAGCTCACTCTTATATATTTTAGCCCTCTCGGAAAGTTTAACTCAGATTTATACGAGTATTTAGGGCTCTGGGGCCTGCCCATTTCAAACCTATTTTGGTTGGCGGCTCACTCTTATATTTAAGCCCACTCGAAACTTGGAAAAAATATGTACCGAGAATTTATGGGCTCCGGGCCTGCCCAGTTGGCGGCTCAGCCGGCCCACTTGGCGGCTTATTTGAATTATTTAGCCCTCTCGGAAAATTAAAAAATTATCTATTAGGTACCGAGAATTTATGGGCTCCGGGCCTGCCCATTTGGCGGCTCAGCCGGCCCACTTGGCGGCTTATTTGAATTATTTAGCCCTCTCGGAAAATTGTTAAATCTGAAATTAGAAATCGTATATTGTTGGCTATTACTATTTGAATGATTTAAATTTTTTGGAGCTATCTCATTATTCTTATTGACCGGCAGCTCATACGTATTTGCATTAGCCCAATTTGTTATACTTTGAACATTCGGTCGCGCCCATATACTGCCAAACATATTATAAAATATAAATAAATATCTATTGAGTATATTGTGTCTTAAGTTCAATTCTTATATGAACGATGATTGTTTGCAACCAATTAGCTTTAAAATAAGTGTTTATTGTTTGGGAAGCAATCATCGTTCCTTATGTTATTCCAGGATAATTGCATTCTACTGAAAAGTCCATAGAGGGGGCATCCATGTCCTATGAATGTAGCTAGTCTGTACAGGATTTATTTAATGGTTTTGGCACTTTTCCGTTCTGCCCTTATATTCACTTCATAGTTACTGTTACTAGGACTGTCAACACTTCATGGTTAGTGATGCCATGCTTCATACTACATGATTTCGATTGCCACAACTAACCAAATTTAACTTGATTACTTTATTTGGTATATTGAATGTTTCAGGAATTATATAAAGGGGAAGAAAGAAAAGACAGTATGGTAGTTATTGTATTTGTTATACTATATGTTCTGTTACATTTTATCAGACATGAGAATTTCGCGAAAATCCGCTGATTTGTCGCTGGCAGGGGCCGTTTTTGAGACAATTTAAGGCATCTTAGCCCCCTGGACCACTTGCCAAATTATCAGCCCATTTTGAAATTTTGCATTATCATGCGTTATTTTATGTTTCTGCCTTGTATTGTAAGTATATATAAATACAAACATTCACTAAATAATACATGCAATAAAACATGTTTGACTTATGCTCTAGATGTTACCTGACACAATATTCTATTAGCCAAGTTGTAAGTGCACTTCCAGTCCCACATTATGCCATTATGTTGACAAATGACCTCATGAGTCATTACATGGTCAATATTTATCTAGTTGTCTAGTGTAACCTGTGGATTGCCTGAGTCATATTTAAAAAAAAGATTGACTGGTCGAGATTGTTGGGAAAAAACTGTGGGAAAAGGTAATGGACGGGGATGCTGAGATATTTGTAAAGGCTTAAATAAGTTTAAGTGATGTGGATCAATTGTAATCTAAATTTGGGATGTAGCACTCAACAGTCGGATTGAGATATCTATTTATGTCTTAAGCCACTGATTCAAAATATTTTGTTGAGTGACGTGACATCTTGTACATTGACTAAAATTAATTGTGTTAAAACCTCATTGTACATGTATTTTAACATGAAACTACAGATAGAAGTAAAGCACTTCTCTTTTTCTGTGACATTTCTATTCCTGATGCTGGAAATGTAAATCATTCATATAAATATAAAGTATAATCCATTACGTGTTTCGTATTTCAGTCTGATGTTGTGGTAATAAGTGATGATGAGCCAGAAACAGTACTTCTGAGGATGACCCTGTTCTGGTGATTAGCGATGAGGAAAACCCAACAGAACCAGATACACTACTTCTGAAGAAAAACCCTATACCCTGGGTAGGTTAACCTCACAAACTCAAGAGTCGACCTCGTTCTTTCACGTATAAAAGCTTCAACTTGTTTAATATTCTTAATTTGTAAAAGATAGTCTTGAGGAACGTTGTATGCTTGTGTTTTATCTCTTTATTTATCTTTTTCTAGATATATCTGAGCGGTTTCCATGGCGCTACCATCCTACCATTTGTTGAAATTTTAAAGTGGTGGTGGAACCAGGTTTGTAAACATTTAGTTCTAATAAAGAAACTGCATTGCCTGTTCAGTTAATAGTATTTTTTTTGTATCATATAGTAACAATTGTAGAATGTTCGATGTTTGATATTATTATTTTATTATTATCTTACCAATACTCAGTTTTGAGTTGAAATCTATAATTAAGTATGACGGTCACTGGATCCTGGATTTTATTTATTTTTTTCGAAAATACAAAAAATGTATTATATTGTTTTAATATTCTTTGTATTGATGTAGTTTTATAGGTCATAGAAATGTAATTTTAGGTGGCACATACTCGGTTAAGATGAACATGATGGAATGTACCGGTATGATGGGAGGTGACATGACATACCGGTACTCAGGGCAGTGAACCCAAGACATTTACAAGCACTTAAAGCTTCCATCAGAAGCAAGCTTACATGTTGAGAATTCAAAGTTAGTAGAGAATACTGTTCTATCTCTGTTTAGGAGTGCCAGCTGTTTTGCTAACAAGGCACACAAACAAAAGAAAAAATAAGAAAAATAAACCTCCCGTTTAGCCCAACTAAAGGCCAAAGCAGTGTATTGAGAGAACCAAGTATAAATTGCCAACTCAGAACCCGCTCAACTACCAGGATCCTCTCATCAGGCGACACGGGTAGCAGCCCACGGCAAATGGGCAGGCACAGTGGGGGGGTCTTACCCCTCTGTAGTGCGACAGCTGGTGAATTCTAGCCCCCCTCCAGCTGGGGAGGAACGGTGCTACAAGATACTTCCCCAAATTCAACATTGAGGTAAGTTATATTCTGTACTGACTGTACTGTTGAAAATACACTATTCTGATCACTGGTTGGATGCTTTTTTATGCCCCTGCCATTCATACCCAATTTTGATATTAGATGGGAGTACTGAAGTTGAGAATGTGAGAATATAAGTGTTGGTTTGTATAATTTTGTTATCTCTTTTAATTGAGATTCTTTTTACTGCAGAGACAGCCTGCGAATGAAGATTAGTAGTTATTTCGTCGAGGGACTCGCAACATGCGAGATCCCTACAACGAATAACTCCTTTAGATGAATTAAGTGATGGGTGGGGTTTAATGACGACCCCCAACCCAAACAATTGTTTGTGACCTAAAAGGTTTTTTGCTTGTTGCATGGTGGAGCATTCCACCAGCAACGTTTCATCTTTCAATTTCTTCACGGACCTTGGCGTTCCGAGAATGGATTGCAAAGTCTTCTGTATGATAAAGGGGGAAAGTTTAGCGATTGGTTTCTCTGAATCTGAAGATTTTATAACAATGAAACGAGAGAAATTTTGGGGGGGTCATGTGTGATATGTCTGTCTCAGAGTCAGACTCTGAGAGTGTTCGCTTGGCTTTTTTTGGGGTTGCCATGCTGATTGAATTAGTTCATCATTGATGCTCCCCACCCGCCACGGAGTCCAACAAGGGGACATGACCAGGGGACATCCAACACTGGTCATGACAGGGATACATCAATGATATACTCGTGATAAAAGGGTTAAACTGGACAAATGAGTTCCCTCAGAACATTTTACAAGCTTTAAACATACTTTGGGAGATTTCGAATGTCATTTAAAGGCCAAACAAGTATCCGATTGGCCCATGGGCCACCGCCATAAAAGATACAAATAAGTAAAAGGTAAATCGTGAAAGTCGTCAACGAGATAATGTATGTATTTATAAAATAAACAAATATAAATAGACATGGGGGCACAATATATCACGGGGCTTCAAAGAATGGTGAAGGGGCATAAAGTGTAACCCCTGCCGTCCGTTCGTCTTATCATCCATCCATGCAAACATTGGTTTCCGATCAATAACCCTTGAAAGGATGTGTGATTCATATTAGGCACATAAGCATAGGATAATAAAAAACAGGTCCAATTTGATTTTTCAGTGGGAACTATCTCTTGTTATTTGTCAAATAATCAGGAAGATAAAGCCACGCAAAGCAAGTTTCTGAAAGGGGCATCGAGATACTTGCCGAACTTCACTATTGAGGAAAGTTATATTCTGTACTGACTGAACTGTTGAAAATACACTATTCTGATCAATGGTTGGATGCTTTTTTATGCCCCTGCCATTCAAAGAATGGTGAAGGGGCATAAAGTGTAACCCCTGCCGTCCGTTCGTCTTATCATCCATCCATGCAAACATTGGTTTCCGATCAATAACTCTTGAAAGGATGTGTGATTCATATTAGGCACATACGCATAGGATAATAAAAAACGGGTCCAATTTGATTTTTCAGTTAGTTTTCGCAAAGTATATGCATTCTACTGAAAAGCCCATAGAGGGGGCATCCATGTCCTATGGATGTAGCTAGTCTGTACAGGATTTCTTTAATGGTTTTGGCACTTTTCCGTTCTGCCCTTATATTCACTGCATAGTTACTGTTACTAGGACTGTCAACACTTCATGGTTAGTGATGCCATGCTTCGTACTACATGATTTCGATTGCCACAACTAACCAAATTTAACTCGATTACTTTATTTGGTATATTGAATGTTTCAGGAATTATATAAAGGGGAATTTGAAGAAAGAAAAGACAGTATGGTAGTTATTGTATTTGTTATACTATATGTTCTGTTACATTTTATCAGACATGAGAATTTCGCGAAAATCCGCTGATTTGTCGCTGGCAGGGGCTGTTTTTGAGACAATTTAAGGCATCTTAGCCCCCTGGACCACTTGCCAAATTATCAGCCCATTTTGAAATTTTGCATTCTCATGCGTTATTTTATGTTTCTGCCTTGTATTGTAAGTATATATAAATACAAACATTCACTAAAATAATACATGCAATAAAACATGTTTGACTTATGCTCTAGATGTTACCTGACAATATTCTATTAGCCAAGTTGTAAGTGCACTTCCAGTCCCACATTATGCCATTATGTTGACAAATGACCTCATGAGTCATTACATGGTCAATATTTATCTAGTTGTCTAGTGTAACCTGTGGATTGCCTGAGTCATATTTAAAAAAAAGATTGACTGGTCGAGATTGTTGGGAAAAAACTGTGGGAAAAGGTAATGGACGGGGATGCTGAGATATTTGTAAAGGCTTAAATAAGTTTAAGTGATGTGGATCAATTGAAATCTAAATTTGGGATGTAGCACTCAACAGTCGGATTGAGATATCTATTTATGTCTTAAGCCACTGATTCAAAATATTTTGTTGAGTAACGTGACATCTTGTACATTGACTAAAATTAATTGTGTTAAAACCTCATTGTACATGTATTTTAACATGAAACTACAGATAGAAGTAAAGCACTTCTCTTTTTCTGTTACATTTCTATTCCTGATGCTGGAAATGTAAATCATTCATATAAATATAAAGTATAATCCATTACGTGTTTCGTATTTCAGTCTGATGTTGTGGTAATAAGTGATGATGAGCCAGAAACAGTACTTCTGAAGATGACCCTGTTCTGGTGATTAGTGATGAGGAAAACCCAACAGAACCAGATACACTACTTCTGAAGAAAAACCCTATACCCTGGGTAGGTTAACCTCACAAACTCAAGAGTCGACCTCGTTCTTTCACGTATAAAAGCTTCAACTTGTTTAATATTCTTAATTTGTAAAAGATAGTCTTGAGGAAGGTTGTATGATTGTGTTTTATCTCTTTATTTATCTTTTTCTAGATATATCTGAGCGGTTTCCATGGCGCTACCATCCTACCATTTGTTAAAATTTTAAAGTGGTGGTGGAACCAGGTTTGGAAACATTTAGTTCTAATAAAGAAACTGCATTGCCTGTTCAGTTAATAGTATTTTTTTTGTATCATATAGTAACGATTGTAGAATGTTCGATGTTTGATATTATTATTTTATTATTATCTTACTAATACTCAGTTTTGAGTTGAAATCTATAATTAAGTATGACGGTCACTGGATCCTGGATTTTATTTATTTTTTTCGAAAATATTATATTGTTTTAATATTCTTTGTATTGATGTAGTTTTATAGGTCATAGAAATGTAATTTTAGGTGGCACATACTCGGTTAAGATGAACATGATGGAATGTACCGGTATGATGGGAGGTGACATGACATACCGGTACTCAGGGCAGTGAACCCAAGACATTTACAAGCACTTAAAGCTTCCATCAGAAGCAAGCTTACATGTTGAGAATTCAAAGTTAGTAGAGAATACTGTTCTATCTCTGTTTAGGAGTGCCAGCTGTTTTGCTAACAAGGCACAGAAACAAAAGAAAAAATAAGAAAAATAAACCTCCCGTTTAGCCCAACTAAAGGCCAAAGCAGTGTATTGAGAGAACCAAGTATAAATTGCCAATTCAGAACCTGCTCAACTACCAGGATCCTCTCATCAGGCGACACGGGTAGCAGCCCGTGGCAAACGGGCAGGCACAGTGGGGGGGTCTTACACCTCTGTAGTGCGACAGCTGGTGAATTCTAGCCCCCCTCCAGCTGGGGAGGAACGGTGCTACAAGATACTTCCCCAAATTCAACATTGAGGTAAGTTATATTCTGTACTGACTGTACTGTTGAAAATACACTATTCTGATCACTGGTTGGATGCTTTTTTATGCCCCTGCCATTCATACCCAATTTTGATATTAGATGGGAGTACTGAAGTTGAGAATGTGAGAATATAAGTGTTGGTTTGTATAATTTTGTTATCTCTTTTAATTGAGATTCTTTTTACTGCAGAGACAGCCTGCGAATGAAGATTAGTAGTTATTTCGTCGAGGGACTCGCAACATGCGAGATCCCTACAACGAATAATACCTTTGGAAGAATTTAGTGATGGGTGGGGTTTTATAACGACCCCCAACCCAAAGAATTGTTTGTGACCTAAAAGGTTTTTTGCTTGTTGCATGGTGGTGCATTCCACCAGCAACGTTTCATCTTTCAATTTCTTCACGGACCTTGGAGTTCCGAGAATAGATTGTAAAGTCTTTTGTATGATAAAGGGGGAAAGTTTAGTGATTGGTTTCTCTGAATCTGAAGATTTTATAACAATGAAACGAGAGAAAATTTGGGGGGTCATGTGTGATATGTCTGTCTCAGAGTCAGACTCTGAGAGTGTTCGCTTGGCTTTTTTTGGGGTTGCCATGCTGATTGAATTAGTTCATCATTGATGCTCTCCACCCGCCACGGAGTCCAACAAGGGGACATGACCAGGGGACATCCAACACTGGTCATGACAGGGATACATCAATGATATACTCGTGATAAAAGGGTTAAACTGGATTAATGAGTTCCCTCCGAACATTTTACAAGCTTTAAACATACTTTGGGAGATTTCGAATGTCATTTAAAGGCCAAACAAGTATCCGATTGGCCCATGGGCCACCGCCTTCAAAGATACAAATAAGTAAAAGGTAAATCGTGAAAGTCGTCAACGAGATAATGTATGTATTTATAAAATAAACAAATATAAATAGACATGGGGGAACAATATATCACGGGGCTTCAAAGAATGGTGAAGGGGCATAAAGTGTAACCCCTGCCGTCCGTTCGTCTTATCATCCATCCATGCAAACATTGGTTTCCGATCAATAACCCTTGAAAGGATGTGTGATTCATATTAGGCACATAAGCATAGAATAATAAAAAACAGGTCCAATTTGATTTTTCAGTGGGAACTATCTCTTGTTATTTGTCAAATAATCAGGAAGATAAAGCCACGCCAAGCAAGATTCTAAAATGGGCTTCGAGTTACAAGCCGAACTTCAATATTGAGGTAAGTTATATTCTGTACTGACTGTACTGTTGAAAATACCCTATTCTGATCAATGGTTGGATGCTTTTTTATGCCCCTGCCATTCAAAGAATGGTGAAGGGGCATAAAGTGTAACCCCTGCCGTCCGTTCGTCTTATCATCCATCCATGCAAACATTGGTTTCCGATCAATAACTCTTGAAAGGATGTGTGATTCATATTAGGCACATAAGCATAGGATACTGTGGATTCATTAATTTTCGTTGGTACCAAATTTCGTGGTTTTGTCAAAATGGGCATTTCGTGGGGTACTTGAATTCGTGGTTTTTTGATTTTTGAAGCATAAATTAAAAAAGTAGTCTATAAGTCCAAAACAAATAAAATATATATGTCAATTAGAAAACAGTGACACGGACCCGAAAGATATACAGGTATTTTCTCACCTTTCATTGTTATCGATGTTACATCGTGTGGCCCCGTTCCCTTAGTTAGCCACACTATGCAAGTGTCAATTAACACATTATATTGAGAATTATCTACCTATTGTTTACATCACATGTCATTTAAATATGTCAATTAAGCACCAGTTAATCTGGCGCTAAACGAATTAACAATCAGTCAATAAAAGTTAATGCAAATCATCTTCGAAATCACTCGCTTTTGAGAAACCAAACTATCGTCTACACACAAGCTAAATATAGAATTATGTTGATGTCGTGGCTAAAGTCCGGTAACGTCGTTACACGGTTACCGTCAACTCCGGGGTTACCGAATCCAGAAGATGCTGCATCACCAAGAGAGGCTCGTACATTTCAAGCAGCCAACGACTACGTAGATATACAATCAGAAAGTCAGAAGCAGTCCAGAAAAAGAAAGCGGGGAGATTACGGCCACTACGATGACGAGTCAAGGGCTAAAATTGCAAGATATGCAATTGATAATGGGGTTGCTAAGGCCTCGAGGAAATTCTCCTCTTTGTATTGTCGAAAAGTAAGCGAGACCACCGTGAGAAGTATGAGGGACCAGTATGTGAAAGCAAAGAAGAAGAATGGGGAAGATACCACAACGTTACCCCGTTCACCGAGGGGTCCACCATTAATGCTAGGTATCGTGGATGAAGACGTACAGGCCTGGGTTCGAAGAGTAAGAATTCACGGAGGGGTAATTAACGCACGGGTTGTCCAAGCAGGTGCGGAGGGAATAATGACTAAAATCGCCCGCCAGAAATTAACGAAGTTCGGGGGCTCAGTAGAAATTACGAAGTACTACGCCAGATCCGTACTTCGGAGGATGGGGTTTGTTAAGAGGAAGGGGACCAAGAACGTCAAAAACCTACCCTTAGACTTCGATGAGATTAAGTCTGCGTTTGTGGAGAAAGTGAGCAACGTTGTAAGTGGACACAACATTCCTGACTCGCTTGTTATCAACTGGGATCAGACGGGATGTCAGCTTGTACCAGGTGGACAGTGGACCATGGACCAGTGTGGTTCCCAGCAAGTGACCATTGCTGGGTTAGATGACAAACGCCAGATCACTTTATTGTTAGCTGTTACCAAATCTGGACAACTTCTCCCCCCACAAGTGATATACGCAGGAAAGACGAACAAATCCCTCCCGAAGAATGTTGAATTTCCAGAATCGTGGGATGTCACGTGCACTGAAAACCACTGGAGTAATGAAGACAGTATGCTAAGATACATCGATAACATCATTGTGCCTTACGTTAATGGGATCAGAGACACTTTACCCCTGTCGCAGTGTGACCAGCAAGCCGTGGCGATTTTCGATGTCTTCCGTGCTCATCAGTGTGCTACAGTTATCGCCAAGTTGAAGGAAAACGGGATTACGCCATTGTTCGTTCCAGCTTGCTGTACGGATCGTCTACAGCCCTTAGATTTGTCACTCAACAAGGAATACAAGGATTGTCTGAAGGACTGCTTTCATGATTGGTATACTTCCAAGATTATCTCAGCATTTGACGAAGATGACGATACCATGGCTAATGTGGATCTGAAGATGTCAACGCTCAAACCCATTCATGCCAATTGGATCATTACTACACATGGGAAATTTGAAGATCGGCGAGATTTAGTTGTGAAGGGGTTTCAGTTAGCCGGACTTTGTTAAAAGTGATTGTTATTGTGTGATGATTACAAGTGACTGTACAGTGTGACTGGAATTGTGTTAATTCAGCGTAAAAATGATACCATCATTCATCATGATTGATCGTTAATGATATTATTATTTTGCTATTATTATTTAATAACATGTGAAAAACAAATTAAATTTCTTATAACTCTCTGTGATTGTTTGTTATTTTTTATCACTTATTTTATAACTGTCACAAACTGTATAATTACGCTATAACGACGATACATTTCACACGTTGAGATTATACTTCCAACACACTGATCACAACGATATGAAAATATTCGTGTACTGTACTTGGAAGTAGAGCTGCTAAATATAGCACACCAGATCAACAACATCATCACAGAACTGACTACTCAACTTAATAATGACGAAGAATATATAACAAACATAAATAGTAAAAGCATTAATAGTTTATTGTTATCAAATATTTACATTATATATACACCAACATGCTTATAAACTGACACAATTCACGGGAGGTAACCGCGTGTTAGCGGCGATGTTTATCTGGAGTGTACTAGTTTTCGGACATAGACTTTTCGGATACGATCGTAAGACAAAATTTTCGTTGGGTACTTGAATTCGTGGATAAGCTCAACCACGAAATCCACGAAATTTAATGTTCAACGAAAATTAATGAATCCACAGTAATAAAAAACGGGTCCAATTTGATTTTTCAGTTAGTTTTCGCAAAGTATTTGCATTCTACTGAAAAGTCCATAGAGGGGGCATCCATGTCCTATGAATGTAGCTAGTCTGTACAGGATTAATTTAATGGTTTTGGCACTTTTCCGTTCTGCCCTTATATTCACTTCATAGTTACTGTTACTAGGACTGTCAACACTTCATGGTTAGTGATGCCATGCTTCATACTACATGATTTCGATTGCCACAACTAACCAAATTTAACTTGATTACTTTATTTGGTATATTGAATGTTTCAGGAATTATATAAAGGGGAAGAAAGAAAAGACAGTATGGTAGTTATTGTATTTGTTATACTATATGTTCTGTTACATTTTATCAGACATGAGAATTTCGCGAAAATCCGCTGATTTGTCGCTGGCAGGGGCCGTTTTTGAGACAATTTAAGGCATCTTAGCCCCCTGGACCACTTGCCAAATTATCAGCCCATTTTGAAATTTTGCATTATCATGCGTTATTTTATGTTTCTGCCTTGTATTGTAAGTATATATAAATACAAACATTCACTAAATAATACATGCAATAAAACATGTTTGACTTATGCTCTAGATGTTACCTGACACAATATTCTATTAGCCAAGTTGTAAGTGCACTTCCAGTCCCACATTATGCCATTATGTTGACAAATGACCTCATGAGTCATTACATGGTCAATATTTATCTAGTTGTCTAGTGTAACCTGTGGATTGCCTGAGTCATATTTAAAAAAAAGATTGACTGGTCGAGATTGTTGGGAAAAAACTGTGGGAAAAGGTAATGGACGGGGATGCTGAGATATTTGTAAAGGCTTAAATAAGTTTAAGTGATGTGGATCAATTGTAATCTAAATTTGGGATGTAGCACTCAACAGTCGGATTGAGATATCTATTTATGTCTTAAGCCACTGATTCAAAATATTTTGTTGAGTGACGTGACATCTTGTACATTGACTAAAATTAATTGTGTTAAAACCTCATTGTACATGTATTTTAACATGAAACTACAGATAGAAGTAAAGCACTTCTCTTTTTCTGTGACATTTCTATTCCTGATGCTGGAAATGTAAATCATTCATATAAATATAAAGTATAATCCATTACGTGTTTCGTATTTCAGTCTGATGTTGTGGTAATAAGTGATGATGAGCCAGAAACAGTACTTCTGAGGATGACCCTGTTCTGGTGATTAGCGATGAGGAAAACCCAACAGAACCAGATACACTACTTCTGAAGAAAAACCCTATACCCTGGGTAGGTTAACCTCACAAACTCGAGAGTCGACCTCGTTCTTTCCCGTATAAAAACTTCAACTTGTTTAATATTCTTAATTTGTAAAAGATAGTCTTGAGGAAGGTTGTATGATTGTGTTTTATCTCTTTATTTATCTTTTTCTAGATATATCTGAGCGGTTTCCATGGCGCTACCATCCTACCATTTGTTGAAATTTTAAAGTGGTGGTGGAACCAGGTTTGTAAACATTTAGTTCTAATAAAGAAACTGCATTGCCTGTTCAGTTAATAGTATTTTTTTTGTATCATATAGTAACGATTGTAGAATGTTCGATGTTTGATATTATTATTTTATTATTATCTTACTAATACTCAGTTTTGAGTTGAAATCTATAATTAAGTATGACGGTCACTGGATCCTGGATTTTATTTATTTTTTTCGAAAATATTATATTGTTTTAATATTCTTTGTATTGATGTAGTTTTATAGGTCATAGAAATGTAATTTTAGGTGGCACATACTCGGTTAAGATGAACATGATGGAATGTACCGGTATGATGGGAGGTGACATGACATACCGGTACTCAGGGCAGTGAACCCAAGACATTTACAAGCACTTAAAGCTTCCATCAGAAGCAAGCTTACATGTTGAGAATTCAAAGTTAGAAGAGAATACTGTTCTATCTCTGTTTAGGAGTGCCAGCTGTTTTGCTAACAAGGCACAGAAACAAAAGAATATTAAATAAAAAAAACGGATGGCAGCACTGACCAGTGGTGAAGAGAGTTGGTCCGAAATTCAAAAGCGGACACGGGTATCACCAAACTTATTCTCTCAAAGGTGGGAAAAAGAAAGCTAGGAAATCTGGACGTTAAGGCGTGAAAAATATGTTTGTTTCAGGTTTCCCGACTGTGTAGGCTGTTAGATAAACACATAGTAGATGGTAAATTAAAACCATATACTTACATAAAATAAGGCATAAACTTCATAGGAAGGGTGGGGTTGATATATTTAGACAGTATTTACCGGCTAAACCCATCAAATTGGGTGTGAAGGTTTGGTCATTGTCGGAGAGCTCGACTGGATATCTCCAAGTTCCAAGTGTATTGTGGTAAAGAAGAGGGACAAGAAAAGGGTTTAACTCATAGAGTTGTGACAGATCTTGTGGGACACTTGCAGAATACAAAAATCTGTGTGTATATGGACAATTTTTACACAAGTGCGCCACTTCTACAAGAACTCCTAATGCTCGGAATAAATGCTTGTGGGACAGTTTGCAGCATCGGAAGGGACTACCCGTGAATCTGCTGCCAAAGAACAATTGACTGCAGAAGCATCAATACTCCCTTGCACAGAAAGACGATCTTTCTTTTTGTGCATGGATGGACACTAAACCAGTGCTTGTAATGTCAAACTTTCATGATCCTACATCCACTGGTTACGGTGTCGATTGGGTCATGATATTCAACAGCGAGTGGAAGTGCCCAAGATGCTGTCTGACTACCAGGACCATATGAAAGGGGTGCACTTAATGGATCAGATGGTTGGATACTACCTGCTGAATCATCGATCCAGGAAGTAGTGGCGTAGAATTTTCCACTATCTGTTAGTCGTTTGTGCTCACAACAGTTATATTGTGGCCAAAGACTCGAACCCTGGATATGTGAAGAGTGAGTGGCCCAACTTCCAAGACTTCGTAGAAGATTTGGCAGATGGTTTGATAGGTGATTATACTCCATTTAGAGCACCTCCAAATCAGAATTTGACAAGACCAGTTGTTGTCCACAACATCATCAACTTATATCAACGGTCGGAAGAGGAAGTCGTGTCACGAGTGTAGGATTCTTGCTGCAGTTGGTGAGCGTGTGCCTGCAACACCCATGGGCTGTGAACTTTGTCAAGTTCCTATATGCAAGAAAGGTGTTGCCAATCATATTCCGGGAAGATAAATGTGTAAATTATAAGTGTGTGAAAACCCCCAATTTTGAGGTCTGAAAAAGTGAAAAAAAAATGAAAAAATGAAAAAAGTGATTTCAAAATTAATTAAAAATGTTCAAAATTTCATATTTTTTGACATACAGTGCATTTTCTTGGATTTTAATATTCTGATTTCATTCATAGAACTCAGTGGTGATTATTATTATGTGTAGCTACCCTCAAATTTGATCATTGTGGATGTATACCTAGTCAGCACTGTGACTATAATTTGGACTTTAACATTTTGTTGGTACCCCTATTTCATACAAATTGTTGTAACTTTAAATAGTAAATATTGGAATATTTTCTTCAAATTTGAATTTATGTGTAGCCAATACTATATTGCTGCTTTTGTACATTTAAACATATGTGATATTGTGAATGGATATAACAGGAATTCCCTTGAAAGTTAAGGTAAATAAATATTTACTTATATTTCGTTAACCATTGGTTTTGTTTGTTCAATAGTTGTGAATTCAATTTATTATATCATTTTAGAATTTATACTGCTAGAAAGAAAAATGTATTCTCTTTAAAATGGTATATAACAATTGAATGTGAATTGAAAAATGATGTAGAAATTGATTTATATCTAAAGCAGTCCCTAAAAAGCCAAATGACTTATCAGTTATTGATAAATCTCCAGATATTCAGGATATCTTATCTGATTGGGGTCCAGAATGAAATGGGTTAATTGATATTAGATAGCAGTGAAAAAATAAAATTTGTTATTAGTAGTGAATCTAAATTAATAGATGACCTTTAAATTTTGATATTTTTATACTTTAGTGTCACATTTTTTATAAAACAACTGATTACCAATAATGGACCAAGCTCAGGCATGGTGGATACCTGTAAAAAGGAAGTGTCAAGACTCAACATGTAAATTAAATGAAGACAGTACCTCTATTCCCAATACATCCTTTCTTCACCTCCCAGACTTACAGTCTGCATCCAATGCAAATGCATTTAAATATGGACAAACATTAAATGGGGCAACATCAGTAGATTACAATTTAAGGTCCAAAAGATTTAATGAACCTGATTTAAACGTTAGACACTCATTACACAGACCCTCAGGTGATAAGGGAGTTAATTTATCATTTCATGGTCCATCTGTACATCAGGTAGATAGGAAACATGAACAGCTGTTGCATGATAACTATTTTGAGGACAATAACCATTATTCACCACATAGTGGAAATGCCACTTAAATTTCATGTTGACCAAAGGCATGCAGACATGCCTACATATCAACCTCAAGTATTAAGAAATCAAGATGAACAATTCAAACAATTTGATGGACATTACGCAATGCTTCACTATAGGGAGACCTCCTTAATTCAAAGTTATAGAAACCAAAGGCGGACAACTCTGCAGAGTAATGAGAGAGTCACCAGTTCTCTTTCGAAATACTTAAGCGGACACTGAGGTCCAGTATCACGAAGATTATACTTGCCAAGGTAACAAAGGGTGGACAAATTCAAAAAAAAGCTAGGAAACCTGGACGAATGATGATGCTGAAGAGATCCCTAATAAAGAAAGTTCAGGTAATATAGTACCCTAGTAGTATCATACAGTCTTCACGATAACCCACTTGCCCGAAGCCCAGGACAAGTAAAATTACCGTCGGACAAGTTAAAAATTATGTCGTCCGCCCGAACGGGCAAGTCATGTTCGTGGTCTGACTAGCTTTTATGCAAACTGTCACACAAATTGATGACGAAGTACCCAATACTTAAATTTGTTTTCGTTTTTTGTCAATTATGCTTGTGTAAAAGCACTTTTTCATCATATCAGTCTTCGTTTCCGATTTAACAAGTCAAAACAACCATCAAAACATTATGATTCTTCGTTATTTTGATGGTGTTGTTAATTTTATTCGGGCAAGTGAAAGTGAATTCGGGCAAGTGGAAATTGCAAGCTGTCTGCCCGAATGGGCAAGTCCTTTAAAAAAAACGGAATAATACCGGACTTGTTTGAAATGTTATTTTTTTAATCGGTCAAAAAAACATACATTACATTACGCTTAAATTGTATCAAAAAAGGCCTTTGACAACGTCACAATCCGCAGAAAAAAATCTCACGTTCTGATGATGGCAATATTGATGTAATTTTTGAAATCAAGACCAAGAAGAAGACCAAAAAAGAAGCAGTGGATCACCTGATGTCAATCTTTTGACAACCATTTAAAATCTTAATGAACCCTAATTGTAACAGCTTTGGAAACATTCAGGTATTAAATGATGTTATCATTGTACATACATGGTGTGAGAGGCGGAGTCTCTGGTTTCTGTTGTTCCTGTTTTAGTCCAGCAAGATTCTTACTCACTTTCACAACTTCATCATCATTGCCTTCATTTCCATCATCTTCATCATCATTATCTTCTTCAATAACGTCTCCATCATTCACATTATCTTGTTCCTGTTCAACTGTTACATCATTATCTGCAGTAGTATCATTAGGTTTTCTCTTTGTTGTATCATTGTCAAGCATTGCATTTTGTTCACATTGTGTGTTAAGGTCTGCTAACTGAGCATCAGTATCACCAGTAACAGAGAAATTGGGAATACTTATTTCAGATCTGTTAGGAACACTTGAATCACAGGTTTTGTTCATACTAACATTAGCTTTTATCAGATGATTTAGCACTTTTTACTTCCAGCTGTTTAACAGCTGTTGATCTGTTCATTGATTGTTCCATCTTAGAGGATGCTGTTTTATCAGTGACAGGTTTATCCACCACAGATGAAATATCTAGCACATTATCATTTGTTATACTATCAATAAGAAATCGTTCTTCACTTTCACGTTTCCCTGAATATGCACAAGCCAATATCCACCTAAAACAATCAACAACAACATTTATGAAGTAGAAACATGTTAGAATTATATTTATAAATATTAACCACATGGACTAAGAATAAATACTTACAGGAAATGGCTGAATTGCCAACACACAAGCATAAACTTGTTACAAACATATACGTAAATATATACATTGCTATTATGACATACGTACGACATGTAAAATTAAAACAAAAATAATATTACACCACCACTTCAAATGAGCCTTTAAAAATCGACACAATATGCCCTTTAGATTTCTGGTAAAATATTAGTCAGTCTTGAAGTTTTGCTTTAAGCAAATGAAAAAAATATCAAAATCTAACATCTAGTGAACACTGAGTCTGAGGGTAAACTTCGAATTTAATCGTCAAGCTTACACTAATGCACTTTATCATCTATCTGACATTTCAGCAGAGAAAGTGTAACCAGTAAGTAACAACTTAATTCTAGGGGATGACACGCCTTCTTTACATACTTCCTTAAACTTTGTTTCAAGATTCATTAGAATTCCATGAAGTAAATAGCTGACACAAGAAGTCTAACACTGATATACCAATTTCTACATGCCTGACGAGGAGGGGAAGCAATTATATACACCACACACGCATGCATATAGTCAGGAGCATACTTACAGCTTGGATACAGCTGGAATTCCCCATTTCTTTGCAGCAGTATACTTGGACCCAGCTGGAGCATCAACAACAAGGTGTGTACTAGGTAACCGATTGCTCTTAGCACTATGCACAAAGTAGTCTGGTGTTCTGTGGCACAAAAATGAATTGGTTGTAAAAACATTTTCCAACAAGACAGGGGAAATAAATTATAACAATTTAAGAGAAGAAAGGCGTCTTATTATTACTTTATGACCAAACATCACATTTAAGAATGATCAAACTTATCTCATTCATAGTTTGAACACTATCATTTCAAAATATACTTGTGAGAGCAGTCGAAATATTTGAAACAAACTATTTTATTAAAAGATAAGTTGGTATCTCTCAATAATGTTCACTATTTAAACAGATAGTTCAATTCGGAATATGATTACACAATGCAAATGAGCGATATCATCTGTATTTTTCTAAATCTTTGACAAAACTTCTCATGAATTGTCTTTCCTGCTTTTATTTATTTACCATTTTAAAATTTGCTTTGTTAACTTGAGGTAAAAATCAAATCAATACAATACAATAAGCATTTTTCAGGGGTTCCATATGACCCTGGAATTGACCCTTTGGCCCCTGGAATTTCCAAAAAGCCAGAGCCTGAATCACGGACTGTGACTTAAAGCTGACTATTTTAGTAGCACATCGGCTACATAACCAAAAACCACTGTGACGCTGCACACTTCAAGAATAAATCTGCTTGCTTTAATATTTAGATGTAAAAAAATGCTTTTAAGTACAAGAAAGGTCAAACAAGTCACCTTGCAGCCATCAAGATCATCCAATCTGATCTCATCTAGATCCACCGATAATGCAGACATGTCTTCTAACGGGTACAACAATAGATCCTCTATATTGGTTACATTACTTGTCTCATTTAATGAGAAGTCCGATAACTGACCATCTGTGTAAAAATATTGAAAAATACAATGTACAATCATGTTTTAAATTTCAAGATATATTGCACAAAATAATACTCATTGTAATCAGTAGCAAAATCAGTGAACTAATTTTGGTAAAGAATTTGAACTACTAGTATAAGACAATTGATGTGTTACTTCAGTAAATCTCGAGCATGTTTGAGAACTTTTTAAAGCATCTCAGAGCGAATATTTAACGGTTTGTTATAAGACTGTTGAAATATCGAAACAATAAATTAATATGTTGAGAAGAAATACAAAAGTAATGTTCTAAATCTTTAATGATCAACGTACCACAATACAGGATTTAGACATTGTGTATGGCTCAAGAGATTTCAACTTACAAACAGCACTACGTCTTTCTGGCGTTGATGTCTTCATTTTTCCTTCCTCTTCTTCTCCATCAGTAGTCACACGATAGCTGGCTTCATCCTGACAGAATCCTTTCTCTACAGACTCAGATACAGTGACAATATGACCCTTAAATATTGGATACTTAAATTCCTGAAACTGGTCATCACTACCGTGTGCTGCCCTACAAATGATAAGAAAACATCAGAGTTATATTAAATTAATTCCACATGTGTCTCATAAGACTCTTGTTGAATTTCATTGCGTTTGGTAAAATTTTGAAACTTTCATTTACAGAGAAAATATATGTTGTTTTGGGTTTGGTAAAGGTGAAATCAATTTAGACAAATATGTTATCTGCAGTGTTTCTTAAGCATGTTAAATTTTATAATAAGTTGATTAACATAATTTATGTGATTTTATTTTTTTGTAAATGGAAACTTACTGAAGTTTGGACTTCTTCCACACTTCATCCTTCATCAACCCATTTTGGCAACATTATATTTTTACAATTGCTCCCGGCAGCCTATAAAGCAGAGTTTTATATCTGAAGTTAATATATAAGTTTTGCATATTATACATATCATTTCACCTTACTTTACAGGATAAATAGAAATTTCATCAACAGACCTCATAACTCGAGGTAAAAATCAAATCAATACAATAAGCATTTTTCAGGGGTTCCATATGACACTGGAGTTGACCCTTTGGCCCCTGGAATTTCCAAAAAGCCACATTTTGGCCCTAAGGATTCAATCAATCAATCAATCAATCAATCAATCAATCAATCAATCAATCAATCAATCAATCAATCAATCAATCAATCAATCAATCAATCAATCAATCAATCAATCAATCAATCAATCAATCAATCAATCAATCAATCAATCAATCAATCAATCAATCAATCAATCAATCAATCAATCAATCAATCAATCAATCAATCAATCAATCAATCAATCAATCAATCAATCAATCAATCAATCAATCAATCAATCAATCAATCAATCAATCAATCAATCAATCAATCAATCAATCAATCAATCAATCAATCAATCAATCAATCAATCTATCTATCTATCTATCTATCTATCAGTTTTGTCGAACCTCTTTTGAGGAGTTAGACAATTGTGCGCGTCAAGCCGCTGAGAAAAGTTAAAAAGAAGTAAAAGTATAGCCAACAAAATAAAAGTAAGAATGATAATAAAATGTTAATGATATTAACAGTTTAAAAAAACAGGTGGGAATGGAGTCATGGTAAGATGGTATGTTCAATGTTGCTAATCGCAAAATTGAACTGTACCAAGGTGGTGAGACATATGCTACAACTCGCCTTAATTCGATTGTTTTTATCGAACAGTAAAACATTCATCTTTACTAAATCAAACTGTTAAATTCACTTCCTTCGAACACTGAAACAGTATATATTATGTGCGAGTCATTTTATAAATGGCATCAAAAAGTTAACATAGATCTTATATCGTCTGATGTTGCATGTTTTCCATGTAATATGCCTATCAGGTATTTCTTTAAATTTCAATTTATTTTGGTAAAACGTCAGCTAAAGACCACCTCAATATTGAGACCACCTCAAAATTAAGACCAGTTTTCAAGTGTCCCAATGGTGGTCTTATTATTCAATGGTGGTCTTATTATTGAGGTTTTACTGTATTACACATGTTACACAAATAATGTGCAGAATGATGTCAGCTATATGAAGAACATGTAGTATAGCCTAGTACAGTCAACAGAGTCATGAGCATACATCGACTGATATTGCTAGACAACATTTACATTTAAGAGTTTTGGAAGAAAAATGTAGTTGATAGGCGGAAATATTTTTACCAAAACTGGTGAAATTGAGAATTTCTGTTTGCAAATGGTCAAAATTGGGGACACTTTGTGTAAACAGATAATATACTCAGTACATTTAGAATCACACAACACAGATTTTCTCAAGTTTCATGGACTTACATAGGAATACAAGAGTTGCATTTGTTTGTGCAGCATGTTTAGTTTATTTACATCAAAGACTGAAAAATAATTTGTGATTGTCGACTTAATTATTATCATGAGGAAGCTAATTGTGACATTAATATTGTGATATTTAACCCAAAACACAACAACAGAACATGCAAATAAGTTTTTTCACAATTGCAATATTCATTTGGCCACTGATCTGTTTGCAGTATAGTTCTGTTTTCTATCTAGTAAGACCGGTCACACGACTAACCGGAATGCTACCGAAATACCCGTACATTTTACCTGAATACTACCGAAATACCGGAATACCCGTACATTTTACATAAAACATCGATAGATTTGATATTGTCAAAATAATTTGTGATATTGTATAGTTAATTAATCCATCAAACGTCTGCTTCCACTTAATCATGCGTTGTCCTTAAAACAATTGAGTAAACAATATAAGCCGTGATAAATACGACCAGGTAAATACTCAGCGACACACTTCTAAAAATTGTTGCATATACATGTATGTGTCATCATAATTTCTACAAGAATCATGTTCATGTAATGTCGTAGCTAAGCAACCTAGACAACGTTGTTTGCGATCAGCTGATTTTACATTTCGATGCCTCGGGAAGAAATATATGCGAGATGAAATGTTAGTGCCGAATGGCCCGCTTTTATCTTTGTTGGTTTCATCGGGTTTAACCCCGTTTCTCAACGATATTTCAGTTATATACGGCGGCCGGTTCACCTAACTAGTTTTTCCTGGACTGAATTCTAACCAGTACTATACTATACAGTGAAATCGAAATTTTGTCAAATTTGCATGGAAGTGTATGACCTGCCGCGACTAGGAATCGAACCCGGATCGCCGGGTTACAAGTCCAGCGGACTAACCACTGCCGCGGCTCGCTTTTGTCTTTACTTGAAAGATTGTAATGTCAATAAACTTTATACTTTATACTGAGAGAATGAAAATAGCAAAAATAAAAAAATAAATCGAACAATTTAACTCTTGGTTCAAAACTTATGTTCTGAATGTGACATTCAAATTATGTAAACACGTACCAGTTTCGTATGTAATCCTTATTAGCAGCCCGAAAACATTGCCTTATAAAACGAACATTTTTTTCTGTTCGCATATTTGAGTATTATTCCAGTTAATAGCTGTCAATACAGCGTCATCACTGCATTCATGACGTCACATCACACGCAGATTCGTGTTACTGGGCACCACATCAATAAACAAGATATGGGCAATGCCCACAAACCAGGTTTTAAACCTAATTATTTGTAACCAAGGCTCTATTTGTATAATGAATACATGATGATCATCAATGCTGCAAAGGTGCCAGAGGTGATACATGCATACAAACACTCACACTTTGATGTCAATACCACCACGAATAGCGAAGATATTAAGTGGAAACTGATTTTTAAATTTTAAAGGACCTTGACCTTGGACGGAACGAACCCAAAAGCAATTCCAAGCGAGATCTTACTATAAACCAAGTCTAATGTCAATATGACCAACAAATATAAAGTTATTAGCTGGAGAGCAAATTGCAATTTTTAGTAAAGGTGACCTTGACCTTTGACGAAACGATTCCAAAAGCAATCCCAAGCGAGCTCTCCACATGTTCTTACTATACACCAAGTTTGATGTCAATATGACCTACAAATCTAAAGTTATTCGCCGGAAACCAAATTGCTACTTTAAGTAACGGTGACCTTGACCTTTGGCGGAACGAGTCCAAAAGCAACCCCAAGCAAGCTCTCCACATTTTCTTACTATACACCAAGTTTGATGTCAATATGATCAACAAAACAAAAGTTATTGGCCGGAAAACAAACTGCTATTTTTAGTAATGGTGACCTTGACCTTCGTCAGAACGGGTCAAAAAGCTATCCCAAGCAAGCTCTCCACATGTTCTTACTATACACCAAGTTTGAAGTCAATATGATCAATGTAACTCAAGTTATTCGCCGGAAACCAAATTTCTATTTTTCGTAATGGTGACCTTGACCTTTGTCGGACCAAACCCAAAAGAAATCCCAAGCGAGCTTTCCATATGTTCTTACTGTACACCATGTTTGGTTACAATATGATCAACAGAACTCAAGTTATTCGCCGGAAACCACCCAGTTTGACGCCCGCCCAGCCGCACGCCATTTTAATAACCTGTTTTTTTTCAAAAACCTGGTTAAAAATAGTGTGAATTATTTCAATATATTGCTCTTGCTTCAGCAAATACTATGTATATAAGTTATATAAGCATCTACAATATATAATATATGGATTACCGGTTACCAGATGGCTAGCCACTGCTTAAATTTTCAACATCTAGACGAGAGACATGTAACTAAAGTCTTAATATACCTCTGTATTATATAGATTAAGAGACGACAAACTTTACTACATAGCCTTAGGAGAGGTTACCTGTCCGGTTAACAGACAGCCAGACCCACGAGCTAGCTGTTCGGTAACTCACTATCTATCTACATGATTGTGCTGTCAGGACTTCGCTTACAGGTATTAATGACAGGTGCGCTTTATAGTCCAAAATATAATATGATTACATGCCCATTTAACCTTAAACATTCATTATTTTACTTTCTCTTTGCATGTAACGTCTAAACGGGACCTTTGCAATGTGATGTAGCATTTTTGAATCTGCGTATTATATCATTTATTGATGTAGAAACAGTTAAAAATACGGTAGAATGTCATTTTGTTCTGATAACTTGATGAAAACCACCTTCAATTTAAACTCAAGAATATTCGATAAAGATTAAAATGTTCATCCTGTAATCTTACCTAGACATTGTCCACAACATGGTAGCAAAATATATATTAGACAGACCGGAACAGTACGCAGTCACTACCAGTACGCGGACACCTGCATATTTATCGTTTCGTAAAAGATTTAAACTTTCATGCCTGAAGTCGATATTACATTGTCGCAGTAAACGGGTAAATAAATTATGAATGTCTGTTTAAATCATATTCAAATCAATAAAAGAGAACGCTGCTATTCAAGGGTATTAATAAATAAAAAGCCATTTTACAAAATCTCACCAAAATATTCAACACGAAGCCTGAAATATATCACCGGTAAGTTTCGTTACAATTCCTGAACTACATCCAAATCATTTGGGCGCATGCATGTGACACAATGTGTACAGGTATGCACCAAATGTTTTTTCTTACTATTGCCATCCATTGCATAGTTCCAGTGTATGAAAAACAAGAGTGCCAAACTGTCACAAAATACGCCCGTCATAAGTCAGAGCTCAGAGTTAAAACAAGACAAATTTTAGGTAATTTCTAAAATCAAACCGGGATAACTCCCGGGTGACATGAGCGATATGACTGGTTATCGAACTTGGCCGAGATATTATGCTCACAAACATTTTCACCAAGTTAGGTGAAGATCAGATGAAAACTGACTTAGAGAGCGGACAAGGCTAATTTGGCCAATTTTGGATAATTCAAGGGCCATAATTCCCAAGTGCCTGGGGCTATAAGGCTGGTTATCGAACTTGGCCAAGATATTATTATGCCAACAAACATTTTCACCAAGGTTGGTAAAGATTGGATGAAAACTCTTTGACTTAAGAGAGCAGAAACCATGTGCACGCTATACGCCCGCCCGCCGCGGGTGTTCCCATAATATGTCCCGTTTTTTAAACGGGCGTATAAAAATTATATACATGGTCATTTTAAAGTTTGTTTTATTGTCCATTTTTTGTTCACCATAGTTCACACGTATACTACACACGTTGTTAAAGTATGTTTATTACATGTGGCTATTAAAAATCAAATGAATAAAATTTAATAAATCTTTCATTCTTTCAGGTTTAAAATCTTGAAATAAAATCATCAAAGAAACTTCTCTGAAGCTGATTCCTCATTAGTCTTTCTTCTTCAGTAAATGTTGGTGTCCGCGTACTGGTTAAATAGCATGAATTATTTTGGCTGCGACTGTAGCATGTGCGGTGCCAAACTGCGCATGCGCAGTGCATTGTTTACAATCGAGACTTGCCGCAAATTTTAGAGCAAGGATTCTTCTGAAAAGCTGCGAGACCAGATGATCTGACACAGGTTAGAAAATGCGATAAAAAGTGTCCGCGTACTGTTCCGGTCTGTCTATACGAAACCGAGTTGTGGACCAAATAATTTTACGCACATCATTTAGCTGCTCAAAACGATGCCGGGTTTCGGAATCCGGGATTTTCACTCACCAAAAATTTTGTTTAATTTTCGATTTGTGTATAATATATTGACCATGTTACAGTCATGGCTAATGACTTCCAAGACTTGTCAGACATTTGGTCAGACCGAATGCAAACTTGTCAGACTGAAAACATGTTGCTAAAATTACATTCTTTGCAGATACGTTTGTTAGGTCAAGTAAAACTACAGTAACCTGTCACATTTAGCAAACATGCATTCATACATAAAATGTGACGTGGGAAGCAAAGGGGTCTATAACAATTCATCATATTGTAAATTCAAGGGGAGCAACACGCAAAATTGCAGAATTGGGGGGTTGTCAAAATAATTCCATTGATAACTCTCGAAATATTAAGATATTGAGTTGAATCGTACCGCATTGAACTAGAAAATGAAAATTCTTCCATAAATGTCCATTTTTGACAACTCAATTGTCTACAACGCAAAATTTTGCGTGTTTTCCAAGAAAAGAACTGGGTTTCCATTTTGACAGCATTTCGTGTGGCTATAGGTCCACTCGTTTCAAAGTGATAAGAATTATGGACACTTCGGACCATGGACATATGGTCCGAAGTGTCTGGTCCGAAATGTCCATGGTCCGAAGTGTCTGGTCAGAAATGTCCATGGTCAGAAATGTCCTGATACCGCTGATAAAACCCTACAGAACCGGAAAATTTCAAAACGTGAAATTTTTAAGTAATATAGGGTCTTATTTATAGGACTAGTGTGCTCAGTACAAAAGAAAAGAGGATGTGACAGAAGACTGTACAGTGGGATAGTAGAGAGCATAAAAATATGACAGTGTTAAACAAGAGTGAAGTTTAAAAGTTAAAACAGGTAACAACATAGGGGGCAGCACAACCTGAAATCTTAGTTCTTACATCTGCTGTTAGGTCTGCAAGTAGGATCAACTCAAATAACCCCCTCTATAGCAGATAGCCAGGTATTTTCTGGATAATCTGTATGCTTTTTCATATGCATGAAGTCATCAAGACTTTTTAAAGACGTATCCGGGAGCTGCCATTGCGCAAATTTAATGCGCATGTTCTTTTTGCTTATTGTAGCTTTTGCGTTGGGTTAAAGACGTATAAGGGAGTAGTTTGCTATTTACTTTATGATGCAAAGGTGACCTATTATTTTTATATCATATTTTCATTCAGACAGTGACTCTCATATAGTAGACCAAGTTGTAAGAAAATCTCTGCGCTAGAAAAATATAGTAAACTAAATGCATCGAGTTTGCTCTATATTCATATGAAATATTCACTTTTTAACCTCATTATCATAAAATCGAGCAAGGTGACCTATCATTTTTATTTCATATTTTGGTTAGATACATTACATTGATCAAATATACAAAGTTTAAAGGAAATCTCTGTGTTAGAAAAAAACGGCCTTATTGTAGGATACGTCTTTAAATGCATTTAAAGATGGTGCTTTCATACAACATTATCAGGCGATTTGTAAGACATTAACAAATACAAATGTCCAAAACCTACAGGAATAATTTGTTCACAGCCACTAGTCTAGCAGCTAAAGAATTAAAACAGCCATATTAAAACGAAAGTCATAACATTGGGATCCATAAACAGTGCAAGATAAACAAGAAATATAAATCTTTAAAAAAGATGGTCGGCGCAACTTGAAGTTTGCAAATTTGTTGTACAACATAAAAAATGCCTACTACTACGCTATACTACAGAAACTCCGAGACCTGCAAGGGGAGATCACTGCGTAAGAGACTGCATCAATCGTAACTACTCAGCGGTATTCGGCATAGACAATAATGCCGAGGTGTTCCGAATGAGACTGCATAATAAATAACTTCCGTAGTGTGATTAGTCAGTCTGTTTCAATAAAGTTCAACATTATTTATTGCACAAATCGTGAACCATTATTTATTGCACAAATCGTGAACCATTATTTATTGCACAAATCGTGAACCATTATTTATTGCACAAATCGTGAACTCGCACATCCATGTTAATAAACTTGTTACATAGCGATTTATCTGATTAAAACAATATAAATGTTCGCGACTGGTACATAAAACGAAGAAAGTCTTCTTAATTCCAACACCGGACAATTCCCTGTGGTGATGAATAACAACACTACTTACTGGATAAATCTTGAAATACACTAAACAAAATGTTTACCAATCTGCTTCAAGGTTACACATATTTTTAAATTGAAGAGAAATTGCACGAAATTGCCTTGGTGGTTAACGTAAGATTTGATTGGTTTACATATGCAAAAAGTTAGTATGGCTGCCCCGAAAAAATTAAACTAAAGACGTTACCATGACATATACAGTCCAACCTGCCCTTGCGACTCACTGATTTTAGCGACTCCCCGTCATATGCAACTGTAAATGTTGCCCCCGACGAGTTTTCCTATATAATAACACTGAATTAAATGACTCCCTGTCTGACGCGACTAGCGACCATGAAAAGTGTCGCCCAAACGCACCTGTAGACTGCTTTAAGCGACTTAGAAACGGTCAATTTTATTGCCAATTGTCATGTCTGAAGACAATAGAAATGTGTGAAACTTTAATAAACAAACAAATTGTGTCGTATTTTGATCATGTAACAAATGCAGTTAAAAGCGGCCGAGACCGGTTCTCAATGACTGTATAACTCGCGTGTATAATGACATGATTATTCACGTATAAAAACGCTAGTTACTCGTCAGAAATCCCGGCATTTTTGCAAAATATTGTTTAATACGAAGTGCATCTTCAGGCTTACTCACGAGAATATGTCAACATGCGGTAGGTGATCCTTACGATAAAATATCGCGAGGAAACTATTTACTGCGGTACCATGAAAGCCGCGGTACCATGAGAAACTACATATTAGAATTATAAACAAATGAAGTTCTGCGGTCGCCAACGCTTCCTTGCACTTAATTTGCTTATAATTTCAATACATGACAGGCGCGTAGCTAGGCTTACGCACGTACGCACGTGCGTAAAATAATTTTAGACAGGTCGAAAAAATAAAAATGAAATAAATGCATAAAACGCAATAAAACTGTACACTGGGAGTTAAGGGGGGTGAGGTGCAATCTACCGGAAATTCTAAGAATAAAATATACTCGAAAAGACACCATAGACCGTTCCAATTACAAAAAAAATCCCGGGGGAGCATGCCCCCGGACCCCCTAGCAGAGTGCGTAAACTCAATTTGGGCTCAGCTACGCGCCTGCATGAGCTATAACAGAGGCCGTTTGGTCCCTGACGGCCCAACACCAAATATATATGGAATAATTGAACGGAAGTTGCTGAAAATGTTCCGAATGAAGCGCAAGTGATTGTGGGATAATCTCCGTTCCTGAATAGAAATTGCAGAGCCGTTCAACCGTTTGTAGCAACGGGGTCGGCACGTTGAGGAAATGACCTAAAACAGACATCCAAGTCAAAATCAATCATACCAACTAAATATCATTAACAAGGGTTATAACTAAAATATTTTCACCCCTGGTTCATTTAATTGTCCGTCAAAATTTTAATACTCCGCCAAATTCACATTCACAAGTACCTGCGTGTAGCTAATACAATACACTTCCAACAAACAATAACAATTTAGCAGTTCAACTCACCAAAAATCCAAAACCAACGTGAAACTTATATTTGTATGTAAAGTATATCAACGTGAAACGTGCAGAAAGTGCCTTTTTTTAGTCCATGCGGTTGTCATGTGACATTGTAAGAAAACGTTTCATTGGCTGAGGCTTGTATCCCGGAACAGAGAAATGCTTTACGCAAGCCGGGATCCAAGCCCTCAGCTAATGAAAGGTCTTTTTACAAAATGGTTCGGTTCAAAGGTCGCGTGAATTAATAATGCCCGTTTCGGATTGAGAGCGGTGATTTTATACGATTTTGTGTGATTTCTATGACAAGAGGACGCTCATGATGCCTATGTTGTGGGTGATTTAAAGACATTAGTGGCATTTATGGACAGGATGCGTTTTTTCCGGTCTGTAAGAAATAAACGAATTGTAAGGCATCAACACGCGTTTACGTGAGTTATTTGATGTTGCGACTACTCCATAGACTAAAATCAAAGGACTGAAGGTGCTGCGAGACGCTTCCAAGGCATGTTTTCTATAATATTTGAAGGTGATTATTTTCAATAATCATCTTCCTATGCCATCCATCCGCTCTCTTCTTGGAATTAACCCCACCACACACTCATGCTTGATCGATATACATGTATATATAGTTCCAGAAAATTCTATAAAGTAATTAGACTCGAAAACCTTCTAAACTGTTTTCGATAATCAGTTAAATATGGACATATAAGAGATATTAATGCGCTAAGAAATTCATAGACCAACAAGTTGTCCCATAATGACGCCTTTAAAAGTTTTGACAATGTACACTGTCGATATTATAAAGGGTATGGAGTGAAACAAAGTAGTAACAGTCTGGTTGTTATGTAACACCATACTTTCAAAAATTAGGTATTAACATGATGAACTCTAGTAACCTGACCGTTTCCAGATGGAATATAGTGCAGTAATAAATCTCAATGAATTGATTCAGTCTTCAACTTTAAAAAGCATGTTGTTACTTTACAATTGTAAAATAACAATACGTTTGTATATATATAGCTGTACTATATCACTATATGACTTTCATATTGAAATAATTATGCATATATAACCATCAACTAGTTTTTGTAAGGGCTAAATGGGATTAACAAATAATACTTTTGGCAAGGTTCTACACATTTATGGATAGTAACAAAGGGCCATTACTCTGTCACACATAGGTGGATTATGACCTGACTTTCAATGTGCATCATTCCTATACCCATCCATCTATATATTCATAGACAGTTTCAATTAAATTTGTCCAACCACTACTAAGATACGGTAATGGCTCCAGACGGAAAAATGTGACTAATTGAAAGTATCAAAGGGCCATGACTATGTCATACATAGGTGGATTGTGACCCCTTTGATGTGCATCGTTCCCATACCCATATACATGTATATTCATAGAAAGTTTCAGTGAAATCTGTCCAACCAGTACCAGCATATCGCTCCGGACTGCAAAAAGTGTGACGTATGGAAGGACGGACGGACAATGCCAAAACAATATTCCCCTACTAAAACCTTTGTTTCGGCGACGGATAATAAAAGGGGTGCTGATTTGTAATCTCGGCCAAAAAGGGCTTGTACCATATAGAGTTACCAACACATCAACAATTATTCACATATATCTGTATGTGCATCAATAGCTCAATGAGGTAAGCATTCACACGGCAATTTAGGTTAACTGAGGTTACTGGTTCTAGTCTCGGATAGGTGTTTTATTTAAATTCACAGTGATGAATTATTTTATACTTCTAGTACAACTTTTCCTTATTTATCCGGATATATGTGAACTATATAAAATTATTATCTTTCATTCATATTTACACATAGTATCTAGTTTTCTGTGACACATCATTAAAAGCTTGCTAGTTTCAGTCAAAATTAACACATGAAAGCAGTGGATGTCGGGATTCGAACCCAGGTAGTCTGCATTTATCCATTATGTTGTAGATTAAACAAGCTGATAGGACATATCTTCGTATTAAACATTTGTTCGACAACAGGAAAAACGCAATGATGATTATTATCATTGAACTAACCTGGGATTTGATATGAACTAATCCAACCAATTACATTATGTCAATGTTATTGCGTCTTCAGATCTTGGCCCTACTATAGTTATCATGAAGTATTAACTACTAGATGCCCAAGGGCAACATGTCAAGCCGGCTAAATTTCAAGCAATTAAGATAATATGGCTATATAATGCCATACAGTGCATATCTATTATAACCATTTTTTACTTTTGACTAAGTGTGATATTGATATTTGAGCTATGTACTGGTAGCGTATGGGTCTTGCGTGTGACGCACCATCTCATCATGTTGAACAGTTATGTCAAGTAATTTAAATAATCCCGCGATAAATGAATGGTGTCATATTCTGGAAAAGACCTATCAGACCCTTTTCTGATCTTTGACCTCTACATGTGACCTTGACCTATATACACTGCATCAGCGCAACACACCATCGCTGCATAGCGAAGTATGTCTAGTAATTTGATAATCCTCCAATAAAGAACAGTGTTATATTCAGGTGAAGATATTTAGATCTGTTTTTTATATTTGACCTGTAAGTGTGACCTTAACATTTAAGCTACGGACACGGAATTTGCACGATACATGAGGTCACCATAGTGAACATTGGTGTAAAGTAATTCGAAAATGCCAAATAAATGACATGATGTTTTAGACGCATTCTTTTTACATTTGACCTCCAACCTGACATTTCAGCTACATACATGTGTCTTGCACATTACATGCCGTCTCATCATGGCCAACAGTTATGCCAAGTTATTTCAAAACCCCTCAATAAATAACAGTGCAATATCCCGGGAAAGATGTCTTATCTCGGTGAAAATTTGTGCCAAGTAATTTGAAAATCCCTTAATAAATGACGGTGTTATGGTCCGGACAAGGTTTTTAGACCCAATTTTTATATTTGAATTCCACGTGTGTTCTTGCATGCTCTTTGAGTAACTGACATGGGTCTTACCGTGACACCCCATCTCATCATAATGAATAGTTGTGACATGTCATTTGAAAATCCTTCAATGTTCCAAAGTAATGGTTCGGACAAAGAAAATGATCGACGGACGTAAATACACCGGACTGCCATGTGGCGACTTCGTCTAGGTCACCACAAGCGGGCTAGACAAACATAATCACTTGGAAATTAGTATAGTCATGCAAGATAAAATAGTTATAGTAACTACCACTAAGTAAATATGTATAAAAATACAAATACAGTTATGATTACTACTTGCAAGCTTCACATAACACTAAAATAAATTTTGAATATCTGACATTATGGAATAATAATCAATGCTTCATGAGCGACGGAACTCTTTTTCACATTTTTTTGAAACTGAATTCTCTGATAACTTCTGCATATTTTATGATATTTTCCAATTGCATGTTTATGTCATGCTGAATCTGAACATGTAGTTTGTTTCGTAGTATCTCAAATACCAAATATGGTGTTGCTTCAACATTTTTGAAAAGAATGACAATTTTATGTATACAACGCAAAGTTTACGCCGTTAATTGTTTCAGCATCAAGACTCCCATTCATGCAGTGTATAAACTTGTTCAAGCGGTATAGACAGTATATAATACTATGTTTAATTGACGTACAGTGTCTTGCATACTTGTTTTAAACGATTGTCTAGCAACACAGGTACATGTAGTAAAATATTAATAAATACTTACCCTCATTAATTCAGACTGACATATCATTTTACTTCCAACTTTCTTGATATCAAAAAGCAATATGAAGATCTAATAATGTAATTTTATTTCCTTCATTCCATTGTAGTTTTTTTTGGGTACACATTTATAGAAAAGCAATGAATAACAAGTACAAATACAGTAATATTTCTCCTCATAAATACTCATTTACAAATTCAAACGTTTTTTTATCTTCCGACAATCCAGTATAACCATTGTCTCCCTGAATGTATACAACATCTGGAATCAAGTCACGTTTTATCACAGATCTATGCTTTCTGTATACATTTAACGTCTTTGCCACAAGGTCACATGTTGTATGTTCTAATCTTTCAAAAAGGCGACTTTTACAACTGTCATAAATATCTGAGGCAAAATTAGTAGACTGGGTATACCAGTCATCTTACATCAATATAGGAGTCAGGGTTCTCACTTTAGGAATTAGTTGGATTTGCGTCCCTGGGAAGAAACATGAGTCAATTATCCCTTTATATTCTTCACTGGATTTAAACCGCTGTCATCTAAAATAGACAAATTTTAAACATTGTTATAAATTATCCGAAAATTGTGACTAACCGAAGTTGGTACAATCGAACAAATCTGGATCATGATCAATCAGTGTTACTCGTTTTAAATGGCACTTTGATAATAATAATTAATAATAACATTTACTTAAATATTCAAAGTAAAATTGCGGAAGTAATATTCTAGAACACAAAGCGTCACTCGATAGACGGATAAAGAAATTTGCAATTCAACATTGGTGATGCGAGATTCAGTAAAATATCATAGAATTTTGACACATTTTCGCTGCATCTTAACCTCATTGTTACAATAAGATACTTCTTGCAAATGATTAACGAATGTTGGAATATAGAAAAACACGTACCATAATTAATTTGTATACGCTTAAAATGGTCATCTTGCCAAAAGTGAATCTCATGATTCCGCAATATTAACGCATGCAGAAAACCAGAGGGATACGGCTCATTTATAAACGGACAAATAGGATTTTCGCAAAAGAGAAAAAGGACTTTTTACTCAAATGTTTTATAGCAGGTTCTAGTGTTGTGCTTATTACTGATTGTTTCATCATTAATGCATCAATCTATGTTGAAATTAATTTGTTTCATTTGCGGTTACTTTGAGTTGAGGATGAAATTTGTCAAAAATCACCTTCCAAAAGTACTTACAGTTTTGATCATATTAGAAATTAATACGCGATTATTCGGGTAAACCAAAACTGACTCAAATAATCCAGATAACCTGTTTATATCAAGATTCCCCTTCTACAATTGATATATCTGACAAATCAGTCATTATGCTCATCGAATCTATAATGAATCAGAGGAATGAACATGTACTATTTTCTTGGACGATGAATACTGGATGACGGTACTTCGAGTACCCACTTCCGGTTGAGACGATGATAGCAAAGAGACGCTAAAGCGCCTAAAAAAACTGGCACTTTCTGCACATTTTACGTTGGATTGTGGATTTTTGGTTAGATGAACTGCTAAATTGTTATTGTTTGTTGGAAATGTATTGTATTAGCTACACGCAGGTACTTTTGGATGTAAATTTGGCGGAGTATTAAAATGTTGACGAACAATTAGTTTATTAATTAAATGAACCTGGGGTGAACATATTTTTGTTGCAGTTATAACCCTTGTTAATGCTATTACATGATATGGATGATTTTGACTTGGATGTCTGTTTTAGGTCATTCCCTTGACTTGGATGGTATTATTAATTTTCGTATCATTTAAATTGAACTAGTCCAGAGATTGACAAAGCATGGTTGAGAGTTTACTCCAGATGACATGAGAAATGTAAAGTTTCAGGTATGAATTACCAACAGGAATTTGCATTAAATGCATTGAAATTATATTACAATTAAGACAACTAATGAAATTAACCATAACATAGTGCTTCCTGCGTCGGGTTTGAACCCATGACCCCTGCAACACAAATACCATGCTCTACTAATAGCGTTATATGGGCTGCTGTGTAATCCAATATTTTGGTCATTTGAGTCATAACAGCATTGAGCCGTCGAACGCCACTGCCACCACAATAGTAATTGAGGGGGAAAAGTTCATTCGATGTGAATTGAACCCAAGACCCCTCTACATAAGACTGAGCTTACTGGCAGTGTCCAATTATTCTGCACTGCACTGTATACACTTCTAGCAAGTTAGAAAAGTGCAACTGATATGGATCTGTACCAAATACCCCCTCAGCACCATGGCAGTATTCTTATTTCTAGTACATTTATGCGCAACCCAAAAGCCTTATGATGGGAGTGTCATTTACAGTCATTACTTGTGATTATTTTGTGCCGGTCCTTATTTTGTAGCAAATTTATTGCAAAAAGAAGAACACTCTAGACAAAGCTGTTTACTGCTAACCTAGGGCAGTCAGCAGAGATATGTTTATTGTTACTAAATCATATTGAGAAAAACTTTCCTACCTAAGGATCGCCATGTATAAAAGATATTTGGAAACCAATCAAGAAACATTTTGTTACCTGAGAACATGATATGTATGAAACCATTATGCCCCTTCGAGATGCATTGTCGGTGAGAGGATTTGAATTAATATGGTGACATAGAAGTGCGTACCAATGATGTACTAGGGATTGATCTTGATTGTTTAAAAAGCTTATTATAACAATTCTTAAGGTGGCCGAGGATTTCCACCTTATGGTCTATTTCACCTTGACCTTTGCCCCAGTGATCCCAAAATCAGAAGCGTTCATCTATAACATGTAGGTTATCCAACAAAATAACATTGCCATAATTATATATAAAACAATAATGCACCATGATAGCCTGCCTGGTGTTCTTTCATCAAACAAGATACATATTTGGTAAAAATATAAAAATAATTAATGAAGAAATGAAGATATAGCAGTGTAAATATTGTTAAATGTATATTTTTTATAGTAAAGGGACAATACTATTGTGTCTCATGACCCAATAAAGCTCATTACTATGCGTAACAAGATTTCAAGATCAGAAATATATACATTATATCAAAGTTTGATAAAGACTGATACAGGAATTTGGTTGCTCAAGTGTGAACAATCAAATGAGAATGACAGATGGACCTCTAGATTTCTTTCAAACAATTTATGCTCAGGAGTGCCAAAATATGTGCACAAAATGATATAAATGTTAATATTTTGGCAATGTAGTATGCACTTCTTTTCATATCTTCCGATAGCATTATGACCATTTGCGCAGCAGTTTTTAACACTAAACATGCATTTATAATGAATGAACTCATTATGTATCAATCATTTACAATACTATGCTGCATATAATGTAGTGTGCTGAAATGGTGAATACAAAGTTACATATTACAATGCATATCAGTTATTTGTTTGTGCTAAAATTCTTTATAACAACAATAATCTCGACACTTGGCTAACCAGTTCTAGTACTACACATATATGTCGAGTACCGGTACCAGTACTATTTTGATGACCGGTGTATCGTACCCGGTACGATAAAACTGGAATTAAACTGGCAGTCTCACACTCATGAGGAAACTGTTTTAACCAGTAGGTTGCCAGTCCAGTTAAGCAATGTGATAATACAAAAAAAACATAATGCTGTAAGCCATCTCTAGACTACTGATTACTCAGATAAATCGAGAACAACATAAAATACAACAAACAACTAGCTTGTAGAGATGGTAAATTTAATTAACAGGTCTTAACTTACCTGTTGATATCTTTACTGGCTACTATTCGAGCAAAACTCATGCATTATGCGATATGGTCGAACAAATACTTCAACTAATAAGTTTAGGAATACAGACATTTAAAATATTGCACAGTTTCAAACTGAGATTGTGCGAATATGAAACTAAAATCAATAACAAGATATGAACTAAAAAGCAAATTTTAAATACATAATAACTATATAAGTTATTACATCTTTATCAGTCACTTTTTACACATAGGACAAAACCACTTGTTTCTGTGTTTCCTTTTCACATTCACACAGGCATAATGAAACCACCCGATTGTACAATCGTCACTGTCACATCCAATAATCTTTCCATATCCCGGTTCCAAGCACAAAAATCACAGAATTGTGTTGATGGGCACACCTGTGTCTTCTTCTATGTGTTTTAGAAATGATGTCAGCAACTCAGGAATTACATGTTTTTGAACGAAATCTTTACATTTTGCTGACATCATTTCTATAAATTTATTGTCACGTGAAACACGAATTATAGCCATTGATGGTCCATTCTCAGGCAATGTAAACACAAAAAAGTCACTATAATTCAAATCATAAACCAACATCTGAAATTGTATTTGGGTAAAGTATATGTGACTAGTTTTCAATTTCATGTATGTTGTCAGACAGAAGTCCTTATCTGAGGATGCTGCCTCTTGTGCAGATATGTTCTTGTGCTTAAATGGACACTTAATTTCTAAAGTCCCAACACCACAACATGAACAGTTCACCACACCATCTGCAGTAGCTCCAAAAAATGGATGCTTCTCGCTAATTAATAATCCTGAAGCAGAACAACTGAAATTACTATGTAGCTCATTGTAATGTTTAGCATAAATGTCCCTAGCTTTCGCCTCTGTGTCTAAACCCCAACGCACAGCCGCTTTTTGGTTCAAGTTATACGATTTGTAATCCAGAATACGCATTGTCAGGTTATCTGGACAAGTTGTTTCTCTTCTTGTTAATATGTCATGAGCTTTAGTTCCTGTGACTCTGCCTTTACGATGCTGATACCATAGGGATGATATATTCTGAGTTTTTGTCTTGTTGTATAAATTTTCAATCTGTTCATGACTTAAATTTGTGTTCACCATTATGTTTTGAGATTTAATAGCAATTTCATCTTCTGTAAGGGACAGAATTTGCTTGTCGTACAAGGCTGTCAGCCTATTAGTTGATATGCACAAACCGTGTTTGAACGACAGGTCTTATTCATAACTTCATTTTACACGAATCACGTGTAAACAAACAGACATATTCAGATCTAAAATGGAGTTTGTTTTGGAATTGATGCACACGTAGATAATGTCTCTAAGCTTGTAAGCTTTATGTACATGTATGTTAACACATAATGAATGGACGGCAATAACTAACAAGTAATTAAGGAAACAAAAAGATAGTTTCATAGTCCCTCTATACGACTACGGTTTCGGTATTTTCAATCTGGTGGGCGAAAAAGGGATTGAAGCGATTAATCGAACGATCACTGTAACTGAATACAAATACATTGGTACAGATTATAAGCAAACACTGTAGTAAAGCAGAACACGGGGACCATAAATCTACGACAATAAATTACACTCGGACCTCGTTCATTCGAATTTATCGGGTCTTTAAACTGTCTCATTGTACGTTGTCAGGTTCCACTTTGACACAGTTTACGGACTAAATATGCGGCTAAATACGTACTTATTGTGATGTCAAGTTACACGTGCACCTGCTGTTGTTCATTTATGTGCATTATAGTAACAGTGGTAATTGGTATAACTTCATATTTGGTTGCCATAACAACACATTTTAAACTTCTAACAACTTGTCTAACTCTCTCAAAATTAAACGTTAGTAAGTTTTGTTGAAGCAATATGTACATTTAATACCGTTTGAATTTAAATCTATTATCATGTCAGATCAATTTTCGAATCTACTACATGCACGAAAACATGCATGTGCGGAATGGCGAGGTTCCTATCGGACATTTATCAACCAGCCAGTGAACAAAGTTCATGTTTGGAAATCATTTGGAGTAAATTTGTAAAAATCAGTTAAAAGTGTTTATTGTGAAATAGGTGGGCTTGTGTATTCTTTGTGTGAAAAGTGGTGTTATTCAAAATATAGTGTTTTTTAAGTCGTTTACTTGGATTTTAATTCGAAAACTTGGATTTAAGTCATCAGATCGGTGAGTCTGATTACTACCATGACCATGCAATTAACCGTTTTCGCATGCTGTGAATTACACACCCAAGTCATGCATGTTCAAGTCACTGCAGTATTGAAAGCGATCGGACTTTACAAATACGTACGGAGTTTATTGTCTTCCAGTCAGATTTTATATATAAATGTGCGTAAATAGGCCGCCACTTTTGATCGCCTATCCATGAGTTATTCTATAATGCTATGTAATGCAACAACTTACCAAAACAGATAGCAATACGCTTGTGAGTTATTGTGTTACTCATATCGAAGTTAGAAATAGTGAACGTATTAACCATCTTTAAATGCGTAAAGTTTAACATATTATGTTTGGTGATGCTATTAACAAACTACTTTTCGCATAGTAATTAGGGCGATGTGTATGTTTTTGGCATGTTACCGGCTTTCAGTCTGTTTTGCGTTTTGAAAACGGGAACCCATTGTTGTATGCCTCTCACCTGAGCGGTACCGTCCAAAAAGCTGTGGCCCTGTGGCTCAGTGGTTAACGCTGCTGTCTACGAATCCGAAGGTCGTCTAGCCGGGTAAAACAGAAATGCTTTTCAGTGTTTCCCACCTAACAAAGTACTGGCATGTAACCAGGAAAGTACTGGGCAGATTCCAGGAAAGTACTGGTTAGATGCCAGGAAAATGGTGTCTGTACGATCGGTCTCATTGGCACTGTGCAGTGACCGTCTTTGGCTTCAAAATTGCCTGTTTAACCTATACTGCTCTACTGGCAGGTAAATTTCCCCATTCGGTTTCAAAAAGTATGTTTATGGTGCGCGGGGGACATACCGGGTCGACCAAAATACCATTAAGTGCATTAGAAAAATGTGCGCGGCGACGGTTACTTAATAAACACAGTAATTTGCATTTTTTTTGCGTCCAAAAAGCTGGTTTCCGTTCCATTGTAAAGTCTGGTCTGACTATTTATTGTCTTTATTCAATATAATGATATTTATTGTGTATGTACAGTTGAACCTCGATAATAAGACCACCCTTGGGACCCTTGATAACTGGTCTTAATATTAGGGTGGTATTTATATTGAGGTTTTACTGTATGTTTCTCTTCCAGGAACAATCCTTCCACATCCCTTATTTAAAATAAGAACATATACATTGAAAATTTAAATGAAGCATTAGACGTAAGAAATACTTAATTTGTGCATCATTTTTTTCATCTGAGTTTAGCCTTGTGTGTTTTCTTCTTCATTAGACAATCCTGACAATAGTTAGGGAAATATTGCATGAATAAGTATATCATATTCGTAATGCACTTACATTTCTGGAATAATTATGTTATATAATTAAAGAAGGCGAGCAGAAAACTACTATATGTATTTATTGTTAACTAGTCCCTTTACTACATACCCGTTAAAGATGTAGCTGGCTTATCTCAACATAACATGTTTGAATTGGCTTCACGCAGTATTGTTGTTACATTTGCTTAACATCTCTATTAAGAACCATTGCAGTGTATCATAACCGATAGAAAATATATTTTTTACCACATTACTCACAAAACTTGTAAAATAGCCTGATTGTTAATAAAACTGGAAGTTTCTTTAAAATATAATGATGTACACACATCTTTCTTCAACAAGTACGGATCAAAACATTATGAGTTTATTGTTTGTAAATGCATGTTTATTGATGTGATAACTTTATGAAATACATGTTTTCATGTTTGTTTAGGTAAACAAATGAACACAAAAATAGCATAATATTACTTTAGACAAGGGATGTATGTAGTTGTGGTTAAACTATACTTGAATAGGGTTAGCTCACGCTAGTAGTCTGTCACCAACGTAGACAAGATTGTTCCAAGTTGGTTTGAAACATTTGCATTTGGTAGTGTGATGTGACATTCAAGTAGGCCTGGCGTACAGATTAAATTGACCGTGTGATACTTCGACAGGTAAGTCTGCATGTTTTCTTTCCATGTATTTGTTGTTTTTTCAAGTTCCAAATTGCACGTTCCGTGCATGTATTAGTCACTTGAAGATTACATTGACAAAAGTCAGTGACATGTTACCTATACATTTTACATGATATTCATTTACCTTACAGCCATATAAAATCTAGTCAAACATTAGATCACACCCAATATAAATGATAAACTATGTCGTAGACATTTGTTTTCAGAATTACTTTTGAACCCTATGATTCTGCTATATAGAGGAAATCATGTATACTGGTTGCTATTATGCAGTACACTGGGAGTCATTTGGTCATATTATAAATATGACTACCAGATAAACGAAGGGTTGTATCCGAACGGGGGTCTACTTGTGATTAATCTGACATTTCTTGTAACTTTTCAATTAGTATCCTGTTTTGCAATGCATTGTAATTGTTTAAATATTAAGCTCGTCCGCAAAAAAGTGGAAACGACTTTGAAATGTTTCTGCGATATCCGTATAAGTACTAAGTTTACTATGATATATCTATTGTATTTATTCATCTAATGAAAGGTATACTACTTGCGTCGCGTATACGACTGTAATATTGGAATATTTGTGAGAATATTTGTTCATGCACTATATGTGTTGAATATGTATCTTATACATTCATACGCGTTTTGCATGACGGACGAACACTCCATGTTGATATGCTAATGTTTATAGCTGCTTTAACTATAGTACGGTGCTATTGATTGGACTGCTGTCGTCAGTCAACAGGTTCAGAATTTGATGCACAATAAAATGAAACAAAATGTGGTAATTAAAATAAGATGCTAACACTTTGATGATGTACCAGCCATGGTACCTGATACTACTATCACGCGATCAAAATCCTCTACCTCATATACATTAGGGGTTAGGCCAATGAAATACACAATCAACAATTTGTCATTTTTATAGAGTATAACAAACAATATGTAATTACGTAACTTAATTTATTACATCTTTTCTAAAATATTATGCAACGCGTACAACAAGAAACAATGGTATGCTTGAACTGTGTGGACAATGGATCACATGTAACTCGTTTATCATGGAATAGGCATTCAAGGATAGACAATGTATTGATATTTTCATTGTAATCTTCTCATTATAGTCCTTACATTAGTTCGGGACTTATTTAGTTAAATACTCTATTCAATGTTTGCCTTGCAAATTGTTTTATATGGAAGGTCAGGGCTCACATATAAGGTTATATCTGTATCAAGTTAATGTTAATAAGAAACTTACGTTTTCTGTCGTATTAGGTACGTTAATTGGTATTATTCTCAGGGGAGTTAACTGAGAAAATTGTTGCGATTGATATTGTATGGATGTTCTCCCTTGGACACGTGGATAATACTCTTTTATTCCACCTTTCAGTGATTCAAATTGAAGAGGATAATAATCAAATATACATAGTACAGTGAACATGAATCATAGTAAAGACATGAAGATAACCAATAAGAAGAGAAGTGACATAAACATGTGAAATATGTTCAAGTTTAGTTATAGCATTATACACATAGGTATGCTTTGGATCTCATATAGTGTTACCTGGTATATTACTAAAAGCTTATCGAAACGAAACATAAGCAATTAGTGTCAGGTATTAGAATATAACTATGATACGTATGCATAGAAATGCAAACAATTTTTAAGATAATCATTACATCGTTATTACAGACTTCATCAGATTTTTTAGGATTAATTTAATCAAACAATATTGTTCTATATTTAAGATGGTTGTAAATGATCACATTAGAAAATATTTACAGACATACAAACATTGGGCAAAAACAGAGTTTACATAAGATATGTACATGTATAAACAAATAGATGTATATAAGCATGGAGGGTTTAATTTATACTATCATGTATATAAAATGAATGAAAGTGTCTGAATTACAGCATGATCGATTATACAAATGTATTAGGTTATGAATAGTTCTGAAAGCTAGATTTATGAAGTTTTTCTGGATTACTGTGTCAAAGCCGAAAGTCCCGAGAATATCTTAGTTGGAATAGATCCCTATCCGAGCGTCGGAGAAATGTAACAAGATCCAGGTTGCAAATTTCAAGCAAGTCTTCAAACTTTTCACGAAGATCGTACGTTGTTAGACATTGAGCAATAACATGTTTCATTAAGTCACGTGTTCTTGCATGGCAGAGCTTACATTGATGTAACTGTTGGAATTGTCCGAATACAAGTGCGTTTATTGACACGTATTTGTGATTACACGCGAATGTCGCAGCTGTTATGAACAAGAAAGCACGCACTTCTATAAGATAAAATACCTTAATTAATTTCAAAATGGTGAAACATTACATAATTTATGTAAGTATAATGAAAATGACTACACCAAAGTAATTTACAATTGTTTTGGAAATTACCTCATTAAAAATTGAGAAATAAACCGGGACTTTAATCTCTCACGCATGAACATTCCAAGTGCATTGTTCGTATAGCGATTTTCGTGATTAAGGTTATTAAATTGCGTCTTCATAGTAATAAATGTGTTTGGATGAGTTACATGTATTAGATTCGAAGACGGAGCCTACTGCTATGTAGTCCTCTGTGAAGTGTGTGTTTGACTATAATTATCACAAAGACGTTGTCGAAGTTCCTTTCTCTATTGGTGTCAAAATGAGTGTATGATTATTTCCATGTGCCATTTGTCATGCATATAAAATAACAATACATTTCTAATCAAAATTATGACATTAAAATTCAGCTGGGCCCGTATTCATAAAGCTCCTGATGAGAAAAGTTACTTTAGTTTTATAAATTTTCCTTAGAATTTATTGAATTTTCCTTAGATATTGGAAAGATTGTTAAGTGATTTTTCAGCAGATTTCATAAAGAAAAGGAATTTCCTTACTTATAATCTTATGAGCTTTATGAATTCGGGCCCAGAGCTTTTCCAATCGCACCTTGACACACTTAGCATTCCCCATTACAGGTGTTATGCCTGTCAACTCAATTGTTAATGTTTAATGTTCGTATACATGTATGCATTACTGAACATATTATTTATCATAATTAGTGTACCATTCCACCACAAGTCTGGCTATTATGATATTACAAGCGAATACGTTGTTATAATGATATGAAATAATTTCACTTGATTATATATATCTTAAAAACGGTTAAGACTGTTTTGTTAATATTTCCATTTTAACATTTAACCTTATTTAAAATGATATTATATTAAACTCTTCAATATTAATGTGTAATGTAGCAAGAAAGTGGTCGTTTAGTACATGTATATCACTTCACAGCACTGACAGTTTAATCTTCGAATGTTTCGTCATTTTTTCATATTAAAAGAAATTTTAAAATGCATCCTTATGTCAAATCAGACAGACATAAATATAGATTTTATGCTTTCCAGGGAAGTAATTTAAACAATCAACCACTGCGGAGGTACATAGATTACCTTCCCTTTGACTAGCTTATATATTGATCAGGTGATTACACTGGGCACACAATTGCAATTGTTTGTCAAATACAGTGTTTTTCTCCTTTGTTAGAAATATCTACACTTAACATGCAAAGCTCGTGCATTTGAAAATGCAGTCCACTCAACTCTACTGGTAAATGTTATGTAATATGCACTCTTTGAAAGTAAAATTGCTTGTAAGTGAATCAGTCCTTCTTTCTATCCCCGAGTGAGGCTGTGCAGTGCTTCTACAATCTCTAGTTGACAAGTCTATACAGAACACAAGAAACTGCGTCTTCCCCAGTCTTTCTGTGCTTTCAGCGTTTTGATTAATGTTTGAAATGAAATAAAATTCAGATGTGAACTTTTGTCATACTGTATTTTGTAGTTAATATGCTTCCAATAGTGGTAAATACATTTTCACATGTTTTGTCCCTTAACATAAATTATTTTGTCAATTCAGCTTAAAAAATCCATGGGTCAAAACTGGCTCCGCTCCGGGGTCACAGGTTTTCTTTTCAGACGTTCATGAGAATGTATTGAACATATTTTTCGAAACTGCACAGCCCAGTGTTTGATATTTGGTATGTAGCATTGTTCAGTGGCCTCCAGCAAATATTGTTCAAATTATGCCTCTTGGGTCAACAGTCTCCTTTAAGAAAATAATTATGTAATAACATTGTAGTTTATGTTGCAAAGTACTTTAGTTTTCAATGGATTGCATTGAAACTTGGCATACACACAACTGTTTACTTCTTCCAAATCCATTATTAAGATTGTCTACACCAAATATGTGTTTACAATCTTATGTGTACAACTCCTATATTATTAAATCTATGTCCAAGTGATATCCGTGATTCAGCAGTGAGTCCCTTGCTATCAGCATTTTTAGTGCTATGAATATGACTAAGGGGTTATAGTTCAAGTAATGGCCACACTGGGCCTCGTCCTATCATCAATATGTGACTTAGCAAACCCGTAAGCGTATGTCTCGATGTACGTATTATGTATTTAGCATCCAATCAAAAATGCATGCAAAAATGCGTCTATGGCGAAACCGTAACTGTTTTTGAAACTGATGGGCAATCTTAAATCACAATCTTATGGCGACGTGTTTTAGCGCGTATGTACTCGTGAAACCAGTTACAGATTAAATATTTAATGAAGTAAGAATTATTTGGATTCTTAAATGTACACTCGACGGAATATCGCAAAACAGGATTCGAACACATGCTGCTATAAATTGATCACTACTGACTTCGTAATTTCGTATCTATAATTGATCCATTACGCACTTTCCTGATGCCAGTCGTCGTTGTCGTGTGTCTCCATAACTACAGATGTATGGGTTAAATGACGTTTTCGATGATATCTGAAATGATTCTCTCCCCTAAATAACGGGTTTAGCTAATATTTGAGTAACATTTAGAGCTCTAATAGCATTGGTTTATATATTGATGGTGAAATTTCGACAACTTTGAAGTTTCTGAATAATTCATTTCTCTTAACTCTGCTGTTGCTGGTATGATTTAAGTGCTCTGAATGACTTAAGCTCTCGATTCACCGTAAATCGTCGTTCTTTTATTCAGATTTGCTGTACGTTATTTTTCACACATGTTGAGAGAAATTTGCGTGATATATACGTTTTGTAACCCTATCCCGCAGTGGAGCTGAAACGAATTCGTCACATGCAAAACACAAGATGAAAGAAATTATATTTTTGGTTTAAACGAAAAACGGCATACCTACAATACAAATTAGCGAAAGATGGTCATTTATTTAATAAAACTTGCAGATAATTACATACAGCAATATAATTATACGCGTAATAGAATACAAAGAACAGAACAGAACAGAACAGAACATAATAGAATAGAATAGAATAGAATAGAATAGAATAGAATAGAATATAATATAATAGAATATAATAGAATATAATAGAATATAATAGAATAGAATATAAAGATTAGAATAGAATAGAATTTAACATATAAAATAGAAGCAGAAATAATATAATAAGCTGGGGCGGTTCCAGGATGTGACGTCGGAGAGGGCGCTTTTGCAGGCACAACTTAGAAGTTACGCCCCGTTCCAAACAAAAACAATACAAACGTACATGATTTAAATGAGTTAATGTACGTTGAAGGTCGTTCCCAAATATTCATCTAGCTCGTTTTAGTTTAAATTGTACATTCTTGTATATTATATGCTGATTTTGTATCCGATATTAACATAACATGCTAAATTAGACACTTTAGATGGGGCGCGCGCCAAGGGCGCCCTCGTTTAACTCCGCTAGTGATAAGTTTACTAACTAGATTACTTGTTAATACTCGGTACTAAACGGAGTCGAAAGTGATTCATATCACCTTTCAATAATTGTCTTCACAATCGAACTACAATAAAGTCGTACATATGTAAACTAAATATAATTAGTTAAAAATGCAGGTTTGTAACAATCAAGGGTTACATAATTATAAAAATGTGTAATTTCGTATCTACTAAACAAATGGTGTAGATCACGCCAGCATGTCATGCTGTGTCACGGACCTATGGTTGTTTTGTGTACACAAGTCGTCTATTTTCCCCAGCACAAGCGTGTGCAAAATATAAATTAAGTAGGTCAAATCAAGGTACGTCTTTATTGTCTGTGAGACAAGGGTTTGGCATAAATTTAATTCTGAACATGAATTAACATTCAAAAATGTCGGAAGAGGCTGGCTAAATCTTTGAAGTATAACTATTTTTGGGTGACAGACAGTTGCAATCTCATTGTGTTAATTACAAATTGAGATCACAGACTGATATGACCTAATCATTTCAATTATCACATATAATAAAGATCTCCTGATGTTTTATGACTCTTGTGTTTTTACAGCCGACACCTTTTCAATTACAGTAGTGACCAGTAAAAATGTCGATTTTCCTCCACATGTGGAGAAGTTGTCGGCTCCTTGTGGAAGGGTAAGTTAGTACTGGTAAAATTTCAGTCCAGGAAAAACTGGTTAGGTGAACCGGCCGCCGTATATAACTGAAATATCGTTGAGAAACGGCGTTAAACCCGATGAAACAAACAAACAGTAGTGACCAGTAGAACTTATCTGCCGAAGGCGTGGTTTATGAATTGCAAAACAATAAGCATCCACCAATCAAATTAATTAAAATACCAGAAAAGTAATTAATAACTGTCAATTATCAATTCATACGAGAACACAGAAATTGTTTAAACATTGAAACTAAATAGCAGCCAGCCACGAAAGACGTCTAAAAATAATGTACGGATTATAGCGCTATGTCCCGTTTTCAGAAGAGATTCTTTTAAAAGTAACTATACATAATCTATATTTAATGTGAGTAGGAATAACCAAACAGACAGTGAGTTTCATATTTTATTTTGACATAAATATATTGTTTTAGACAATGCGTCTGCTGATAACATCGTATCGATGCGCCATATCTGGCGTAGCGCATCTGTGGTATTTAGGTCTTGGGCTATATCCATGTTCTTTCATATGACGGTCCATGACTGAAATGACGAAAACTATTTATGGTTCTTCTTCAGACATGCGTACGATTTCACATTAACACCAAAATAGGTCTTCCAAGTCCATATTAACGACTGAGTTTGTGAAATAAAAATTCCCAGTAAGTCGCAAAAATATGTCACAAACAAATATTAAGCATCCAAGTAAAGCAATTTCGCAAAATCCATTCGGTATAAGTTTTTCTATATATCGTAAAATACATCCTAAAACAAATTACATCTGTAACATACCTTATATTTCATTCCATGGCCGAAAAGTGGTTACGTTGCCATTTCGCGCACTGAATTTTACCGTTATAGTAATTGTTTATCCTCTAATGACGTCATCGAATGGCAGATAATTCTATTAACGGCATAATTGAAACGGTGAATATAATTGGTAATCGAATGCATACGTGAAAGTAAGATTTTATCACTACCAGTTTGGAATACATTGATATATGTCTATCATAGACACACAGTTCAGTATTCTGCCCGTACATTGATATATGTCTATCATAGACACACAGTTCAGTATTCTGCTCGTACATTGATATATGTCTATCATAGACACACAGTTCAGTATTCTGCCCGTACATTGATATATGTCTATCATAGACACACAATTCAGTATTATGCCCGTACATTGATATGTGTCTATCATAGACACACAGTTCAGTATGCTGCCTGTACATTGATATATGTATATCATAGACACACAGTTCAGTATTCTGCCCGTACATTGATATATGTCTATCATAGACACACAGTTCAGTATTCTGCCCGTACATTGATATATGTATATCATAGACACACAGTTCAGTATTCTGCTCGTACATTGATATATGTATATCATAGACACACAGTTCAGTATTCGGCCGTTCATTGATATATGTCTATCATAGAAACACAGTTCATACATTGATATATGTCTATCATAGACACACAGTTCATACATTGATATATGTCTGTCATAGACACGTAGTTCATACATTGATATATGTCTATCATAGACCAATGTTCATACATTAATATATGTCTATCATAGACACACAGTTCAGTATGCTGCCCGTACATTGATATATGTCTATCATAGACACACAGTTCAGTATTCTGCCCGTACATTGATATATGTCTATCATAGACACACAGTTCAGTATGCTGCCCGTACATTGATATATGTTTATCATAGACACACAGTTCAGTATGCTGCCCGTACATTGATATATGTCTATCATAGACACACAATTCATACATTAATATATGGCTATCATAGACATACAGTTCAGTATTCTGCCTGTAAATTGATATATGTCTATCATAGACACACAGTTCAGTTTGGGATACATTGATATATGTCTATCATAGACACACAGTTCAGTATTCTGCTCGTATATTGATATATGTCTATCATAGAAACGCAGTTCAGTATTCTGCTCGTACATTGATATATGTCTATCATAGACACTGCTCAGTATGCTGCCCGTACATTGATATATGTATATCATAGACACACAGTCCAGTATTCTGCCCGTACATTGATATATGTCTATCATAGACACACAGTTCAGTATTCTGCTCGTACATTGATATATGTCTATCATAGACACACAGTTCAGTATTCTGCCCGTACATTGATATATGTCTATCATAGACACGCAGTTCAGTATTCTGCTCGTACATTGATATATGTCTATCATAGACACTGCTCAGTATGCTGCCCGTACATTGATATATGTATATCATAGACACACAGTCCAGTATTCTGCCCGTACATTGATATATGTCTATCATAGACACACAGTTCAGTATTCTGCTCGTACATTGATATATGTCTATCATAGACACACAGTTCAGTATTCTGCTCGTACATTGATATATGGCTATCATAGACACACAGTTCAGTATTCTGCTCGTACATTGATATATGTCTATCATAGACACTGCTCAGTATGCTGCCCGTACATTGATATATGTATATCATAGACACAAAGTCCAGTATTCTGCCCGTACATTGATATATGTCTATCATAGACACACAGTTCAGTATTCTGCTCGTACATTGATATATGTCTATCATAGACACACAGTTCAGTATTCTGCTCGTACATTGATATATGGCTATCATAGACACACAGTTCAGTATTCTGCTCGTACATTGATATATGTCTATCATAGACACACATTTCAGTATTCTGCCCGTACATTGATATATGTCTATCATAGACACACATTTCAGTATTCTGCCCGTACATTGATATATGTCTATCATAGACACACAGTCCAGTAATCTGCTCGTACATTGATATATGTCTATCATAGACACACAGTCCAGTATTCTGTCCGTACATTGATATATGTCTATCATAGACACACAGTTCAGTATTCTGCCCGTACATTGATATATGTCTATCATAGACACACAGTTCAGTATTCTGCCCGTACATTGATATATGTCTATCATAGACACACAGTTCAGTATTCTGCCCGTACATTGATATATGTCTATCATAGACACACAGTTCAGTATTCTGCCCGTACATTGATATATATCTATCATAGACACACAGTTCAGTATTCTGCCCGTACATTCATATATGTCTATCATAGACACACAGTTCAGTATTCTGCCCGTACATTGATATATGTCTATCATAGACACACAGTTCAGTATTCTGCCCGTACAACTTGCTATGGAAATCAGCAGTTTGGCATTTTGACTTAAATGATGAACTAATTCTCAATTAATTATTTGTCTTCTGAACAAGTAGTCTTATCATACCTCTCAGCCAAGCTCACTGTAGCCTTGTGTCGTGTGTGCTAACATCTCTTTGGTTATCTACTTACTATGGTAACTGTTACGACACACAGTCGATGAAAAACATCTTTATCACATACATTTGCCTCAGTACTTATTCAACAATGAGTCCTTTTTACATTGTACAGCAAACCTAATTTTATCATATATCCCAATTTATTACGTTGAAAACGTCCCATTAAACATGCTTTATCTTATTCCTATTATTCTTATTGTTCAGGACTGATTTTGTTACATATTGACTTGCAATTTGTTTTATAAAAAAATTAAGGGCTCACATATAAATGTTACTGTTAATTAGAAATCTAATGTTAATTAACGGCTATATTCTCAAAGAAGTTTACTGAGAAGAGTTTAGCAATCTATCATTATCTAGGCAAAATATGGGTTTTCCAAAGAAAAGTGAACCTACAAAAACAGTTTTAACAAACTTAGTGGGTTTTTTCTGAGTTAATGTTGATTTTTTAACATACATCTCCAGAAACTGGGTGTTATAGACTTCAAGTGAGCAAAAGCGAGTTTTTAGGCATAAAAAACCCACTTGAACCAACTTATTTCCTAGTAGACTCGCTTAAAACCCACATTGTTGTCCAAAAACCCAGAAAAAACTCACTTTTTAGTAAAAAATCAGAACAAAACTCGCTTTTTGGTAAAAAAATCCTGGGAAGTGAATTCTCAAGGGAGGTTACTGAGAAGAGTTTTGCAATCTATCATTGCTTGAGTGCACGGATTGCTCTCCCTTGCACCATTTTATTTACCTGACTGATACCGAATTATTCAGGTTATTATTTTATTTAAAATTATATCGCAGTTATTGACATGTAATTGTAATAACTCGCGAATATCGCAAAATGTATGACAAAGAAAGTAGTTACGCATTTTCGCATATAATAGCTTAATCAACTTCAAAATGGTTGTATTGCAAACCGTGCACGAATTTTTTCCCATGTAGCCCAATATATATATTCACATGTCCATGTAACAAACATACAACAATGAAGTATAACATATATAAAAAAAACATATCACAAAATATATACTGAGTTGCAAAAGAAAGTATGCACTTGTTTTAACTAACACATCGACTTCGAATTTTGAACACTACATGTATACCCTATTCGCAATCATGGAGGCATGAAATAGCTGTTTTTAAATGGATTAAAACAATGGAAAACGATTTTCTATCTCAGAACGATTTCCATGATAAAAACTCCGACGATAATGCACATGCCAACAAAAAAATGATGTGTGTCATTCCCCCTGATGCATTTTATGAAGGAAAAGTCACATTTGATTTAATTCCATATCGTATTAAAATGCCAAGACTTGGCGAAACCAGCGAATCCAAGCTATAACGGTGCTTGCAAAATATGGCAATGTCACTGACGCCAGCAGGATGCTAGTATGCTACCGGAGTTCAAGTATTCACCTGAGTTGCAGCTTTCAACACAATAGTTGGTCATCCCTACTATCCCTATCTTCAGGCAATACATTAACTACTTTTGCCCAAAACACGAAATAGCCTTACCATATGGCAGAATTCTCATCATCCGATAATCGATACTGCGCAAAAATGCCTATTTAGAAATATGAAGGAATTTAGCTTTAAATTAGTATAACTTTTTATCCACTAAAGATATCAAATAAATGCAAACGGTTTTCTAATGTTTCAATATTCCCCATTCATTGTAAAAGCATTTTACCTTTTATTTGAAATAAACGTAAAATGGTATTAAAATTTTGTTCGTGTTACAATGTACTATATATTTAGTATGTACCGGATTTAAGTCCGCGTACTGGACATTAGCCATATGAACTGGATAACTTCGCTCCATTCATTGGATATTTAGATATAAATTAGGGATGTCAACGAATGGCAATTTTGGTATTCGAATATTCGGTCAAGCTTCCGAACGAGTATTCGAACATTCGACCTTCTTATTTAATAATAATACTTTTGAAATTCGAAGTTTTACTTTATACTAATTATTGTTTTTGTATTAAACTGATCACTCAAGTGGTATAAATCCCCACGATTACTAATAATTTCAAGTGTCATCACCAGAGTGTTATATCTCTCTTGTCCCAAAATATTCAACATGACATGTCAATTGACCTGTAGATATTATTATCACGCGTACAATGTCATTCAATGCCCATCATTGAAATTTAATACACTCGCAATCAGCTTTTATATTGAAAACATGTATTTTATCGGATATTCGAATGCCGAATCTGTATTCGAATATTCGAACGTACAAACGAATATTCGAATATCCGAACATCCATTGACGTCCTATATAAATACATGCTCGACCAGTAGCTATAGCTAAGATGTTTACATGGGCACCTTTAAGCGTTTTGGGGGCATTCTCCTAGTAAGGAAAATAAACGATACTGTGATTTATTGCGTTGTTGATTGAACCTGAAGATAATTTGACAGAATACTAAATGAAGTAAATGTCACCCTGTGCCCGAGTGTAGGTATGTTGCTGTCAACTGATAATAAATAACATACTCTATATACTCAAGAGATATGCAGACTTATTTTAAGATACAGATCGCGTACCCTTTTCTGCCGCAAGCATACAGTAATTCAGCCTGTCGTAAGTTAGGTATGTGATGAGAATATGTGTGATATATATCCCGGTATCACATGGATATAAGGGCGATAAAATGTAAGTTGCAGCAAATCTACGCGTAAAAATGAGTGACAGATAATTAAACTGATAAGTGTGAATTTATTTTGTTTCTGATACGGTAAGGACGATACAAATCTTGTACCTGACAATGAACTCAATCCTATTAATAGGAGTGTACAGTCCTATTTTTCACACGTCTATGCATCTTAAACATTTGGCACCCGTCTTTTACCAGATATTTCATTCAGCGATTATCTGACGATATGAAGAGTGAAAAATGCACCTGTCGTTCCAGATTCAATGGGAAGGGAACTTTGGTAGTCACAATACAATGGAGGTTCGATTTATCACTGAACTTATCCATCTACATAATCTAGCAAAGAAAATGGAATGTTAAGCGTGTCTTTATTTCTGAGTTATTTTATCGTCTAAACATTAAGGTATTTGTGCCAAAATTTCACGATGATGCAAAATTTTAAAAGTGCATTTACTAGACATGGAGTGTAACTTGTCTTTAACAAATCGTTGTACTATTCATTGTTTATTTAATAAGGCATTGTTATGGCCATCGTTAGGACATGTTGTTGCTGTCTCCAGTCATTGTCAACACCACGACATTACGATATGAACTGGATTCCATATATGTTACTTCTATTTTATATATAGCCATCAAAACTAGTCTGTCTGCTGATACCGAAGATTTTTACTCAAGACGCAGTGTCAGTCGTAGCCCAGCAAGAAGTTTGATCTGTTTAAACATGTTTAAGATGTTCATCTGTATGCACTTGTAAGCATTCCATTATATTATATTCTGTTATTTTCTGGTTTCTTCTGTTCTACACTGTTCTGTTCTATTCTAAGGAAAAACGAAACACGACTGATAGTTTATTTTAAAACTTCATCATGACAGCAGACTGTCTAGTTAACCGTGTTCACGTATATAACGTCAATTCCGCTATCAATATACGATGGAGAGACATCATTTAAAGCACACCTCAATAATAAGACCATGCACCTTAAAATTAAGAACACGATTTCCAAGTTTATTTTTACTGTTTTGCTTTTTATTCAACCTCAATATTAAGACCACCTTAATATTAAGACCAGTTTACAAGGGCCTCAAGGGTGGTCTTATCATCGAATTTTACTGTACAACCAAAACGTTTTTAATATGTGTTTCATGTCAGAAAACATCACATTCACCAGCTTAAGCCTACAGTTCTTAGCGACTGTAAAGTGTATTAGAAAACTGAAAGGAGTTTAATGTCTTTTGTCAAACTCGGCGCAATAAGAACTAATGTCGTCGGTAATATTGTCACTTCTTATTAAACATGTAAAAACGATGTTTTTTGTATACAAAACACTTTATGTAGCTTTAATAGACGTTCACAATACAAGTATCATGATCAGACAAATTTTGCAAAATGTTATTGTTAGAAATCACGAAATGGGTGATTTATGTCAGACATCACGTGACTTATACTAAATAATCTAAAGTGTCACGTGCTTTTTTGACGACAATTTATCAAATTTGATTTGTTTATCTGAAATGCAATGATTTCTGAATATATCTATCTTATTGTATTATACGACACTAGACGAATTTCTCAGACGATATTGTAGAAGGCAATTTTATTGAAAGTTGGTGCATTAATGAAATATTTTACAATAAATCATAAATAAAAATTTCAACACATTAAAAACCAGTATATTTTCTTTGAGAATTTTTGGATCAATATGTAGTTTTCATATAGATTGTTTTCGAGACATCTATCATTAAATATCAATATATCGTAGAATTTTACGTACAACAATAGTGCAATGGTGCGAACCGCACTCTTGTTGATTTATGTCGCAAATAACGTCTGTCTTTTCCGAAAAAAATCAAATTGCACTTGAATGGTTTCGCGCTTACCTGAACACAACGTTTGTGACTGAACGTATTGCTCATGGCGGCTGTTAAACTAAATTTTGTCGGGAAAGTCTGTCACTTAATTTCGATTATCAGTTACCCTTCACTAACAATTGTCGGAATAGTAGATTAGTGTGATATAATGAAAACATAATTATATAATTAACTATTCCCCGTAATTGTATTCCGTTGATAATATTAGTTACGGTATTTGATAAGGTTAGACTATAAGAGCAAAGTTGTTGAAGAACTAAGGCAAACAGTGCGATTATCGATTTTTGAATAGTCGTCTCTTAAGGAAAATCAGACATACATTGCGCTGATGTTTGTCTCTTTTCAGAATACACTGCATATCAATTTAGATCCATCAAAAGATAGAATTGCATTACCCCGACCGACCTACTTGAAATGGTCCTCGATTCGACATTTTGGCTTTTTCTGTAAAAATTGCCTTCGGGTTACAAATAAAACACAATTGAAAGAATTTGAAAGAAAAGCTAAAACAATTGACCTGCCTTAGGCGTTCAGGATGTCTTACCGGGACTATTTTGATACGGATAGCCTCGGTATGAAGTACAAACTATAACGTAATCAGGTTCTCAGCCACATAGGTTCCCGACACATAGTCTGATTCCCGACACATAGTTTGATTCCCGACACATAGTCTGGTTCTTGACACATAGTCGGATTCCCGACACATAGTATGGTTCCCGACACATAGTCTAATTCCCGACCACATAGTCTGGTTCCCGACACATAGTCTGTTTCCCGACACATAGTCTGATTCCAGACACATAGTCTGGTTCCCGACCAATAGTCTGGTTCCCGACACATAGTCTGGTTCCCGAAACATAGTCTGGTTCCTGACAACACCGTCTGGTTCCCGACACATAGTCTGGTTCCTGACAACACCGCCTTGTTCCCGACACATAGTCTGGTTCCTGACAACAAAGTCTGGTTCCTAACAACATATTCTGTTACCGATACATACTCTGGTTCCCGACACATAGTATTGTTCCCGACACATAGTATGGTTCCCGACAACATAGTCTGGTTCCTGACAACATAGTCTGGTTCCTAACAACATATTCTGTTCCCGATACATAGTCTGGTTTCCGACACATAGTCTGATTTTCGACACATAGTCTGGTTCCCGACAACATAGTCTAATTCCCGACAACATAGTCTAATTCCCGACCCATAGTCTGGTTCCTGACAACACAGTTTGATTCCCGACCCATAGTCTGGTTCCTGACAACACAGTCTGGTTCCTGACAACATAGTCTGGTTCCTGACAGCACAGTCTGGTTCCTAATTACAGAGTCTGATTGCCGACCCATAGTCTGGTTCCTGACAACACAGTCTGGTTCCTGACAACAAAGTCTGGTTCCTGACAACATAGTCTGGTAGTCGGCCGTATATAATAGCGTAGTTGTCGCGCGGATAATCCAGACTGCTTATTTTATTTTCGGAAAGAATAGGAAAGGGTTTGAAATTACTGACGGAAGATTGTTCAAACAGAGACTTGACTTCGTTCCCGTACTGTTTCACAAACTGGATTTAAGTTGTCTAAAAAGTATTGCTACGTCTGTTTCTTTGTCATTTACCATAAATCTTGCGTGAATTATTCCTGCTTAAACCCTCTATCACGATTATTGTAGACAATGTAATTTGTGCAGTTCGATGTATCTCTATTTGTGTTCGAAGAAAATCTGAACAGAGCATCTGTTTGTGGCATCGATTACTTTTTGTTTGAGCATTTAGTCTGTCCTGACTCCAAATGTGCTTACTTTTCGTACAATACTTCACTACTTTATAGCTTAGGACAAACAGATCGCTGGCGTAATATGATTAGTCTGTTGAAACTACGATTTAGAGAGACAAAACAATAAATTATATCCCGCAATTTAGCGCAATCTGAAGAAAACTTTTCCGCAGACGTGGTCAAACACCCGGCACTTAACCAATATATAAAACAAATCGACACACATGTGCAGCAGAGAAGTAATAATTGTAAATCATTATCGAATGCAAGAATGCAATTGGTGGTGTTCTTGGCAGAAGACACAATAGGCAATGGTTGACGCAGAGGGCAACGTTCGGAGCAAGATCCGTAAATAAAGTGTGAGTTAAGAATTTCATTACCGATTACGCGATTTTACAGACTAAACGGAGGAACATTTAAACGCATTTTAATTTTATACTTAAATCACCCATCATGAGCCCTACTTTGTGACATGCGCAGAACATTTCCTTCTGCGTCGAACATTTCTGGTTTCCTTCATTGAAGAAGTACACATGTAATCCAATTTACGATGTTACATATCGTTGATACTATTTGTAACGGATCGCATCGTGTTAAATGACATGGTTATCATACAAATTTTGTTTTGCGTATGGGAGTATGACATATCCACTCTTAGACCAAAAGTATTTATATTTTGAGACATGATTAGCCACAAAGCCATTTTGGTATGAAGTTACAAAACTAAAGTTTCCAACTTAATCTCATTTTGTGTTTCAAATTAATTACGACAACATTTATGGTATTAATTAGTCATACCATATTCAATAGACACCTTAATTAATATGATTTTTTAAACATATACCACAGTAAGAGTGTGTCGATAATTAATCAATATTACTTGAGAATTAAATATTTTTTAGGAATAGTGAATAATCTCACGTATTGATACATTTTATCGTGTTAAGATTTATTAGTGTGTTTTACAGCTGTTTCAAAATTTAGTGTACACATGAATTAAACTTATACAAGTGATGCTGTAAGTAATTTAAAACCATATTGCACAAACATAATGGTATGGCGGTTAATTTGTACGGACAATATTTGCCGCAATGATGCTAGAAAAAAAAATTTGTACGCGGAGGCGGTGCATATTGCCAACAATGTTTTCTCTTCTTTATTGTCGATCGTTGATTATTTTACAAACATTTAATCAACACGTTTTGGAAGATATGTGCCGTTCTCTAAAATCCAATTCATGCAATAAAACATTGCATGCGCCCGTATTTCTCCATCATAGACATGTTATTGGCACACTCTGGCTACAGAGCTTCCGTGTATAAAGATTTTCAAAAAAAAAGACATTTACAAGTTCTCATCTGATTGATGTTCGTCGTTTTGAACTATCAATATTGTGCGTGTTTTTTGTCGATAACAACAACCAGTGAAGTTTGTGAAGAGTTTCTGAAAATGCATAACATTCTACGCAGAACAAACTTCTATTTGTCAATCAGAACTCTTCAACAAAATACATTTGTACCTCATAGCGATCCCCATACGCTGATCTCTATGTGTTTGCATTCAGATTGTCGATAGCATTGTCATTATCTTCAAATATATCATACATGTAAGATAAACAGTTCAAATATTACGTTTATTAGTCCGTGTAGGGTTAAAGACGAATAATGGTTCGATATGATCGCTTCTCTACTCGTGTTGTTTGATAGCGCATGGAATAGAAATGCTTTAATTGTGTTATAATAGTTTATTGGCATGTCCTTTCTACAAAATGGAAACTGTTGCACATTGTATCTATGTTCTATCATTGACGACGTCGCGAAGGTACTATATCAATATTGTTTTATAATTCACTAGCGACAAAAGCGTTATACCATAAATGACACGGCGATGGTTAATATAAATAATCATAAAATATGTTTCCCCAAAAGTCACTAGTGTCGATTATTATTATTGTATTACACTGATGACCATCATAGATTAAATGTAAATAATGGTATGATGTGTTCTAGTTAACGAAGCCTAAGATACTGATCACTCTATATTTACATACTATTTTTACTGACAGTTCTAAGGCTGCAATTCGCTGTATGGTTATTATTTCTTTTTGAGTGTCGAATGTATGTTATATTTCCCTTTCCCCTGTGCAATTCTTTCACTTTATATAGTGTTCAGGTTGTTTTCGGCCCAGTTTCGGCCTATTGTTGCCAGCTGTCTTGTCTTGTCCTGTGATAGTTTCCATCCATTAATGTCCCCGTTCACTGTTTGTCCTCTTTGATTCTCCTTGTTATTCCTTATGATCTGCGAGGCCATTCCTTGCGCCTCTGTTCCCTAAAGTATGTACCCTCTAACCTCATCAAGTACGTTATGTTTTATGGATTGTTGTTTTCCCGGAGGTCTGTGTGGGGAGACACTAACTTATGTATGTGGCGTTCCCTGTAGCAACTTATTCCTTTTCTTTGTTATCATAAATATTATAACCGTGTATACATGTAAGCATTTTAAAATTACCTGTTATTATTAAGGTGACTTATAGGCCCATTGGGTCGAGTGCCTCTTTATTTTTATTTTGTAATTATGTTTGTAATTTACATACACAAGTCACGATAATAAACAATTTATTTACATTTATGTGTAACTTATTGAGCTAAATTTTCAAACTGATAGAACTGCCATTTCTCGAGGTCTTAGTTATCACAATATGCAATATCCCAGATATTAATTACTTAAGCTTAATACTATTATTGTAACGCTATAATTGCTAGAATTATTATTTGGAAAAAAACACTTAATACAGTTGATATCGAAATACACGGATTTCAATACGTTAAGTTGTAATGTTGAGAAGTGTAATTCGCTTATAGAAACATACAGAGTTATAGCGCTGTTAGATTTACAGCGAACATGTGTATGAACTTTCAAGACTGATCCACGTCAGTTAAAGTAAAGCAATGCTCTAGTGTGTAAAACTTAAACTGCTGTTTAGTCGATTTATCAAGGCACCAACCGCAGCTATTTCTCCGTCAAGTTTACGGGCAAACACGAAGTTCAACGTTCTAATACTCTTACATGTAATTTGAAATACAATGGTCCAGGTAATATATCCATATGCAAGCGATTGATAAAACAGCACTATAAACAAATAGTGTTGGCATGAACTATGATACAGTGACATTCCTTGAAGTCATGTGACTACTGTTATGATAGTGGTCAAGATGTTTGATACATTGCCAATATGAGCATTACTCTGGTACAAAACAATTGAATTTACATATAAATGGAAAATCTGTATCAAATATCCATGGAGCCTTGTAACATCAAGGAATTCATATCTGGGCATCGTAAGGATGTTGTCCTGTGAGTACATCTACGATATCATATCTGGGCATCATAAGGATGTTGTCCAGTGAGTAAATACATCTACGATATTACCTTTAAATAAATACCCTTGGTAAGACGCATCTTTTACTGTTAGGCTGTTGCTCTAGACCGGCTGAATTGATTTTACTGTTAGGCTGTTGCTCTAGACCGGCTGAATTGATTTTACTGTTAGGCTGTTGCTCTAGACCGGCTGAATTGATTTTACTGTTAGGCTGTTGCTCTAGACCGGCTGAATTGATTTTACTGTTAGGCTGTTGCTCTAGACCGGCTGTATGATTTTACTGTTAGGCTGTTGCTCTAGACCGGCTGAATTGATTTTACTGTTAGGCTGTTGCTCTAGACCGGCTGAATGATTTTACTGTTAGGCTGTTGCTCTAGACCGGCTGAATTGATTTTACTGTTAGGCTGTTGCTCTAGACCGGCTGAATTGATTTTACTGTTAGGCTGTTGCTCTAGACCGGCTGAATTGTGTGTTCATTCGTATAGCCGGAAAACTGATAAAATTGTTGGAGAGATATTTTTGCTCAATAGAGAGGTTAGAAAGAGTACTAAGTTTGCCTCAAGTAGAACGTCCATCATTGTAGAATATTGAAATGTCCATCGGTATTTACAAAAAGGGACCGTCTTCATGTTTTATCAATACCCCGTCTCGTAATGTTTGGACTGGGTTGGTAGAACAGTTCCAGCTTTTCGTATACGAAAATCATCCATGTAAGAGCACGAACAACTGTGTAGATGACATATTTAATGGGTCAGTTGAGGTTCACAAACAAGCATTGTTTAACGATAGGGTGATCCAGAGTATTTTGCAAACATTTTCGGTCATTCAATCACGAAAAAAAACTTTTGTAACTTTCATTACTGATCAGAATATGGTTCATTGATTTGATACTCATTTATTTGGAAAAAAGCCTCCTGCTACCTTAGTTTTAAATTGATCCATTCAAAGCAATAGTTATGTATAAGCACGTATGTACATAACGAAGTATCGTTTAGGACCAGTAAACGGATTCCTTCTGTAAGCGATTGAGACAGATGTATCGTTTGTTAACGGTTTGTTTTGTGTGCTTCTCCTATACAACACGTGCACTAGTTTTGTGTGCTTCTCCTATACAACACGTGCACTAGTTTTGTGTGCTTCTCCTATACAACACGTGCACTAGTTTTGTGTGCTTCTCCTATACAACACGTGCACTAGTTTTGTGTGCTTCTCCTATACAACACGTGCACTAGTTTTGTGTGCTTCTCCTATACAACACGTGCACTAGTTTTGTGTGCTTCTCCTATACAACACGTGCACTAGTTTTGTGTGCTTCTCCTATACAACACGTGCACTAGTTTTGTTTCAGTGCTTTTATTTGTGTTCAACGTCACTTCGTGAATATAAACACCAACTATCATTATCCAAACACATGCAACATCGCATCGGTAGTTCGCAAGGGTCAATGTTATCATTTAGTCAGCAAAGAAAGCATTTTATGAAATACGAACTGTTGTCGTCAGTGACAAACGTTATACACTTACCAGTGCTCGTATGATATTATCTTTATACTGTTACGGGTAGGGGCTAAACAATTCTGACCTTTAATTTTACTATTCCTATATTCAAAAGATCGACAGAACGTCGGTATTATGCAGTAAATCTTCAAAGAAAATCTACCACAAAATAAAGACCCCTTATTCTTGAGACTGTAATTTCACAGACTAGTTTTAATTTTTTCTTCCACTTTAACTAAATAAACATACCATTTCATTAATAAAACATACTTTCTTCAGAATCCATGGTGGTCTTGTTACTGAGGTTTCAATACATTCCTTTTACTACAATATTTTTCCTTTATACCTTACGTGATGATAAAAAGACAACACAATGCCGCGATATTGAAATTCCTATCGCTTAGAAGATACAAAAGTAAATACTCGCACTATACTTTACTCTAATCGTAACTATTAAGATGTATTCAAACATATCTCCAAAAAAGTTAAGCATGTTACAATACAACAACATAATTAATATTCTTGTTTTATGAGTTTAATGGTTTACGAATTTCTCATCGTTTTATACAAGTGTACATACATGTTAAGATTAAAGTTTAAACAAAACAACACTGTCGATTTGTTGTGGACTTAAAAAATCACATTGCAAAGAAAAATTGTTGTGTTATTGTAATATCCTTAACTTCTTTAGGTGTATAGTTCAATTACACCCAGGGGTTGGAACGCGGAACTTGTACAGTAAACGTCAATAATAATACCACCCTGTTGACCCTTGAAAACTGGTCTTAATATTGAAGTGATCTTAAATTAATATTGAGGTTGAATAAAGAGCAAAACAGAGAAAATGGACTTGAAAATTGTGTTCTTTATTTCGAGGTGATCTTATAATGGAGGTGGTCTTTAAGTGAGGTTTTACTGTATATCTACAAATAGATGAATAATCTGACATACTTGTTTCGCTGTCATCACCATCGATATGTAGAAGGTAAAGAAACACAAGTGAAATGTTACATTTATTGCTCCATGTAAATCAGGACATAACATTGTATACACATTACTTCATACATTGACAATCTGACAGTATACAAAATGTTCATTGACTTATCATAATTGCAATGTTTCAATAGATCAAAAATAATGATATGCAAACTCATATATATATATACATACATAAACATGATTACATCATACATGACGTCACAAATGTGAACTAATACATACGTAGCCTGGGTTTAGTTGCCGATGCATATTTTTTGTTTCTGCAGCCCACTTTTTGTATTTATGCAAATTGAACTACGTGCAATATTGACGTCTAGGGTAACCGAAAGGGCTTTTTGTGCGAACATAGTTCTAATAATCGAACGAACGACACAATGAATGTGACGTCATCGAACGTTAAGGGGTTTAGAATCGAAGATTTTGTCTAATCAGTCACACCACGTGTACAAACCCAGAATAATTCTCAACTCTGTGTAATTGTTCATAGATAAAAGCAATCAATGGCTGTAGCCGTCAACGCTCGGCAGTCTTTGCACGGGAATATTGTATTAAAATTTAGACAAAAATAATTGTCTAGGAGTTGTCTTTGACTTTGCCCATTTGTCGGCAGGAAGAAAGCAACGCAAGGTTTGAACCCATGATAAAACCCATGCATTATTATCCATAAATCTGCAGAGAAAATAACAAATAATGTGACGTCATAATGGTCTGAAAGAGATGACCGCAATCATTATGTACAACACACGTTTACTTTTCTCTATACAATGTGTATTTACATAGTATGAGATTAATATAATAAAATAGAGCATGAATTGTCCAAAAATTAATGAATTTATGAAACAAATATTTTTAAAAAAAATGACTTGAAAAGCATGCAATATGCTCTATTTATCTAGTGTCTTACATTCTCATTGATCAATGAATACAGGAGTTGTAGATGCTGGTATTCAAAGAAATTAATATATATGTATATGGGTGTAATTTGTTGTAAACGTAACATCGCATGAAAACGTTTTATGGCAATGAAATAATTAAACACTCATTACTGAACATGAACTATTCATAACATACATATGCCCACTTCTTCAAAGTGCAACATGGTTATATAAACTAGGAATTTTGAAGACTGAGATGATATTGTAATGCTGTTTGTTAAGAATGAACGTACTTGCCCATGTGTCTGTTCTACAACCCGCAAAGTATTTCTCGTAGACTATATAGTATTCCTATGACCATTCGTAAAATATTGTTTGTTTGAAGTAACCCGACCAACTGACCGAATTTGGCCACCACTCTTGCTTGTAGAAGTTTATTTCGTGTCTAAATATCTAAAAATTCTAAAAAGCTGAATAAATTGCGCTACATAGTCTCACAAAACTCTTAAAGACTCGACATTTAACCCAGTAACTATTGGTATGGGTACCATAAACAAACAATTTTTAACGATGGCCTGTTTCACTCATTTCTGTCATAGAAAACACATCAAAAATATAACATTGAACTTCATCAAGCATTGACCATTGCTTAAACTTGTACTGAGCTTAGCTTTAAAGGATATATTTACCCGATGTGTAGCAAGATGTTATTATATTAATGCACCTTTTTGTAGTACGCGTAGGCCTGTCATATAATCCAGTGTCATCAAATTGCCACACCTTGTTTAATTACTCGTGTTATTTAAACTACTATGCTTTGATAGCAAATCCGAGTCTCCGATAATAAAATAGATATTAATTGCCCAATTAAAAAGTATCCGCATTTCTACAACATTTCACTGCTTGCTGTCACATGGTTTTACTGTACATACAACTGTCGGTCCACGTGTCGTCTGGGAAGTACTTGACATATACGATAATTCCATAATATTTTTACATCCATATTACGTCAGTACGATCATATTTCATCGTAACTGTAATTATCATAATCTTGTGGAATCATTACAACCAATGTGACGGTTATTGTAACCAAAATAAACACCAACAATAACAGACGATCCAACACTAATGCTAACTGTTGCCATTCTTGTTTCAGTATATCTTTTCTATCTTGTTCGTGTAGTCTTATTTCATTTCTTTCTATAGTCTGATAAACTTTCTTCAAAACTTTCATGAATTGTTCTTCACAATTGTCTGCCGCTGTCTGTGTGCCGCCTGTACGCATTCTGTTAACAAAACGAGGCGCAAGTCCGCCATTTTGCGTAGGAATTTCCGTTTCGTACTCGGCAGATTCGTACTGACAATGGTCGTGCATTGGAATTCTTGACTGAGAAAAAAGATCGCAGTGCTAAAACATAATATTATAAATTACAGTCGTTAAGCGAAACTGTACGACTCAATTACCAATTAATGAAAGTTCGACTCAAAGTCAAGAAAACTTTGGAATAATGTATTTCATTGTGAACTCATTGGGGGACATTCGTTGACGGTCGTGTTGCGAAACCAGATTGGTATGTTACATCTTAAACAAATACAACAATCGACTTAATACTGACATTTCATCTGGAATATCGGCCTAACTGAGCGTGTATACTCGAATAATAAAATACGTTGTCCTAAATAGAAGAATGTAACATGGAAAGTGCATGTCTATCTCAAAAGGAAATGAAGTACATCTATTGTATCCTTGTCTAAGTGATACAATATGAAAATAGCATTTGAAGGTGCATTTGTATCAAACAACTGACATATCCTAATGCGTTAAAAAAATCAGATGCATCTCAAATGGTTTAGAATTATATTAACATTTGATGTTACGAAATCACTTACCATTCCTGGTCCGGGAGGAGGCGCAGGAATGTCTAATTTTATGCATAATAATTTTGCAATTATTCCGAAGAAAATTTTCTTGACAGTATGTGGAACTTCTATACCTCTTGCGCCTTTATGATGAATATTTAACGTCAATACCGTCATCGCTGTTGCCGAGGAGACTATTGCTATGGTGATACCGTAGTAAAGACCTGTAAATATTAAGATTTATGATAGATCTAATCAAATTTAGTCATTTGCAATCGGGATATTCTAAAAGTGAAAACAGTTTTCCAAAACAATTAGACTACAACATATATTTGTGACATTCACTAATTATAATTAAAATCAACATTTAAGAGTACCGAAATACTTTGCTATTTATTGACATTTTGCAATGTCGAAACGCCTTTCCACTTGTCTCGATGGTTAGGTTACATTGCGCGTACTTAGTGTCTTGGGATTATAGTATAAGCCACAACCCCTTTGTAGCCGGACTTTCTCGAGACAGGTATATCGATTCGGAATAGCAGGCAGTTTTCCGGAAATATAGTCCGGATGACGTCATATTGAACAGAGAGGGAAATATAGTCAGGATGACGTCATATTGAACAGTGAGGGAAATATAGTCAGGATGACGTCATATTGAACAGAGAGGGAAATATAGTCCGGATGACGTCATATTGAACAGAGAGGGAAATATAGTCTGGATGACGTCATATTGAACAGAGAGGGAAATATAGTCCGGATGACGTCATATTGAACAGAGAGGGAAATATACAAATGGCATTTTCTAATATTTCATTACTATCTTATTAAGGATCAGCATTTGTTCATTATCCCTACATAAGATTGTTTCATATCGGAAGGCAGACACATTAGCTTTTTATTGACATATTGATCACTGCAAATGATCTACATAATTAAAGTCACAGCGACATTCATTATTTTCTCCCATATTACAATTGTAATTAAGAAATAATAAATGAATTATATAACCGCCTATTATCGTGTGATACAACATAGTCGCGAATTGTGATGCGTAGTAATCAAACATTGAGTGCGTAACTCGAGTGATTGAATGATCGTATAAGAACGAGTGACTGTATTGTTGTACATGATAATACACTCAAACGGATTTATTATTACGATTTCAAATTCTTAAATAGGTTCCATTTTACAGTACACACTTTTGCCAAAGTTTTAATTACGACGAACGCGTGCTGTTCCAATATACCTCCCTCGGCCAGTATAGTCCGATATGTGTTGCTGACCGAATAAAAGATAACTGAAAATCATCAATTTTTGAATAACTAATTAGATCTCATGACAAAATACTACAACTTTTGCAGAATATTTCAACGTATATTACAAGAAACCGTTGTTCAACGCTATCCAGTAAAGGAAGAATCGTTAATTTCCAAAGCAAAATTTCGTGACGTCATCTATCGGTAATTTTCTCGCGACCGACTTCTGAATTATATATACATGTACATGGATTATGGCAAGGTAATTATGCGTTAACTACTGTTTTCCGGAGGTTATACATGTGCAACCCAGCCTCATATCGTTCACTTTTTGTCGAAGTCGGCTCATATTAATAATTTGATAATTTACCCTGTCTTACTACATGATCATTTGATTATACGATCGGAGACCGTAACATTTACCAGCCATGTTTTACCCGTAGAATAATACATGGGTAGATTCCTCTATTCTGATAAAAAAATTGCTGATCGAGTTAGGCTTTTATTTTTCATACCAAGAACCTTTAATTCAGTATAACGTCGATTTAATTCAAACTTCTGTAATCTTAATTAAACCCAAGGTTGAGTTCCGTGATTTTTTTTGTATTAAATATCATAATTTGAACCAATAAATGCACCGTCGACATTTTCAACAAAAAACTCAAGACTCCATAACAGATTATTGATGACAGTTTGATGCATTTTCCAATAGCAAATGAGAACGCACGAACTTCGTTGGTGAATTAACGTCACTTTGGAGACGTTTCAAATTCTAAATTAGGATTTACGACGATATTATACAATGAGAATATCACGATCTCCGAAAAAAAGGCGGAACATTTTTATAACCGGTGAGCATGAAATGTTCAAATAGAGAGTATGACTTTAATCATTCTTAATACTAAGAGAAAGACATTATGCTAGATAGAAATCAATTTTATTGCCACAAAACTTTCAACATGATTTGCCTAGATCTAGATTCAATATCGGGCATACTAACGCGTGCGTGAGACGGTAATTAGAGTATACGACACAAACAGTTGATTTACGCAAAGTTAGCCATGTCAATATACGTTTTACTGCGTTACCTAATTTCAGCTTTTACAAGAAGAAGAAATTATTCTTGCACAATACAATGCTAATTATATGTTTATTACTCAAACTGATTACAAATAATTTCGTTGTGTTAAAGCAGGTATATATAGCATTATATGACAATAGTTATAGGTCTGTAACATTTGGAGTATTACATCAGAATGAAAACACTTTCTGAATATCAGGATACTTTCGGTATGAACGCATTTTTAAGACGGAAGTTTGGTATTTTCCCTCGCGCTTCTCCAATATCAAGTTATACAACTCCACATTTATATAAGACTTACAACGTCATACAACTCCATATATTTATAGAACTTATAATATTTAGTCAATCCTTTTGAACAAAGTAGCATAGTGTTATTTTATAAAGGTATTTAAAGAAAATATTTTACAAAAACAATTGATGGCATACGTTTGTATATAAAAAGATCACAGTATGGCAATCCTTAATGAGTGTCAATATTACTACAGTCGGCGTTAATTGCTGTGTTGCGGATGTAAAAATTCGCCCCGTACTTTGTCCAAAGTGTAGTCAGCCTTAATCCATAAGTTAAATTCACACGAAACTGACGTTAGGTCGCTGTAGTGTAGTGGTTATCATAACGGACCAGCAATCCGGAGACACGGGTTCGAATCCCGGTAGCGCCAATGACCCATTTTTCCGTGTTCCTCAAACCATGATTTTATATAAGACTACACTAAGCTTACACCGAATGGAAGAAAACGCACATTGTTACAGCTTTAATTAACCCTTACGTTCAACGCAAAACTGCATTCATGACATTTACACAATTGTATTGAAACACAATTTAATCGAGTTAAGTAAGCTAATATTGCTGAACAATAAAAAAACTTCACTGATATCAAGAATTATCGCAGCATGATTCCCTCTATTGTTAATATTTATAAAATGGCTAATTTGTGGAAATAAATAAAACAATTAACTTGTGTTGTATCTCATTAATGAGTGTATTTGGAAAATTTATACTTCTGAAAATAAACGTTATACATCATTTAAGTTTATAATTTGCTCATTAATTTCAATATCTTACAACTTAAGGCTCGAAAATATCAATTGGAGCCAATTTTGTTTAATTTTGAAATTTTACTGGCGCCTGATAGAATATCGCCCGAGACTAATATGCAAGTTATTCAATTTGAATGAAAACATTGTACAATGCAACCCCGTTATGGGGAGCCCCCTTAAGGCGACGCACGCGTTTGGCTGTTATGGGGGGGGGGGGTCGTAATTAAAAGTGGTTGAGTTTGATAGTGAGTGCTTGCTAAAGGATATACATTGTACTGGCGTCGAAAAGATAATGGTGCTCAAGAGAGGACCGGTCTGCCTTGTTTGCTCTGTGTGTGTTTTTCTTATGGCTGTCATTGATACAATTCATATCAATATATCAGCGATTTTTCTGTCGATCGATACACACTTATGCTGGGAAAATACAGGAACATGGGTACAGTCTACAAACATGCCAAAGTGCCGTAACGTGACTTTGTAGTCGAATGCTTGTGCAACAGTGCTGACTGCTATAGTAGATAGTTCATTCCGAATGTCAGCAATATGATATAATACTGTGCAGTTAAAATGTGGATTACGTACTTAAATGGTATATCTTGTTATCATAAAAAAGCAATTGAAACATTCAAATATATAGGACATAAACACATAAATATACAGAAAAGTAGCAGTTTATAGTCGATTAAAGGAACTTAAAAATACAATCAATATATCGATATATTGTCGATATGTGACTTTCGTTAAATCAATAACGTCGATATGCAATTTTTTGATTCAATGTCAGTCCTAGTTTTACTTGCCATTGTGACGTATCCGTCTGAATTAGTCTATACATGATTACTTCAGCTTGTTTTGTTGCTTTATGTTGTATATTTAGTTTACAGCTCAACCTCTCTAAAGCAATCTGTCGGAGACGCAACGACCGGCTGTTGTATACAGGTTGTTGTACTAGAGAGGTTTAACGCGTAGTAAATATATCGCGGGAAGACTGGTAACGTTTTTGAAGATACTAGGTTACTGACCATGAGAGGGCCGCTCTTTAAAGGTTGTGCGTTATACATTTTTTTATTTATATCACACAACATATCACAGCGTATATGTTATGGCATTTTCACTCTTTATACCGTTTTGTTTGAGCTTGTTTTTGTACGTATTATTATTACTTTATAGATGACTGAAAGAGGCACGATGTACCGCGATATTTCATTTGTTTCTAGCAGAAGGTTGTAGTTTTTAGAAAAGAAACACAACGGTTAGGTCGATATCATAACCAGAACTGAACATAAATAGCGACCGAGCTATTTTATAGATTCGCTTTTTTCCGATTGGTCATGTAGCCAGAGATATTATTCGTTCGCAATGTGTCGGGTGTCAGTTAAAGAGATTTAATCCAACATAATGACTTGAATGTCAATAACTGTGCATGCGTACACATTATGTCCATATATTTATGATGTAACAGAAGATACTCGACTCTGTTTTATATTCTTCTACTCCTATCATATCTTAGAATGTTAAGTGTAGCCACACAACTTAGTTGATGCTTAGACTAATTAAATTCATCAATTGATTACTTTGTTCCACATATTCATGAATACCTTAGCTATAACACATGTCTACCTCGAGAGACAATGTTATTTCGGGCAATGATTTTAATCAATGATGTGCGTTCCTATTCCTTTGATATAAAGCAGCAAGATATCTTAATTGATTTGACTGAAATGTTTGTGGAGTTTACCAGTGGACACGATATCAGATATTGGCGGATATAATGATCCAGTTTTTATATAATTTCAAGGCAACATTGTATTTCCATTAGATTGACTAAAACATTTACCTATCAGTGGAACCACATCGGATGTGGGCGGCATACTTTCTGCTACAATCATGAGGAACACAACGATGGATAACAGAGTGGTGATGCCCATTGATACCTTCTCTCCCGATTCAGGTGGCATGTAAAATCCAAGCAATGCCACAATGGTGATCAACACACATGGCATTACCATATTGAATAAATAAAACAGCGGTCTACGCTTTATAATGATAAAATATTTCATAAAAGGCACAGGCTCATCCGGGCAACATGAAAATGTCTCCATGCTCCTCATTGGCTGGTACAACAGCAACGCCCACTCGGAACTTGGAACGTAATTTGTTATATCACCAACTTCTGAATGTATCAAAATATTGAGTTTGTCCAAACCGTACGTCCACGAGGCAAATGCCATTGTACAGTTTTGGATATCGTATGGAAAGTATTTGACGTCAATTGAGCATGAACTTCTAAATATAGACATTGACAACCACGTGACATTCCCGCTAGCTTCGATAATGACGTTGGAACTTACTGACGTCACTGTTGAGCTTACGTCTGCACTGAAATAGAACCATTGGCATTATTAAATTAAATTGTTTAAAAAATAAGCCACACAACTATTTCAAGTGATCTGCTAGTTTATGAAACATGACAAGTGTGCATAATTCTTTGTTGTCTATGTTAAAAATATGTATGGTTCGCCATTAATAATACGATTTGTAAAGCTAACGATGTTTTCTACAATGACATTAAGCGCGAGTAAATCATGTAGGTTGCAGCAAAACGAGTTAAAACAATTTAGACAAAATACATTTAAAACAGTGTTTCGCTACACATTAGATATGCACGCTATGTAATGTCTCTCTATAACTGATTTAGGTAATACCAGCCGACAACACCCGCATGGTTATAGTTCAAAACCATCCGTGCATTTAATCAATCTGACACCGTATTGGCACCTACAAACATTGAGTTTAACGCGACTTTTCATCAAACTGTTAATTGAATCGTGAAATTGCCCGTCGTTCAACGACATGATGTATTATAAAAATATATTTACGAAATGATATAGTTATATCGTTAACAACGTTCTGTATCGTCCTACGGATGCACCCTGTGATATACCGTACCGTCGAACAATAGCGTAACGTAGAGACCTGGGTAATATTATATCGTAGCACGGTGTGCCATACCATATCGTAGTAAAATAGCGTCTTGCGTCAGATCGTATCGTCATGCATAGTATCATCGTGAGTCATATCGTATCGTCATGCATAGTATCGTCGATCGTCATATCGTATCGTCATGCATAGTATCGTCGTGAGTCATATATCGTATCGTCATGCATAGTATCGTCGATTGTCATATCGTATCGTCATGCATAGTATCGTCGTGAGTCATATCATTTCGTCATGCATAGTATCGTCGTGAGTCATATCGTATCGTCATGCATAGTATCGTCGTGAGTCATATCGTATCGTCATGCATATTATCGTCGAGAGTCATCATATCATATCATCATGCATAGTATCGTCGTGAGTCATATCATTTCGTCATGCATAGTAGCGTCGTGCGTCATATCGTATCGAAATGCATAGCATCGCCGAGCGTCAAATCGTGTCGCCATGCATAGTAGCACAGATCGTCATATCGTATCGTCTTACATAGTAGCGTCGTGCGTCATATCGTATCGTCATATATCGAATTGACGAGCGTCATATCGTATCGTCACATATCGAATCGTCGAGCATCATTACGTATCGTCATACATAATAGCGACGTGTGTCAGATCGTACCATCATGCATAGTATTGTCGCGTGTCGTACCGTACCATCATGCATAGTAGCGTCGTGTGTAAGATCGTATTGTCATTTATAGAAGCGTCGTTAGTCATATCGTACCATCATGCATAGTGGCGTCGTGTGTCAGATCGTATTGTCATGTATAATTGGGTCGTGTGTCAGATCGTATTGTCATGTACAGTAGCGTCGTGTGTCAGATCGTATCGTCATGCATAGTAGCGTCGTGCGTCAGATCGTATCGTCATGCATAGTAGCGTCGTGCGTCAGATCGTACCGTCATGCATAGTAGCGTCGTGCGTCAGATCGTATTGTCATGTACAGTAGCGTCGTGTGTCATATCGTAACTACATGTATAGTAGCGTCGTGCGTCAGATCGTACCATCATGCATATTAGCGTCGTGCGTCAGATCGTATCGTCATGCATAGTACGTCGTGTGTCAGATCGTATCGTCATGCATAGTAGCGTCGTGCGTCAGATCGTACCATCATGTATAGTACGTCGTGTGTCAGATCGTATCGTCATGCATAGTAGCGTCGTGCGTCAGATCGTATCGTCATGCATAGTAGCGTCGTGCGTCAGATCGTACCGTCATGCATAGTAGCGTCGTGCGTCAGATCGTATTGTCATGTACAGTAGCGTCGTGTGTCATATCGTAACTACATGTATAGTAGCGTCGTGCGTCAGATCGTACCATCATGCATAATAGCGTCGTGCGTCAGATCGTATCGTCATGCATAGTACGTCGTGTGTCAGATCGTATCGTCATGCATAGTAGCGTCGTGCGTCAGATCGTACCATCATGTATAGTACGTCGTGTGTCAGATCGTATCGTCATGCATAGTAGCGTCGTGCGTCAGATCGTACCATCATGTATAGTAGCGTAGTGTGTCAGATCGTACCATCATGTAAAGTAGCGTCGTGAGTCAGATCGTTCCATCATGTATAGTAGTATCGTGTGTCAGATCGTATCGTCATGTATAGTAGCGTCATGTGTCATATCGTAACTACATGTACGTAAGCGTCGTGCGTCATGTATATCGTATTCACCGTTGTATAGCATTGTGTAAACATCGACAGCGCTATGCACATATTCTGAATACATTCCCTTAGTCATACTAGGTAGGAATAATCTCCTTATATTACAAAAACAAATCATTATATGTAACAGGTTGGTTTCAAACTTCGTCATCAATCTGAATGCACAGCAGTCAGTCGTAAGTTACTACGCTCGTAAAACTAGGAGGAATAGTGGTCGAGAGTAGACGTCTGATCCATATGACGTGGGCTCGAATTCCGCCTTGGCCGAGGTTGAAACTTGACAAACCCTGAATTAGACGCGACCTACTTGTATCGAATAGTAACTTAGCAATACATGATCGAGAGTGATTTATCTAAGTTGTAATAACTTGTTTCACAATCGATGTATAAAAAGATGATATTATGTTCAAATCATAATAAACTTCGATTTGACCTTTTTTATCATGCATGTCTGTTTGGTACCACTAGCATATTTAACGAAATGCGGATAGTTATTTGTACCAACACACAGAGAAAATGTCCTTAATTTTATAAAATTTCCTTAAATTTTATAAAAAAAATCCTTAGACATTGGAAAATTGCTTAATATGTGTTATTCATAATATTTTTTCCTTTAGTTTTTCGATTTTCTCCTTCAAAAAAAACCTTATATTTTTTTCAAAAAAAGATTAAGGACAGTTTTTTCTAGAAACAATAATGGCCAAATTGCAGACGTCTTTTTCGTCCGGAATGTTTGGTATTAGTATGGCATTTAGCCAAGACTGTAATTATGACATCCGTTAGTTTCAAGAATATTTGTATTTAGTAGCGGATCCGTGGTCAAGTGGTAACGCGCTAGACTTGTAATCCAGGGATCGCAGGTTCGATTCCCCGCTCCATCACTGAACGTACTAACAGTCTTTCAGACGAGACTTTAAAAACCGAGGTCCCGTGTATGATGCTTAACATCGAGCACGTAAAAGAACCAGGGGTGCTTCTGGAACTGGGGCATCTCCTGTATCATGCACTATCCTCCAAAAATCTAAGATGACTAACATTCTTCTGGAGGCGTCGCCCATATGGGAAACCGGTGGCGACGATAAATAAACGCAAATACAAATACAAACAAAAGAATATTTGAGTCCAATCATTGTTCAGGAAGCGGACACATTGAATAAATTCCGGCTACACCACTATCCCATATGCACCGATTGCTATTCTAAAATGAATGGACCGTATTGGTGCGGAGACGGTTTTCTAGTTGTTGTTTGATTGCTAGTGTTCACACGACAACACATTTAGGACAACTCAGCATATTGCAGTTATATGGAATAAAACATATTTGTTAAGGCAAGCGCCTAATGTTATATCAAATGCTATCACTTTTTGCTACACTAGTTAGAGTATGAAAATTTGCAAATATATTCATATTGTCGTATTTGTTGACATTAGAGCTTCATTTGATAGTCAATACTTAAATGTCATATTCGAAGCCCTGATCAGAAATTAGACAATTTCAGATAGTTGTTTTCTCATTAACAGTCATACTTACAGGAATAATATGCTGATGAGTCCGAAAAATGACATATTTAGGCCATCGTCTGAATATGTTGACGTGTTGATGATCGTATGGCTAACAAAAACATACAACCAGCTGATAACCTAAATGAGTTTGCATTTACTAACATGGTTTTGCTATTTGCATATCAATGTTGTGTAAACCAATCAAATCTTACGTAAAACCACCAAGGCAATTTCTCTCCAACCGAACAACGTTTGTAACATTGGCGCGGCCGGATTGGTTTAACTTTCGATAAAGGATACGCTACCATACCGATATCCACTGAACTACAGTGAATTTACCGAAATCCATTTTGGATCTGGAGTGACCAGCAATCGTAAAATCTCGGCATTTTTTTATGTCGCTCAACAAATCTTAAAACTTTAAATTGCGCCGATTGGCTTTTTTCAAGATATTTCTTGTTTCAGATACTATAGATGTTCAATATTTCAGTCAGTTATTTTGCAGTATATATTTCAATTTGTTTCGTAGTATGTATCAATACTCTCGGGAGTGTTAAATGCATTTCTATGTTATGACATTGGTATGTGATAATACAATTGTACTACTGTATGGTTTGTGTGCTTGTAATACAAAGGCAGTGCTGTGTGTATGTTTATGTGGATTATAAGCTACTTCAGTGAAACAAGACAACTACATATTTCATATTTATTTATAAAGAAAGTGAATATCATTCAGATCAATATAGTTATGAAAACTATTGCTTTTGATATCTGCATTGCTGTATATATATTACTTAAGCTATAGGAAAATGTACAATACACCAACAAAATGAGGAACTATCTTTAACCAATACACTGAAAAACATGTTTCTTAGAAAGTATTTTATTCTTCTTTAATACACTCGCAGACTCTGGATATATGTACTGGGCAAAACGTCTGACACAATATACTCATTTGTGTCGCCTTAACTCATATGACTGCGTAAACCAAATTAATTGCCCGAATGGCAAATAAATGCACAAAGGGCTTGTTTATCACAAATATATCCATTTTTGCTTTATATGTGGAATTATACAAAACAAGTCTTATTCATTTTCCCCATGATAAACGTGTTTTGTCTTTAAAAATTAAAACAGAATAGCCAAATAGTTCATGTATACATAGTAAAAATCCACTTAAATTTGTAAAGACCATACGTTCTAATGAACTAAACATTAATCCGTCATTTTGAAAAATAGTCCGTGATTGTACTTTCCCAGATGTTTAGCTCAGTATATTCAGTGTTTTGAACATTGTTCAATACTTGTATCTAGTTAACATCAGACAAAATATTGACATGACTTAAAATGAAAGTCTAGACAAACAATACCACTGAGTATCCACTAAGTGGAAGGTAACTTCTTTGTTACGTTTGATTTTCTAATTAGAAAACAGAACACAATAAAACTTCACTTTAAGACAAGGGCCCATATTACAGAAGCATCTTAAATGAATCTTAAATACGTTCACTTATAAATTAAGTTCAAAACTTCAAATGAATGTAATTCCAAAACCACAATAAAACTGTTACGCTTTTTAATGGTAATAACAACAACATATTAATACTATTCATTTATCACTCTTGTTTTGACCATATAGTAGCCTGTATGTTAAAAAAACCAGCTAAGGAAAATGTTTTTTAGGATAATGATGAACTTTTACTTAAAATGTTTCTGTAATTTTGCCCCAGCACGATATCAATATATCATATCTTTTGAATGACCTTATAGTTTATATTGCGTTAAATTAGACTTAATATGTAACAAATTTTGCAACATTTGAATATGTATCTGGCTCATCTGAACCTAAACTTTTTTAATTCGCTTCATCCAGTATTATTGTTACATAGTCTAAAACAAAATTCATGAGAACCATTGCCATGTATAACCGTTTAAAACAATCATGTTTAATGCTATTACTAACAGACAAAACTAGTAAAAACACCCTCTTGTTAAAAAAAAAGATTTTTTTTTAATTTTATGATAATACAATCGTCTGTTTTGACAAATACAGAGAAGAACAATATAAATGTGTTCTGTGATCATGCATATTTATTGAAGTTTTAACTTGATAAAGTATATTTTTCATGCTTGTTTAGGTAAAAAATGAACAAACAATTAGCATAATATATCTTTAAAAGACTATTAGCTATACGTCAAAATGAAGAAATTTACGTTTATACAGATATATTTCAATGTGCTACAATCACGCTCGCTTGTACTTCGGAAATTGTCCGTACACATGTCTAGTACTTATTTAATCATTGAAATATGCATGTTTATGATGGTATAGAATCACTAAATGGATGTTATTTCATACAGTTTTGATTTACAGTACAGTAAAGGGTTGTTCACGTTTTTAATTGTTTGACGTATTTTGTCGATAATACAAATCAAACTACTCAAAGCAAAGTCGGAAGGTGATTCCAATTCAAATTAACAGCAACCAAAACACGTTAATTTCAATATAAATTGATGCATTAATGATTAAACAATCAGCAATAACCACGACATTTAGAACCTGCATGCTGTTTGACATTTAATCCGTTTAACTTTAGCTAGATACAATGTATTTAATAATTAATCACAGACAATTTTACCTGTCCACGGACAAGTTCCTGCCCAAACTAAATCCTCCTTATTCATACAAATTATATGAAATATAAATTCTGTAAAAATAAAATTAAAAATTGCCGATCTAAAATATAAAAACATATATGTATGACAATTTTACTTTGACGTAGGTATAACACTGAAAAGAATGGGACAGACCTCAAAATAATCCAAACATACATTGATCAGTATCTGTCTCTTCACAATTCAGTTGTCTACTTTTAAACTGACTTAAACATTGACTCATTTGGTTCATTTCTGCAGAGGAATTTACAGACTATATCATTTCATTGAGAAATATTACTATATTTCATATGGACCAGGTGAGAGCTCTTGAGTTCACCATGTTAGTGCCTATGGATTTATGTAACAACCAGACTGCTAGGCTACTTTGTTTCACTCCATATACAGTATACAGTGTACAAAAACTGTTAACACGTGTCACTATCGCACTTATGTTTTGTCTATGAATTGTCTAGCGCATAAATATCTCTGACATCTTTCTTTAAATCACTGAATACTTTGAATCACTCGAAAGCAGTTTAGGATTTAGGTTTCTTTTAAACATTTACTTGGTTTCAAATCACAAACACAGAACAATTTCGAGTATGGAGAACTTATTATTAGACATATTGAAAATGTTTTGAACCTGGGACCCTTACATATCTCCTTTGCCTTTCGTACGTTAATTGTGCAAAAAGAACTTTCCATTTAGCAAAAATCGAAGGGAAAATTCACAAGCTACGCTCAATTGATCGACCGCAATCTTGATTTCTGACATAATGTTACTATTTTAGTAGCATCTCGGAATCCGCTATTTACGAATATAATTGTTCTTGAACGAAATAATGGCGTAAGGACAATATTTTCCTTAAGAAAATACTTGACTAAGGAATTTCCTCACGTGTTTAATGAATGTAGAAGTTCAGGAATTTCTTTTGCTGATGAGATTTTATAAAGACAATTCCCTAACTTAAATCTTAGGAGCTTTATGAATACGGGCCCTAGACAAACCGAGAGTTGTGAAAATCACAAAGGAACCTCGCCGTGGCGGAACTCGAATCTGCGGTATCCTTAATTACCCCTAGCTCACTATGACTTCTGTTCAATCTGCATTAGCTATTTGTCATCTATTTATCCTGAAACGTTTTATATTCTTACTTGTTGTAAAGCACCACGTCTGGTTTCCATATGTCAGTGTAGGGGACACGTATAACTGATATATTTCCGTATTTCCCGGATTCCCATGCCAATTTGGGATCCAGCCAGTTCTGATTTAGCCAACAGTTTGTCGTAATAATCTGATTCTTCTCATCCTAAAGTAAATATAAACATTTGTAAAACATCTCCATGGCCCCATGTGTATCGTCTGCACCGATATAAGATGACTGATACATTGTTCGAATACATCCCTGTCGTTACAGTACGATACTGGCTAGAATGTAAATTAAATCTTACACACAATACATACTAACAGAATGCATTTAATACAAAAAATCTGTGCGGACTTCGTGTACTCATGTTAGCCATATTAAAATCTGAATTATTAATATTTCATATGAATAACAATTAAATATAAATGACAACCTCTCCATAGCGACACTCTCTCTCTCCTGAGCACAAACCTGTCAACTACAGCCTAAATTCGATCACACGAATGATGCTATCGTGTATATGTCGTACTGTATATTTACACTTGTCGAATAAGGCGGATTATTATAACGTCATATTTTTCCAAAACATTTTGGATTCGCACATGTTGTTGGTAGCGTTAACATTGTGAATGTTCTCCCTTTTTATTCAAACTATCCATTTCCTTTGAAAATTTGAAAACAATGAGTTGTGTACAACACAGTGTCCAAGAGCGAAGGATGAGCGGAAAAGTTACACATATTTATGATCAACCCCATTTTATTGCGCAGGCCCGTAGACGGATATACGGACTCACGGAGGCAAATGGGGTACGGAGTCATCTTTGTAAACAATACATTGGAGATCGATGTATTGTGTTACTTTTGGAACATGAGGACAGTTTACGAAGACAAGTGTCTCTGATTGTCTTAAAATGTTACTTACTTGCAGGGAAACATTTGTTGAAATATTAATTGGTATGTTGTGTTTTTGTTTAACTTCAAAGCAATATTCAGTAGTACATCATTTATTATAAGACGGTCAAAATAATTCTTGGGTTTCATTTAAATTTTCTTTCGAATAAATCCAAACAAATCACGATGTTAAGTCGTTTAGGGGCTCCAATTTGAAATTGACCAATGGAAAGGCAGTCTTCTAAGACTTGTTTCCAAATGCAGTTTTATAACATGTTGCCCGCTGGCTCTTTTATTTCAAAATTGACAAATTCCATATTGAGAGATGCCGTTTTCATGTAACTGTCATCCAGAGATTTATACCATGTCGTGTTATCGATCATTACCATGACAAAGTGCAATTATTCAAGTCATACAGTGACACGTTTTATCATCTGATTCAATAAATTTACGAGGAAATGTCCAGGATGAAACATGCCAAATCAGCGTTTAGGAGATGTTCAACACGTAATTTCCCGTCAGTTCCTTCCCAGGTTTAAGACATTCCTACATTAAAATACTTTACAACACCCATTTTAAGTGATAAACGATATCAGTTAGCATCGGTGTGAGATTTTACGTGCCCAATATTGCCAAGCCTTGGGAGATAAATTGTTGTTTTACGAGTAACTTCGTGGTATAATATTGCTTAGAATATTGCCAAATTGGCGTCGTATCTTCACAATCAAAGCTCCATTAAGGAATTTGCATATACGGGATAAAGCTACATACCACATCGATGATTTGGGCCAAGGCGACGCCATATGTAATATTGACGGGTTTAGTATGATGAATAGAAGGTCGTACTCGCTTGTCATAATTGACCAATAAATCGCGTACCAGTCTGTATTCATTCTCATCACCCAATGCCAATGTCACTGAAATAAAGGAAACTTTTAACATTTTACATAAGCATACATTCCCATCGTATCAATTCAAATATGCGAGTTATTTAAAACCGTTAAATAAAATATAGTCGACTTTTTTTTTAAATATCGTGAATATATGATAAAGCGTGAAATGAGATGAAAGCTGGTTTGATAATTTTTTGCAGAACTGCTTAACTCAAACTAAATATTATTATTGAATATTATTCATACAAATAATACTCAATTAATCGAAGACTAATACTTTTCAGGAGTATTGAATTGCATCAATCGTGTATCTCCAATAGTAAAGACCGAACGCAAATATCCGTTCATCATTTCAATACCAACAAGTTTTAAATCGGTAATAATACATAGATAAATGGGTCATGATTTCACGACAAATGGTTATAAAATGAAACAAAACAGTTTCCACCATTTTCCACGTTGATACAAAGCTTAATCAATTGTAATTCTATGATTGTCTGCAACCGCTCCAAAGTCATAATAACAGTTTGTAAAACGAATTATGTGGAATAATAATACATGCATGTACTTAGAACTGCTTACAACGTCTGTCCAATAACTACAACAAAATATTTGACAGGCAATCTAATGAAGATAACTCTGCCAAATCAACAACAGTAGTTCACAGAATCCGCAGGTCACACGAGTCTGTCTAACCATGTTGCACATTATATCAAACTCGGATAATGGCTGTATGGTCTGTATTGTTACGTTGTGGGACCAAAATGAACGCTTAAAGACTATTTTGAGATAATGAATTGTTCCAGACAAACGAATGATGGTAATTATCAGGTATGTCGGTCTTAAAACACATCTTTTCATGAAACACGAACACTTAATTAGGCAGAAGAAGTTTGTTGATATGTGACCTTTAATGCTGGTACTCTGGTTATCTTTGTGAATCGTACACTTATCTTAATGCTTAATTGCAGCTTTGGTACAGATGTGTAATTTTCGGAAGCAAATTGTTTCTGTTTTGTTCTCTTTCTCGTCTTTGGCGTTTTGTCTGTTTTGTTCTCTTTCTCGTCTTTGGCGTTTTGTCTGTTAGTTATATTTGAAAAATATTTCCTACGTAATGGTAAATCACTTCCTGTAGACGCTCTTAACTATACGTTTACGGTTTGAAAGTTCACTAGTTCATGTATTCTTTAATCTAACTTGAAAATTATGCGTTCATCTGGTTTGCTTTTAAAACAGAACCCATAATGCCGGTACCGCATATCGAACACAATTTAATCAGAAGTTTTCAATAATGAATTGCATAAATTGAATTAACTTTGGCATTGTGAAACACTTTCACATAATCGACACAACTAAATCGGACACTATCGGTCAATGCTTCCTTTCATCCAGAATGCTGACTAAGGTATGCGAATGTCATTTTATGAGATTATTCCAGGATATAAAAGGTCTACTTTGTAAAAATGAGAATATATTGCCTTTATATCAAATGCCAATATCTATTCATTCGCGGTCGAGGTTCCATATCCGACAGACAATCCTAAACCATTGTACAGCTAATTTACTAATTAGCATAGAGTCATAAAATTAATACAAAGAAACATTCTGTCAAAATGTTAATACTAAAACTTCGGAGCGCTAGATAGGCCTATGTCTTATCTCATTTTAAAAGACCAACCTATAATTGAAATCAGATGACAAATGTAGTGCCCTCTTTTTATTACCTTTTACTACCACGAGTGCCATTGTGAACAGTTCCATTTTCTTCTCCGTGATTTTACACCAGTCAGCTCATTTCCGGTACGGTCAATTACTCAGTGAAAAGCTAACGAACGAAGAATATCGTTGTCGTCTCATTGGTAACAGTTTTCTTTGCCTGAAATTGAGAATTATGAATTATCAGTATGAAATAATTCCTAATATGTCTAGGTTTATATTACACAAAATCCTAAAAACCTGATTAGAATCTATTCCGGAAAAGGACTAATAGCAAGTGATTGTTCGAGTGAAGTTTTTTACCAAGAAATATTATGCATGATTCAAATTGTCTCTGAGATTTTTAAAAGTCACCTAAATCACAAACTGACAATGAGTGATTTAAGCGTTAGGCATAATTCAACTAAAATACAAATCTAATGTTCAGAAACTGTTCAATCATACTCGGCAACACAGAATACTTCAGACATCTTGTAAAATCGTTCACAGAATAACGCTCTTATTCATGATTAAGTTGTTATTACATTCACTTTGTAATATTCCTTCCTTTCTTGTTTCCTACAGTAATATTATGAAATCAATATAATACTAATTATCTGCCCCCGTACTGCGCTACCGTGAAAACATTTTCATCATTTAAGATTACCTCCATATATTTCACAAGTAATGTAAAAGATTTCCTGGCGCGTATTATTGTTTTAACTGGAATTGTAGGTATTATTAAACAACATTAATTTGACACTCGTTGTTTTCACCACTGTATTCGTACTAAATCTCTGTTGTCATCGAGTGAGCACTTGGTATTAATAATTATTTTCAGACTTCGTTATGCGATCCGTATGTCTGAAACAGTGCATACAAACACATTGTATTCATTTCCTGAATTTGAAACCGAATTTTTCCACGTAGACATACTTATGGTTGTTACATAAGGGACCATTAAAACGGAACCATTAAACCATACACATTTACTTAATAATCTTCAAATCGACATTTTTATACCTAAAGGTACAGTTATTATGTGTGCTGCTTTCTTTGTTTGCAGACGTAAAAGCTCCTCTTCAAATTGAGTGCTTTTTTCTTAGTGTTGAGATATAACTATTTTGTTCGTAAAATATTTCTATGCAACACTAGTTTGCTGTAGTACTAAACAGAAAGCTGGTTTCAAAATTTGACAATAAAATTTACGTCCCAAACGTTGGGGATGGTAGGAATATGGTATGAAAGATTAAATTGACATTGTCAAGAAAGAAATATGTGAAATAATAGCATATCTCTTTATGGCCTTTCAAAATAAAAACTAACAAACAAAACTGCATCTGGTGACATCCAAAGACGAGTTTGACATGTTTAAACCTAACAAACACATCAGTAAATCATTTCCTCGTCAAAGACCATATTACATACTTCAACAAGTCAGTATTTACAGGCAAAACGCACTCCTTTTTCGGCGCAGCCGTACTAACATGGCTTTGCTATTTGCATATCAGTGTTGTGTTAACCAACACAATCTTACGTTATCCATAATTTAACCAACTTTTCTTCAACATAACAACGTTGTAACCTTGACGCGAATTGGTTAACATTTCGATAAGGGATACGTTTTCTTACCGAAATCCACTGAATTTCGGAAAGATTACCAAACTCCATTTTGGATCTGGAGTAACCAGCAATCGTAACATTTCGCCAATTTTTATATTGCACAACAAATCTTATCCTTAAAATTGCGCCGCCGATCTTTTTCTCTAGATATTTCTTGTTTCTTACTTCGTTCTGTGTTCAAGTAAAAACGTCTAATACAAGAAAATCAATGAAATAAAATATGGCCCAAGTAAGTAAATATTCCTGTTTATTTAATTACGTATATTTTAGTTCACTCAGCACTATAGTAACCAGACGAAATAACGTAATCTTCTTTCTTAGGTTAATTAAACATGTCATATTCGTCTTCCTGCAATTTTATAACAATGATTCGGTCATCGAGTCTTGCAGACGCATTCAGCTCATTGCATTAAGTAAAGACCGGTTCATGCGGGAAAGTTGTACGTTTTATGCTGAGGAATATACGAATACTGGTTGTATTTCCTGATAACAAATACACCGTCGTTTACAATTTGACCCGAGTTTAAAAGTTACAGATTGATCCCAATGCTCAAGTTTGTAGCTGAATTCCCGAAACGCAATTTTGACAAGATTGTAAAAATCAGAATAGACTATCCTTGATATGAGTTAGTCAATCTGAATATTTTATAAAAAAGTACACATTTACATTTGCATCGGTCGATATAATCATGTTGAGAATGAAATGAGATTTGGGCATTTATATTATTCACATATAAGTTTTATGATAATATGGTACCATGAAACACTGTTATAAGCGGGGAGATTCCGCACAAAAGAAACGGATCCGTGCGTGGTCCAGTGGTAAAACGCTGGACTTGTAATCCAGGGATCTCTGGTTCTCCGCTCCATCACTGACCGTACTAACAGTCTTTCAGACGAGACTTTAAAAACCGAGGTCCCATGTATGAATGCTTTACACCGAGCACGTAAAAGAACCAGGGGTGCTTCTGGAACTGGGGCATCTTCTGTATCATGCACTATCCTCCAAAAATCTAATATGACTTACATTCTTCTGGAGGCGTCACCCATATGGGAAACCGGTGGCGACGATAAATAAACGCAAATACAAACAAACAAAAGAAACAAATGACGCAGTAACAATAAGATAATCGAGAGATTATCGCGTGTTGCAAATTGCAAACCTTGTAAAATATCATTCTTTCATAACACAATTGGTTTATTGTTGTTTTCGGTTGGTCAGGAAGAGAGATTGCTCTATTCATGCATTGTTTGCTCGCAAACCAGAAGTCTGTGAATCTGTTTCGTGTCTAGTGATATTTTAGTAAATCACGATGCGACTCTCAAACTTAAAGGACAGTTCGTTTCCTCAACAATTAATGATATTTTACATAGAAAAAGGAATTGTTTATACAAACCGTAGGATGTGTATAGTTTACTTAAAACAAATATGTTTCATTGTGCAACATGTAATACGGTTGAATAACGCCACACAACGCCATACAACGCCATACAACGCCATTACAACGCCATACAACGCCATACATTGCCATACAACGCCATTACAACGCCATACAACGCCATACAACGCCATACAACGCCATACAACGCCATTACAACGCCATACAACGCCATACAACGCCATACAACGCCATTACAACGCCATACAACGCCATACAACGCCATACAACGCCATTACAACAACACAACATGTTAAAGTTAAAACATGACAAAATCAGTACAGAAAATATATTTATATGTACTGCAATCCTTCAAAAGCAGTTATTTACAGATTTCCATTTTTTTAACTTTGCTGCTAAACTGGGCAACCGTCGCTTCAGATAATTGCTTAACAATCTGGTGTGACATTATGTAGCATTGAATAGGAAGGTCAACAAGGGATACCACTTTTTACACACTTTATTTTGTATGAAACAGTACTTTTTTACACCGTTTGTTTGATTTTTCCTCGCAAAAATGCTATAGCGTAGACATAATCAGCTCTCTCTCTCTCTCTCTCTTAGTCCAAAGGTAAAAAAACCGACTGAGAATTCGGTAAATGTGAGGCACACATATAGTAGATGCCAAGTCGCGTACGAATCGCACCATACATACGACTAGGGAGAACAGAATTACACAAAATTAGGCAGTATTCTGTGACTTTTCCGCCGAATTATGGCCGCGATAAATCTGTCTGCGACAAGATAACGGAAGCCTGTCACAATGCACCAATCAAACACACTCGCCATTATTCCGAGACACATCTCCCTAGAGGACAAACATGGCAATTACATAATCAAAAGAAGTGCTATTCTTCTGACGCTTATTATTTCATTTCCACATCTCCTAAGGTTGTGTTCCCGACATCATTCTAAACATGTTTCGCATTTCATGACATAATATGCAATAGGAAAAATGTTTTAACCATGTTTTGAACTTTAAGTCGTGATGCTTGAACACAATTAATGTTAACAAAATTGCTGAACATAAATATCTCGCCGCTAGAGGGAGTTGCGCATCAATAAAATATAATTTAACACGTTTAGACTGCGTAAAACTTGATGGACACAATTATTTGCACCCTTAAATGTTAATTACATGTGAGATTTAAAGAAGCAGGATAAAGGATGTGATTGTATTGAAGTGATTCTATAGAATCAAATGATTATCGATGGTACCGTTCTCGTAACTGTAAAATCACAACTTTTCAGTAAACACACAAAACATAGTTTCGGCCTTTTTGTATTTTAGTTTCTCGTAAATATACAGGAGATTCGGTATTTTCTATTTTCCATAACTTGCAATAGTTTGATAGTAAGTCTGCGTATCCTCAATATATAATCCGCATTAACGATAAGACAGCTATAACTCAATATCAGGATCTTTGAACTGATGGCAAGACTAAAATGGCAATTTCAAAATTTCCATATCTGCTTGTAAGCCTTCTTAGCATTAAATGATCTAGTTAATTCGGAATGCTCAGCTAACACATATATTATTAGATCATGAGCTGTCTTCGGAAAAGAGGCGGGATGATTAATACTTTCCAAATATCCGAAAAACAAGTTCACGCCTAAAACAGTCATGAAATCTTAGTACGTTGTCAACGATATGAATTTCGAACAGGAAATGCCACATTCGAAGCGCGCAATCAACTCAAAATCACAATAAAATATACATAGACAATTACAGTGTCCATAAGGGACTCGAGACAAGAACATGCATGATGAATGAATAGAGTACTTACATTGAACGGTCAGTAACACAAACACCACAGTGCGTTACCCGATTTACTGATGCACCTAGTTTGACACTTATGCAGTCATATTAATATATTTTCCATATAACTAGAAACGTATTAACATTGTCCATAACTTATGATGACTGGTTTTGTATATCCGCCTGGAACTGCATTGAGATGACGTTGCTTGACATGGGAAGACTCGTTAGTATCCGATATCTAAATTAAAAGATTTTTATTTGACCAACTCTCCGCTGGATATGCCGCATTTCTTTGAATGAGAGAATTGAATTCTTTACCGAAAACGGGATCATACTACTGCCACAATCGCTGCCGTAAGTGAGTTGTTTTCTTTTTATGATTGTATGTCGTAAAATCATGGTAATGGCGAGAAAGTGAATAGAAAAATATACACATCCTTTTAACGTATAATGTCATACAAAATACTGGTTATTGCCGTAATCAGTACACAATATACTGGTTGATACCTTTATGTCGTAAAAGTGATCAAAATGATCGAAAATAATGGAGATCAACGACAAGTAAATGATATACCCAGTAAAAGCTGCTGTCATGTAACGAGGCCAGATGCGTGATGTGTCATACAAAGAAATCATGCCAGGAACAGCGGTGATATGATTATATATGGAGATGAAACTAAAGCGTGAAAATACGACAGCAGAAAATGATGTTTACGACATTACTATTGTACTATAAACTAGAAAAAATATAACTTGTTAGCATGTAACTGATAGTTACGTCATCACATTCATGCGTTGCTTATTACGTTTCACTCCTTTTGCGTGACCGAAAATTCATTCATGGGATTCTAAGACAAACTTAATATCAGATAATTTTGCTTTAGTGTAATGATATAAATGATATAGTTACGTAAAATGTCAGAACTTATTTACCGTAATTTGGTATTGCGCATACTGAAATTATATATTTCTCTTCGTTGTTTATTGCTCGGTTATATAGCCGTGTTAATGTCAATATTATGTAAATCTGTTGAGCTATCAATGCCATACTGACCCGTGACGTTGATCTGCTGAAAATTGATTTTGACCTAAGACAACGTATTCGGGCAATATGAGTTTCAAGCCGGTTAACAAAACTTCATATTGACACAAACGTAAGTCTATTATACGATTTATACATGATATTCATAAAATACACTGTTAAAGCGTACATATTTCTGCCATTGATTCTAATTCTTCCGGCATCGAAAACACGGACACATTTTCGATCGGTACTTTCAGAACCCATTGAGTTTGTTTTGTCATTGCGCCGTTATATTTTACTGTCGACAAAATTGCAGCATTTCGTCCAGGTATCAACTGTTCACAACTAATCAATATTAATATGAGACGTAACCACTATTTAATAAAACTTTTCCAGTTTTCCATTCAGTACTACTTAACATAAGCCTCGCCCGGGATAAACATATTACTGTTATAGTCTATAAAGCATAAACTAATCGCCTTTCTAAGTTATACAGAACACATGCGTAATCTTCAAATTTTATGCGAAATATCTTTAAAACATGAATGATAAAGGATATTTTCAAACAGATATCTGCCGAGAATCTCATACAATATAACGTTTAACCATCCGAAGGTAACGTATGGAAATAATTTCTCCCACAACCACCGAGGTGAAACGAATGAATTATCATCTCTATCAGTGCACAGTGTCTTTCCTCTGAAATTGTTACAGTTTTACGGCACGTGTTATTCTCATTAACTGAAATATAATTCACATTTGTATTATCAAATTTCAATGATCAGAATTCTCGGAGACCGGCGCTGCAGACGATTCTAATCAATTAGGTTTTTTAGTAGGAATAATTAGCAAAAAACATTCAACATGCAAATATAAGTTTTGATTAAAGAGATAACATTCTTCAGCAACACCGTAAATTAGAGCGAGTTTTTTTAAAGTGATTCGTGTTATAAGTCAACATAACACCGCCCGGTATAATCCAAACACGATATATGACATTCAGTTTTGTTTTGCTACGGATTAAATCTGGCATCGTGACGTCGTCCTATGAACGCATGGGGCATTATTCTCAAACACTCTCAGTCTGAAATTCGGACTTAGACTTTAATTTCCAAATAATTTTTTACTAGCATTTGCTTTTAATCTTTAATTCTGAATGAATAAAAATTTGTCTGAATTATTATTGAATCCCTCTTTATTCTCACGCCATTGTGTATGTATTTACTTGTTCGAGTGAAACCATGGGCATTATGCCGTTTTTCTTTAATAAACTGTCTATCTGTCTATATTAGAATTAATCATACACATTATTTCATACATACACATTTTAATTGACCTTCAATTAACATTTACTGTGCTTTTGTATAATGATTTTAAAGTTTTTTTATTTGAAATATTTAATTTGAGTGTCTGTCGATATGTAAAAAGTAAATATTGTCAGACATCCTGATTTTAATGTACAATTTATTGTTTGTGAGTGAGCAGTGTGAATGATTGTTTGTCTGTGCGTGTGTTTTGGTTGTTTATCTTGTTAATAGAAGGCCATATTGTAAATAATATGTACAAATGTATTGTTAATCTTAATGTGTTACCTTCTGTAAATAAAGAATTTATTATTATTATTATTATTTAAATCTACATTGTTATAGCAACATAGGAGCAAAAAGTTTAAGTCTAAGTGTGAGTTTCAGACTTATACTATTTATGCTTAAGGCCCCAGTACAATATGTAAAGTTTGGATGTTACCTAAATATGAACAAATCGTAAAACAAAAAATCAAACTGTAGAATGTTCAGTTCATGACATTGGTTAATAGTTCTGATATTTGTGTCTATACATTCACTTTTGCTGAAAACGACAGACCGTGTTTCTTCTTGATACTTAGCCAATAAGTCTCATGGCGAAAAAGCTTTTAAAGCAAAGGCAAATTTGATGACCAATTTGATGAGCAACTTACTGTTTAAGTGACATAACAGAATCCTTTAAATAAACGCACTGTTGTCCAGTTTAGTCAATTCAATTTCATTTCCTCTTATTCGGTCTAACTTGCGTCAACATAATCAAAGGAACTATACATATTGATATACACTAAACAAAAGTTAAATTTACTCCGTTAACATATTTAGGATATTGCAATTAAATACGAATATATCAAATAGAAATTGCACACACAGAAAGTCCAATATGTTTGCAATGTTTCTACTAATTTTCATCACAAAATACAGCCGATTGATTGAAATCAACCCAATTACATAACACCACACATAAATCAAAAGTCACAGATTAAATGGAATTGGTCATTACCGAATGTGACCGCCGTTTGTCTGGATAACGTCTTGGAATTTACAAATACAATTCTGGGAAATATTTGCCACTTCTGTTAATATCTTTCGGTGCTTGTTCTGAGTTGGATAACGCACCATGGTAACTATATGGGAAGATTTTGACTGGCAAACATTACCCAGTCAAAACGGCGAACTCACTCGATAATGACCGATTGAGTCAATATGTGACTTTTGATTTCTGTGCGGTGTTATAAACTTGGCTTGATACAGTGTTATGTTATGTTCTGTTCTTATAAAATGGTTATTCGGGTTCTAGATTATTACACAAACTGATATAAAAAGAGCTCGATGGAGTGTGAACATAGTTTGAATGTTCTCTGTTCATTATGAAACATACGATAGATCATCAGTTTAACACAAAGTTTGAAATACGACTGTTTACTAGGACAGAACGGCTGTAACCTATTCATTCACCATTTCATATTCTACGATGCATATGAATATGAATATTCCATAGATCGCAATTTAATGTTTTTTTTCTGGAAAAAAATCGTAATATCGTCGTGATCTGTGAAATCGAGACATTGCGTATGATGCAAAATGACTAACAAAGAGGTCGCTACTAGTCTTACTAGCCGTTCCTTCTGCCTCTGTTCCTTAATATGTGTACCGTTTGACCTCCTTAGGTGCGTTATGTTTTGTGGATTGTTGTTTTTCCTGAGGTCTGCGTGGGGAGGTATTGTCTTGTGTATGTGGCGTTCCCCGTAGTTACGTATTCTCTCTGTTTTACGTAGATGTCATGTAGTGTCCTGAGAACAACACCCTTTAGGAAATGTCAATTGGAGCTATTTAGAGAGGTCGTTGCTCTTCAAGAGAGATGAAATTGGGGGTAAAATTCTACCTACGGGAAAATTGATGATGCTGTTGGAGTGACATTTTCGCTAATCGCCAATTAGTTGTACATTTTCATTAGTTATTCAAATATGACTATTTAGTTTGATGCCAATTCAAAACATTGAATACATTGATAGAGAAAACAACATTAAAAAGCAAGTGGATTTATTCATTCTAAACCTTCGGTCGAGCAAAATACAGTTATTTCGTCTTGAAATATCCCATCAAGTGATACACAGAAACAATTAAATCCTCAGAACTAAAATACAGACTTTCTAAATAACATTTTAAAGAAATTCCGGTACTATTCCACAAATCACAGACATATCTTATGTTGTTTGAATATTAACGAGTATGTACGAAATGAGATCCGCCATGCTCAAATTGATCTTTTACCAGCATTAATGGATCGATTAAGTACTAAAACATCGGATTTAGAGGAAAACATTTATTGTGATTTTAAATTACAACTTTCATGCACTTTTCGCTAAGAATAAAGAGAGCCTTGAGAAAATTGGTTCATGCATCTTTAATTATTCTATACATATTTGATTTGATATAATGCAAGTATCTATATTCGTTATGTTGCTTGTAAACAGTCTGTACGCTTTTAAAGGGACTTAATTTGATTACTGTGCACCGATTTTGAGAAAGACTCTTTCTACTTATATAAAACACTCTCACTGGTTCCCAATCCCTCCCAATGTGGGATTCAATCTCATAACCTTCGGATCAGAAGTCTGGAAATTTACCTCTCGATCACTGTGCTGTTGGGCGCCGTATTACTATAAAATGCCTTTTTTAGCTATCTACAATTCCAATAATAGACAACTGCGATTCGACTACCAGATATCCAGTATCCGGTTTTGTAGAAATCTAGCAATCGAATTTCAGATATCATCATAGCAATTATGGGTTCTAGATATTTCGAATACTAGATATCTTTCAATTCAAAAGTAACGACACACCGTATTTTGCTGTCTGTAGATAGTACGACTTAGATTACGTAAAGAGTTAACAAACGGTCGAAATCATTGTAGAGTGTATTTTTGAAATGTGCTGATTTTTTTCTAGTAGTCGATTTACGAATTGATCAACACAAATATTGTTATGATTGTTACCTAAACATTGTAATTACAGCATCGTTTCTGTGGTTATCCCTATTTCACAAAATTTCTGAGATCGGTAAATGGGTTATATGGCATTAGGAGTCCTGTAATACATATTACGAACCATGATAGCCATACACAATTCCAGAATGGAAAAGTCAAACAGAATATGGGAGCAGGTCAAATTAGTGAATGATGGCCACAACATAATTAAGCATTTGTTGGAACTAAAGTGTGAATCCGATCTCATGTATCCCTGCGAACACATTATCCATACGAAATGCTGTCAATCAGGAGGAATAGACTCTGAAGTAGCGACATTGCCATTATTTTACATTGACATTTAAAACTTTATTACTGTGCTTATAATTATGTTGTTACATCATAATTAGCGAACATAAAATATGAGTATTTTCTGCGATGATGTAAGCCAGAGAGTAATCACTAAGGGTTATGTACACACGTACATTATAAGGCAAAATTTGTCCATTTTTAGTCATGTTGTTTTCGTGTTTTATATAAATTTCTCAGCGTCTGAAATTTTTTTTTCTTTTATTTATAAAACCCTCTTTGTGTCGAATTGACACTATATAATTATACAATTATGTATCCTAAGCGTTATGTTGCATGCTATTATCAGAGACGGAACATAAAACACACATTAAATTGTTACAACGATCAGTATTGTCATTATAAGTATACTTTATCTGATACTTTTATTACAAGATTGATAGATAAAACATAACTCCGGCGGGGAACACTGCTTAAAACAATCTGGAATATTGAAATGCATACTCATTTTAACATGACCATCATTCCTTTATCTTGGTAAAACGACATTTCATGTGTTAATCAAAATCGTGACTACGACGAGACATCGTCCCTGGAAAATTGGATAAGACATCATTAAAAACGAACATTAGTTGTTATCAGATACTTCGGAAAATTGTCTAGGTGACATTTGTCTTAGTGACTATTTTACTTTATGTTACAGACAATGTGTATTTGAAACCTGAACTTAATCATTGTTATTGAATATATCTTTATGTGAACGTCATTATTATTCTGCAGACTTTATGTCACTGTTATTGAATGTAATTATCGGAATGGTGATATTGTCATTAAAGATCTACGACATTATATCTTGGGTCACGGATCACGGATGTATCCTTCACGTTACGTCACGGATCACGGGTGTATCCTTCACGTTACGTCACGGATCACGGGTGTATCCTTCACGTTACGTCACGGATCACGGGTGTATCCTTCACGTTACGTCACGAATCACGGATGTATCCTTCACGTTACGTCACGGAACACGGGTGTATCCTTCACGTTACGTACGGGTCTCAAAACAAGCCTCGTAATTCGTATACATTATTCACGGTATGTTTTAACTGTTGGTTTCGTAATCCTATTTTAGCTCTTGTAAACATATACTCCACGCCACTAAAAACCAACTAAAGATGGTACATGTCAACACGGTGACATTATAAAGAAATAATCATATTTTAAATCTCAAACATAATTTCCTCAACTTAATCAATTATGATATACGAATACTAGGGCTATAGTTTAATTTCTTTTTGAAGAACTATTTACTCATTTGTAACAAAATGAAGGCTAAAGTGATATAGTTGCGTGTTTAGTGGCGTTATGTATATGAAGAAGAAGTTTCCATCTATTACAGTAAGTTTGTAACATATCCAAATTCCTCTGTAATTCATCGGCAGTATTAGCAAATATAACAATATCATCTGCATACATAAGTAGAAACAATTTAAGAGTTTCAATATCTATACCTTCGACACCATTTAGAAACAGTTCATCCTCCAAATCATTTAAATACATTGCAAAAATGAAAGGGCTTAAACACTCGCCCTGTCGCACCCCTAGAAAACTTTCAAAAATATCACCCGTGCTACCATTTAACTTAACTCTTGAGCGAACGTGTTCATACATTGATTTTATTACATTGAATAGGTTGCCTCGTATTCCAAGTTTGTATAATTTATATGTATTGTATATTCCTAATGAGGTGGGAATTGGTTAAACTATCGTCATTATAGTGTACACTAGTGCTTCCCGTTTTCCAAACCAGGCTTTGACAGACGACCTCACATTTTGTTCACAACCGTTCTAACGTAACTAGAACGGACAATACTTATTCACCACTTAATTGAGTGTAGTAAATTAGTCTCGTCTATGTGTAGTAGAACTTAATAAACTCTCACGGTCGGATACAGCATTGTTTTAGAGATATGATTGCAACAATTGAGTTATACATAGTTACGATATCTTGTAAATCATCCGAAGGCATTGAATGTCTACGCTTTAAAATGAAGCTAAGTCAAGTAACAGTCATCAATGTTTATCGTCGAAACCACGAGTTATTTCCCTTTATCCCATCTAGAGTTCTCTCCCTTTGTTTCTGTTATAGAATATGTATATATACTACTCGTGACATTCTCCTGTGGTCGAAACATACTAAATTAAACAACACATAGAGCTTTAAGCAGACCGATACACACATACGAGCCACTAATATCAATTATACTCAATACATTTAAAAATGCAAACTTTCAGATTTCTCAAATTTCATGAACTGAATAATCGCTGAAAGATAAGAACTTAATATGATATTATTTCATTTTACACAATGATGGATGCTAAATTTTCTTTATTGAACGGGTATTTCCATATCGAAATGAGTTTTAAAACACACTAGAATTAAATTTAAAGTGTATATCACAGGCACAAGAAAATGTGCGTTTTTAAATGTACTGAGTATATTTAGAAGTTATACAATTTCAATTGCCTTAGTCTCGTATTTCTATCACAAATGTTAAATATCAGATGTTTTCAAAAGACATTCATAAGATCTACTGCTATCTTTGTCTATGAATCTTAGAGATATGTATTGTATTTATATCATTTCAGATGTATTTGTTTAAAAACTTGCTGATCTTGGGAAATCGTTTCGTTTTCTTAAACAGAGCTCTTGGATTGTTATTTAAATATGGGTTGCCATGACAAACATTTATTGCTTTTAAATATAAATTTAAATATGTTCCTGCAATAACCTATCAATATACATGCCGTGTATGTGAATTTTCATTCGAATGCTTGATGACCAACTATTTTAGTGAAGGATATCAATTGGTATTGTCATTTAATAAAACAATTGAACATATTATGTCAGTTTATCTTTCTTCACCATGGTTAAACATATTGCTGTATTATGCTTAACATTTGGAATGTGTTTCAAATATTTCAAAATGTGTTGGTTCGTTAAACAGTCGTTCGGGCATATCAGTTCATGCTTGCGCTTCAGTATTCCCTAACGTATGTACCATTGAACCTCCTCAAGTGCCTTATGTTGTATGGATTGTTGTTTTCCCGGATATCTATGTGGGGAGGCACTGTCTTATGTCTTGTGCAAATTATTCTCTCTAGTTTAGTCACAAATACCAAGCCGACGGGCTGTGGTTATAATTTAATCATACATCTGGGTACGTTTTGTTCAGTTGAAACCGCATCTCTTCATATAATTCCGTTGTTTGGATGCTATCTTGCAGTTTATCTATGTTCTTTGTTATTGTATCAATAATATTGTATTACTTTTGCAAAATTGTGACCATAATTTCATATGTTTCATGATATTTTGCATTTAATGTCATAGAAAATCATATGCCCTCCAGATCCTAAGCTAGTGGGCGCGTGTATGGTTCCGTAATTAATACAAGAACTGATCAAAGAAATTGTCTAGTCATGAAATCCATCCTGCCATTGATACTCCGTACACAAACACACTGTTTGTGGATGGACATAGATATAAATTCAATTATGTAACAGACGCCCGCATGTTGTATTCTAGTGTTTAGTTTACAAATTGCATGAAGACGCAAGTTATATAGGCTTAAACTAACCACGTTTTGTCTACACTTTATGCCGCCTGTTTCCAGTGTTGCCAATTGTGACCGTCGGTATCCCCAGCACATACTTATTGGTTTGCATTTTTGTAACCGCATGTCATCGAACTAATTATATGTTAGCTTGTTTCGTTTCACATTGCTTTGTAAATTTGTTCAAAATCGCCAGCGTAAGTACATTTGACAAACAAAGGGATATAATATAAGCACCTCATAAATCGATTATCAAAAATAGTGCAGAGGTTTGCAAAATACAAAATTCTGTGTGTCGCTACCTGTTGACGAATTTAATTCGATGTCATATCATACAAAACCTTTTCTACACATTTAGTAATAATCGTAGTCGTTATCATGAAACTTGAAATGCTGGCGAAATGGAAAAGAAATGTGTGCGAGTTTTATTTAGTTTCGAAACGAATTATAATTTAATAATGTAATACTAAACTATTTTGGGACTCGAGTCTATTTTGAAAACTGTTGACGTTCTGTCTACACTGTATCATACCTAACTATGTTCTGGAACTATTTCTCTGGGAGTTTCTTAATTCTTTATTCCCCAAATAACATTATGTTAACAGTTGTATGTTCAATTATCTCCTTACGGAAACTTGATATCATCACTTATATCAATCATCACTCTCTATATAATCTAGAAAATAAATCTAACGTACGATGTTTTTGTTTCATTTTAGACGAAATACATAAATAGTTTAGCTATAAAGTATGGCGGAGCCAGGTCAATTTGTGAAATTGTCATCTTTAGATGAGCGAGGACAGAGAATTGGATTTTTACGCAAATTCGGCTCCAATATGTTCACAGTATTCACAAAACATTGAAGTACTGGATTTATGTAAGCTTTATTGGTAATGCATGTTGCCTTTGATTGTATCGCTTATCGGAACATCCGTCAAAATTAAATGATGCAGAATATGCATAACTCAACACGGCTATCCATAGCACAACACAGGGCAGCGCAGCGCGTTACAGCTCAACTCAATAAAGCGCATATCAGTGCAAACATAGCGCAACGAATCTCAAAACATCTCAACAAAGCACACAGATTTTAACACATCTCAATACAGCGCTATTCATCTAAACACACTTAAACACAGCGCATCACATTTCAACACATCTCAACACAACGCAATTCATCTAAACACACTTAAACACAGCGCACCACATTTCAACATATATCAGCACAGTTCAGCATATCTCAACACACCTCAACACTGCGCAACACATCGCAACACAGTGTACTACATTTTAACACTTCTCAATCCATTTCAACACAGTGAAACTCAGTAAAGCACAACTCAACACAGTGAAACGCATTTTAACACATCTCCACGTATCCCTACACTATCCAACACATCTAAATACAGCACAAATCAGTATAGCACATCTCAACAAAGTACAACTCACATTAATAAAGTGCAACACATCGAAGCACATAGCGGACTATTGTTATCAATTCAATGCATTACTTCGCTTATCACAGCGCATTACAGCATTATAGCACAATACAGCGCATCATAGCACAACCCAGCCTATCATACCACAACACAGCTCATCCTAGCACAACATAGCGCATCATAGCACAGCTCTGCGTAATATAACGCAACACATCGCTTCATAGACAACCCAGCTTATCACACCGCAACACAGCGCATCATAGCAAAACACAGCGCATCATAGCACGGCTCGATGCAATAAAACGTAACAAAGTGCATCATACCACAACATAGCGCATCATAGCACAACACAGCGCATACTGTCACAATATAGCGCATCATAGCACATAACAGTACATCATTGCACAGCTCAACCCAATAGAACGCAACACAGCGCATCATAGCACAACACATCACATTATAGCTCAAAACAGCGCACCAAAGCACAATGCAGTACATCATAGCACAGCTCAGCACAATAGAACGTCAAACAGCATATCATAGTACATTGTACAAAACAGCGCATAATATTGTTTGTTTCATCGGGTTTAACGCCGTTTCTCAACGATATTTCAGTTATATACGGCGGCCGGTTCACCTAACCAGTTTTTCCTGGACTGAAATATAACCTACAGTACTAACTTACCCTTCAAAAAGGAGCCGGCAACTTCTCCACATGAGGAGGAAAATCGACATTTTTATCAAATTTTCATGGAAGGGTATGACCTGCCGCGACTGGGAATCGAACCCGGATCGCGGGGTTACAAGTCCAGCGCACTAACCACTGGACCACGGTCGCGGCTCACAGCGCATAATAGCACAATGCAGCGCATCATAGCACAATACAGTGCATCATAGCACAACTCAGCGCATTATAGCACAATATAATGCATCATAGCACAACACAGCGCGTTATAGCACAATACAGTGTAGCATATTACAACATAGCGCATTACAGCACAATCCAGCGCATCATAGCGCACAACAGCGCATACTAACACAATGCAGTGCATCATAGCACAACACAGTGCAACATAGCACAACACAGTGCATCATATCACAACTCAGCGCATCATAGCACAATACAATGCATCATAGCACAACACAGCGCATCAAAGCACAATACAGTGCATCATAGCACAACACAGTTCATCATTGCACACTGCAGTGTATCATATTACAACACAATGCATCATAGCACAACACAGCGCATCATAGTACAATACAGTGCACCATAACACACCTAAGCACAATATAACGTAAAACTGCATTTCATAGCACAATACAGCGCATCATACCACAACACACCGCATCATAGCACAAAACAACGCATCATAGCACAATACAGTGCACCCCATCACAGCTCAGCACAATAAAACGCAACACAGCACATAACAAAGCGTCAAAGTTCGAAATAATACAGCCAAGCATTATACGACACACCACAGCGCAGCACAATACAACATTTATTATTTTTAATGCTATTGTATGAGTGTAGTTTGTGATGAGATCTGTTAATTCAACACATATTTTGAGTCACTAAAGCATGTATTCCCGAGCAGGTTCGTGCATAAGAGTACCAAATATAAAACATCTACGTGTATGACCAGAGTTATTGAGGATGTTAATATACGAGCATACTGAATCCCATCATTGAACGCTGATGATATAGAGGCATGATTGTCGAGGGCTAGAGCGCCTCACTCCAGGACTGGGGATCCTAACTATCAAATCACACACATTTTGAATACTGATAGCGACCCACATTGAGTTTCAAAATGTATCATACTGTAAATGAGTGCTGAGTATTCTTTGCGGCCCATTTTGTAACAGATGTGAGTGTAAAATGATAATTAGGATTAATTGTCAAGTGTGAGTGTGGATTGTGGCACTCAAACCTAATTAATTCGCATATATCTTATAATTACTATAAAATCCCAAAGGAAAATGAACCAAAAAAAATATTCAGCACTCATTTAACATTTTCATTTATTTTTCACGGCCAAATCTTTAATAAAGAGCAAAAAGAGTAAATTTTGTAATTTTATATTTGAATACTGAGCGTAAGTATCCGTTATAATCCCAGGCCCTGATGTCAAAGTCGTGAGTTCGGATCCCACCTCGGGTTAGATTGAGCCGCGAACTTCACAATCCCCGAGTAATGCTCATTAACTGGTTAGTAAATAAGACAGCAGTCATCGATGGCGATTAAATAAAAGTTTCACATTTGGTGTATCAGGGCCCTAGAAATCTTTTTCAAAGACACTTGTCCCCCAATAATTGAAATGTACACTTTGACTGTTCAGACATATGAAGATACTGTCCGAGAATATCGGTCAATTTAGTAAAAAATTAATAATCAAATGTATGTGTTTGTGGGATTCTAAGGTTTGACTTACAACTGAACAATAGCTGTTGTTGGCTAGCTTTAAAAACAGATTTTTTCGGGACTAACTTCAACTCAACTGTTGGTAGCCCGATTCAGCATTAGATTAGTCCGGTACGTCGGGCTAGTGGATTTCTAGAGCCCTGTGTGTAAAATAAATAAGTTTTACACGAACGCGAGTGAAGCTGATAACGTATGTAATTATGAAAAGAACACTAATGTTTAAGGTGTACTACTGACAAGATAGTGACGTTTTATCAGCTGCCCCGCATTTTTGAAGATCGTTTAAGCACTGGAATTATGTTACAGTATGTGGTAGATATTATTGATACGAGATTACCGTAACTCAGATCGTACTTAATGATCTTACATCATCAGGATGGGTGAATTTGATAAACAGTTTACGTTTTCATCTTCATAATGAAATGTTATGCATATTTCCCTGTTGAAATGCATTTAAAGGTAATACCAGTAGTGATTTCTTCATTCGTAATTTCTATATACCAAAATACGTAAATGGAAATTTGTTTGAAATCGTGAAAATTTTAATGATATACTTCACGATTTAACATATCACGGGTTTACGTTCTTCGGTAGAAAGATGGATATGAAACAGTTTTATAATAGGGTCAACATTTTGGAAAACAGTAATTGCGTGTTTCTTGGGGAGGTGTGGCCGTGACCTTGGCACGGTTTGACCCCACCACCCCAGAGTCGAGTGGTGGACACGGCATCCACAACACAACCATTTCCCTAGATCGACACAGCTCTCATATCATCACTAGTATCGTTATTACAGGGCATATTATACATACATGTACTACAATTCTGTTTGTTTCGATTTGTCTGAAATGACTTGGCACATATTTATGTAGAATAAATACCGGGACGAAAACCGAACAGGCACTTTTATTCCAGTCTTATACTATCAAGTGCTCATGCTCTCTGTGGGAGGCTGAACGATGACTGATTTTCTAATCAAATATTTTCGCTCTCCCCGAAAACGTGGAATGATTTTATAGTACGAAGGATTTAGATTTCAAATAGTTGGAAACAGCCGTGTAATATATTTATCTACAGAACTCGTTAATTACTTTATCTATGAAAAATGTTATATACATGAAGTTAACAACTGGCTTAGCACACGTGTAGATGTCGCGCTAGATATAATGGTAAAATGAATACATATTCTGGTTTACAAATCGAATTTCTAAATACTTAGTCCTACATCACAACAGGAGAATGGCATCACATAGAGAAACATACCAACAAATAGAGCTCTAGTTATCATTAACACATGTACACTGTTTAGTGTTCATCATTTCAGTACATGCCAGAGATCCGTACAGGAAAACAATGTTCCAAGCATCAGTATGTAAGAACTACACCTTTGACATTTCCACAGAAGTACATAGTTGATGAAGGCTTTTAATCGATCATGAATAAAACTTTAAAACCAATCGGAAAACAAATGAAACTCAGGAATATTTATCACACGATCGTTTTTTTAGTGACGTAACTATACACATGCATACAAACATGACGAGAAAACGAAACACCGTAAGTTGGTTAATGTATTATAACATACGAGTATATGATGAAATATATTGTAATATCAAAGCAACTCTAGCGTCACAGATGGCGGCGGAAAGAAATGTAGCCTGTTTGGGTACAGTTTTAATGAATTGGAAAATATCATAGTCTGTCCGAAGAAAAGTTTTAAAACTCTTAACTGAAAAAAGCATACATGAATAAATAGAAAACTTTCTTGGCACAGAAAATAACAGTACTATAAGCATGATTTATATATAAAAGGGTAAAGTGAAAATAAATATTACATCGTCGGTCGTTATATGTATATAGTCTTCGCTTTACACAATTATCCGGAGATGAAACCACATATAGCACAGACATACACAAAATAACGTTTATAATTTTATACGGCAGAAAAACCCCCAAATGAGAACGAAAGAACGTACTTAAATATGAAGACAGAAATATAGACAGAAGTCTGTCTTTGATGGTTTGAAATGAGTTTTCGCGACTTCCACTTTTTGCGATCATTTTGTGTACTTCAAATCAAAGATACCGTCAGCTTTGATGTATAAAATAAAAACATCATGAACTAATAAAACCCCAAAGTACATTATTACGAGCCCAAGGAGTACGAATGGTTCTAATCAAAAGAAATACTTATTTAACGTTACCAGAACTGTTGAGTAAAACATGAACCAATTTACGAAATGATATTTGTAATAACTTGTAGGCAGTTATTTAGGAATAATCATGTATATATAATATATCTTTACATCTTAATGCAGTAATAACACTGACTTATAACCTCCTATGTCGACCCACTTTGATACTAAATACTGACAGGAAAATACCGGGTTATTTACAGTATATCGCCTTTAGCATGGAACATAAATATCGACACACTGATATACTTAACGCAATTAAAACGCAACTATTTCACTTAGTCTTCACTGTGTTGCAAGTGTTAAATGTGTTTTATTGTTACAAAGTGTAAAACAACTATCAAAATGCAATCAATCTATGACTCAAGTATTCATATTTCATAACTGATAATGTTTGAGAATTAAACTATAATTAGAGCTAGTGTCACCGTGTTGACAAGGGCAATTTTTAGTTGGGCTTTTAATGGCGTGGAGTATATAATAATGTACATACCGATATTAGTTTACACTCATTTTGCTGAGAATGTTTCAGAAATTAAGATGTTTAGGGAGGTATAGTGGGAGGGGCTAGGGCGTGTGACTTCTGATCCTTAGGTCGCTACACCAAACCCATCATTTAGCAGGGTTAGATTGAAATGCTCACTGTAAATCTCTGTACTTGGTGCGAATCTTGGTTAGTAACTCGGGTAGAATTTATCGAGAGATATTAAGTTTTAAGACATTGTTTCACAATCAATGTAAAATAAATAAATTTCAACTGTAAGATATTATTTCGTGTTTATATTATTCGGAATCAGATGTTTTTAAATCAAGTCTTTTATTTATGAAAGAGATGCTTATAATAATTGACCAATGGACACTCCTACCATATACTCATACCGGAGTTGAAATATGTTTGAAAGGTACGCATATTGCTGCTGATTAACAATTCTTTCTATTTCTACATTATGTATCCTTGTTTAGTTCTGTTCCGTCAATTATTATATATTCGTAGCGTAATGATTTAAGACGGATTCGTATTACACTTGCTAATAATAAGAGTTAATATAATTTATTGCCCTTACTATAATGGTGAATTATACAATTTCATAAAATGTCAAATAATTATATCCGTTGGATTAATAACCATCATTAATGAATCAACATAACAATGTTAACATTCGTGATAATTTTGGGCACTAAATGACTAAAAAAGCTCCAATTAGTATATTCACATAATGAGTCGCATGTGCGCCGTATTGTTAATTAAATAATACACACACATGCTATATTGCTACTAATTAAATAACACACTTACCTGTTTCTCAGTGTTTAAAATCCATGAATCGTATTTTAATAATAATTTCAATTAAACAATTTTCTAATGCACTATCGTCGAACGCTTAACATCCACACACTTCTAAAGAAACGAATTGTTTTCTTTTTAGATTATAATGATATCACTTCTCTGATTCCAAATACACTGAACAAACAGATAACTACCACGAGGAAATTATTTAATGTTGATTTAGTATTTCAGCAAATATTGAATTTTAAACAATTCCAAACAATGCTATTAACGGCACTGATTTTCGGTTTTGGGAAATACTGTACAAATCCGAGCGCCTCTTTCTCGACTCCTAACAAGTCAGCCACTGTTCTAAATGCTAAAACCAATATTTATATTTGAATACTCCGTAATACATAAATTGCAATGGGTTTAGAAACATTATTGGTGCTCTGCCGTATGATAGTATTCTGTGTATTTCATCAACAAAGTAAAGCTGGTGTATACTCAGTTAATTAAATGTTTATACTATCGCTCGCTCTTCAAAGACAGTATTTGATTTTCCGGACCACAAATGATATTCTGTTAACTGTGTGTATACATTATGTATGAAGACAGTATTACGTACCTATGGTCTGGTAAATTTGGTCTCAAATGTTGACAAAGGTTTAACAAACAACACGGTTATTGCAACGTAAATATAATTTAAACGTAACATGCTGTACATTAAAGACGAATCGTGGATGATAAGTTCAGGGTTCGTGCAAAATTGTTCAATGCATACTGTCGAGAGTCTCCTTAAATTCATATTCGAGGTACCAACACGGACCAATCTACACCCACCCCGACGCAAATTGCTTGGGTTATTCAGTTCAGGCAATTTCGAGTCAAATTGTCCAATAATACTCCAGAAAATTAAACCAGAATAGACCAGCCGGTCCATCCAAAAACGAGGACAAAGTCACGAAGACTTTTTAAAGAATGGTCTGACGAATGAATTATAAACAGTAAGAGAACATTAATGTGACATTAAGAGTCAATGAAGACATTATTAAAAGTATATATGACGCATGATGTCTGGAATATGAACATTAACACCGATCATATCAGATAATTGTCAACTTGTGTCTGTTTTGTGGATCGTTGTTTGAAAGAAACAGGGATAGATAATTATAGTATAATGATGGTGGTAGCTATTACTTACTGAGCTACGATAGCTGAGTGTTCACTTTCAGAAAAAAATGTATTTCAGATTGCCAAGAACAATTCGTCAAGTCCAGTTAAACAAACATAATTTTGCTATTTGTCAAAACGACTTAGTCAAGACCTTTTAAATCAATAAATATCACAATGTAAAGGACAGTTACGAGTATATCACTTAAAGTAATACAAAACAATATAACCAAGGGTTGTTCAAAATGTTTACATCTTTTCATATGCATCATATTAATGAACATGCAAATTAAATTGAAATCTATCCGCTATAATTATATACAAAGTTTCATCAAAATCGATGCACAAACAATTTCTTTGCACATCAACATGTTGCAATTATAATTATTACGATCACGAATTCATTTAAACAGTTTTGAATTTTAAAAATTCAATCATTAACTAGATTAGCGCTACGGACTTGAAACTATTTGAACAGCCCGCGTATAATGAAATGAGCTGTAACAATAAAAACAGAGGTAAAAAGGGAAGTATAGTGGTGTACGGGTAGAGCGACGTACTCATGCTCCGAATGTCATGGGTTCGAATCACATCATTGTCGAGATTCTTCCTCGGTCCAGACAATCCTTGAATTTTACCAGAATTCTTGTCAGTAACTAAAGAAGCAGTCATCGATACCTTTTTAATGAAGGTTGTTACAATATGTCTCAATATCGATGTTAATCCATACTATTAACCCAAACCAAGTTTTTTTAATTAAAATATGTGTCCACATACCCTTACGAATAATTTGGTTCATTGGAACTGCGAAATAGAACAGTCCTAGACCAAATTTCGTGGTATGTGTCCCTTGACATCCGATTCCTTGGTATATTAATGTTTACGACCTATCATCGCCTTGGTTTAATGGGTGAAACATCTGCAGGAAATATCTCTGTACACATTTATCAATTGTATAAACACAATTATATATAACAAACATTCACAGATTTTGAGCAATTACAAAGATTTACACTTTTGTTGCTTGCTCTATCATAAACTGTAAGTTATAAACCCAATGCTTCATAGGCACGTGGTGATTCAATTTAATAGCAAATCCAGGATAATGCATGTTTCTGCTGTTAAATGCACTGTTGTTAAGCTATAGATCTGATAAGCTGAGATATGGTGTAAATGTTCCGTAACTTAATGGTACCACCATTGTAGGATAACAAACTTTTCGCTGGTTTATGTAAGAATATTATGATAAGAGAAGTGAAGAACTCTATTGATTAAACAATATTATTGTGCATTGGTAGCTTACTTTATTCCATTTAAGTCGTTTTTTTCCGAGTCCAGTGTAATATTATTCAAAAGATTACTTGTACATGTTCAAGATAATATCGGAACGATGATATTGGTATATGATGCAATTACATATAAATTGTAAATTACTACACGATACACATCAAAACAGTTTGTCGGAATTACATATTTGTATAGCTACTGTCGTTATAGCTACTATTTACGTTATAGCATTACGATCTAAATATACAGTAAAACCTCACTTAAAGACCACCTCAATAATAAGACCACCTCAAAATTAAGTACACACTTTTCAAGTCCATTTTCACTGTTTTGATCTTTAATCAACCTCAATTTTAAGACCACCTCAACGTTAAGATCATTTTCAAGGTGCACAAGGGTGGTCTTATTATTGAAGTTTTACAGTACAATACATACTTGTCTTAATCATAAACGTTAAGTTTACTTTATTCTATTTAGTTAGATAGTAAAACGGACCACGTAATATTTTAATGCAATTAGCCCCGTATCCGCTCGCATAAACAGTGCATAAGCGGAGTCGATCAACGACCTCCGGTTAAAACGTCACACACCTTATCCTATTCAATTAAACAACGATATTGTCGGTTCTCAGATATATTTGCTAGCCATTGCATTCGCACAGAAAATCAAAAATAGAAATAATGTACCGTTAAAAGAACGTGATAAACATTTTGATCACGATACTATATGGAGTTCTGTAAATTGTACCGATCTTTGGTGGATTAAAGCTATATTCGTGAAGCCAGGCAAGTTCTTTTAATGGTGACTTCTGGAAATGAATGCAACATCACAGAGCTAAACCGGCAGTATTATTTTCCGTAGTTCTTACAAATGAACGCTGCATCTCCTGATTATCTGAGATGTTTGGGCGTTTAAAAGGAACAATAACGATTACTGTCCATACATGCTCGTCACGATCGTAATGAAGATCACAGACTCATTAGATGGCATTCTAACATAACAGGGTTTGTACGGTGCATAGGAATGATGACCAACAATTGATGTTAAACGCCACATCAATATTACTGTACATTGGCTTGTGTATGATTTCTTAATGTAGAACGTAATTGTATACATTAAGCCGCTCATGTAGCTCAGTCGGCACGGTACTCTACTGTCAATATGTATTTCCAGGCAACACGTATCGCATATGACCGACAATGGGGAGTTCCAGAATAGCTCAGTAGGTATAGCGCAAGGTTCCTAATGGGAAAGTCTCGTTCTTTAGTGTTATAGCACAGAACGGCCACAGAGTAACCCAGATTACCCCAGTCTGAACGGCAAAGAACAATGCATTTGGGGATACACTGATAATCGATGCAGCTCAGGAAAACCAAAGGGAATTCCCGGACAACTCAATTGGTACATCACAGGTCTGAAAATGGGGAGGAGAAAAAAAGGTTCTAAGTATTATGCACTTCAACAAAATTTGACAGAAACATCGCATATGAAGTCATTCATATTCCATCTACTGTTTTTATAAATTCCGCATCATGCGTGTATCAATTTCCAATTTACCATATCAAAATAATCCAGCTGTCATTTTTCAAATAATTTGTTAGAATGTACTAGTCAAGGCGTATCAGTACAACACGTTTTAAATAATCATGTAACCGATTAATTTTCATTGAGAGATCGAAACCATTGCAAGGCTATATCGGTTTAACATTGTATAAACAGCCCCGTTTTCTGAGGATGAACAAAAAAATTATCTCATTAAATGTAAAACACGATTCGTTTTTTAAACACAGACTTTCCGCTTGTTCCTAAAAGCATTATCGCCTTAAGATAACAAAAGAGAGCGTAATTATGTAACTTTAACACAAAGCGAAGACCCGATGTTCGTATGGGGAAACCTGGATTCAAGCTGTCATATAATACATCATGACTGCGACTCTCATCTCATTCCAGCGTATTTTATGTTCTTAACCTTCTAGGAAATGGATTATAGCACGTAACACGCCCCATAACACACTCGGTCAGGCAACTCTACGGAGTATAATTCAACCGTAATTTGATCATTACACGCATTTCATTTTTTGTGTTCTATCGAAATATTGACCGGATTTGTTCTAAGCTTGTCAATGTTAAAGTTAAGAACTTTTTGTCTTGGAATTACCATCATCAATACTGTTCAATCATTGTTCAATTACTTTACCTGATTTAGGCAAATTACAGACCGACAAGCGTTGTGGTAATGAATTTGGTGTTTGTTTTTACTGTTCCTATGTCGACTTCAATATTTACAATTCGAGTTTTGTTGAATGTATCTTCATTTATTTACTGTGGTGTGTTTCAGATCGTACCACAAGAATAACAATTTACATTGTGTTCTGTATCTTCACTACCATGGCGTCTTAAATAGGATGAATACTTAAATAAGTTCAGAATACATTAACTTTTATCTCTGATACTGATTTGTATACTTAGCGCAGTTTAAACGTTATTATTTCAATTAGGCGTCATATGTTTTGTCTGCTAGCTAGTTGTTATTTTTTTTTCAAAATGTAATTAAAATAAAATACCAGTTATTCCTAATTTCATTATTGATACTTTTTAGGGATTTTTTTGTGAAAACATACTTTTTTCTTTGTAATGTTACTATACCAATGAACATAATGTATATTTGCGTTTTCGTGGCGTTTAGAATAAAAACCGAAATATTTAAAGACTGAACATGTAAATGCCGCTATAAAAGACATATAAGCACATAGTATTACATGTATCAGTCGGTAATTCCAAAAATGAAGAATGATTGGATTTCAATATTTGATTATTTCAAGAATTTATCGACACTTTGCAAACATAACTTTTCAACACGAATTTCGTCATTGCTATCTATATCAACTATCTGGTGGTGAATAGTAACGTAGATTACAGTTATGTTGCTCCGTAAAATGTAATGTTTCTGCCAGGAATAGAACCCAAGTGTCCCACAGACATTGGGAGTTTACAAAGGCTATTTAATTACAACGGAATTGTGAAGACTGACTTAAGAATTATGTTGAGGTAGACATTACAATAATAAAACTTCAGAATGTATACTCTGTTTATCTTTATTTGATTGAATATCTAAACAGTCTCCTACAAAATCAGGTATCACATTTCAACGTACATATGTGTTCCTTTAATGTGATATTTATAATATAATGATAAATAAATAATTCACCAAGAAATTCAGTTATTTAGATCCCACAGAACAGTGCGGTGTTTACTGTTATGGATCAGGTAGTATAAACAATAATATCAACATTAAGCTATCACTCGTATCTCATATGAATATAATAAATGCTAAGGTCATGTTTATCAACTGGTATTGGCCATCATATTGATGTCAGAATATTTGTAATTGATAATGCAATAATCTGTATTTGTGTCTGTGAGTATGCTTCAGGTGAAATGCGGCGTGTTCATTGTTGGAAACACAAATGAAGATAATCGTGTACAAACAGAAGTAGGACATTGATTCATAAGACAAGTATACGTGGATCGATAACATAACGAATATATTATACACGGAATAGATACAGTATGGCATTTCTTACCAGTCTAAATAATACCAGTGACACATCCGACACCTGGACGCAAATAAGAGTTTTGATGTAGATAATTCACTATAACGAGGTAGCAAATAATCATTTTAGCACATATCAGTAAATCCCTTCTAGTAGTATAAATATACCAAATCGTAAAATGCATTATAGTATGCATCGTTACATCTCGTATAGTGCTGTTCTATTAACCTCGAACGTGTGCATATATTACCTGGTCCAGTTCATTTCAAATTTGATGTACACAGTTGTTCGTGCTTTTTCGTGTGCTTGACGGAGAAAAGTCACAACAAGTGTTTGTCAAACATCTGTTATAGTTTAATGCCTGGTGCATGTTCTTATCTAAACTGATCTGAATCGGTTCTGAAATTGCATACACTAGTTCGCGGTAAATATTACGGCACTATATATCTTGTTAAATCAGTGTAGAACAAAGACAAATTTTACCTGATTTTATTAGACTTTAGCAAGGCCTTTGATCACGTGTGCCATGAGAAAGTCCTTCTTAAAATCCATAACTATGGAATACGACGTCAATTTTTACCCTTTCATGTATAAAGAACTTCCTAGATACTCGCCAACAGTCCGTTATCCACCGCTGGTTATCTAAACCCTCTGACTAGAGCATCCCGTCACTACCATACTTTGTCGTACAGACTAATTCCTGCAACCAAATATTATTACAAAAACTAATCATTTCCCCTGACGGTTCATCAGTGGAATAGTCTACGCCCTCATATCCCATCTATCACCAACCCAGTACTGTTTAATATCGCACTTAGCAACATTGAATATACAATCTTACCATGACTCCATTCCAACCTGTTTTGAAACTGTTAATAAGCACTAACATTTTTTTACTATCCCTACTTTTATGTTTTTTTTTTAATTTTTGGCTATATTTTTATTCTTCTTTTAACTGTTCTTAGGGGCTTGACACGCACCATGTCTAAGTCCTCGCAAGAGGTTCGACACTACAGAAATATAGACAGATATATCTAATCTTGTGTTATCATAATAGAATAATGTCCTTCCCCGGAAATATGTACGAATGCAAACCATACCGCATGTTACTATTGATCTCAGTACATAAAACAACCTGACATTGTTCGCGGCTGGTAAATGCAAGCTGACACAAAGTAAACTGTATCTTATAATGCAACATAATCATGAAAGCATTGTTTGTGTACTTTTAGAGATGGTTCAATTTCTAGGTAAAATAAATATTAGGTCTTTGTCCCCTATCACAGTCAATTGTAACTAATGTTTACATACAACAATACTGCATACTGTTTGCATTTAGTTAGGAGAACACCATGACTTACTTAAGAATCAATTACCTAAGCTGAACCACCGAGTGTCAACAACGAACTATACGATATCATAGTATGTTTTCTTACAATTATGATTTACAGTAAAACCTCACATAAAGACCACCTCAATAATACGACCACCTCGAAATTATGTACACATTTGTCAAGCCCATTTTCACTATTTTGCTCTTTATTCAACTTCAACATTAAGACCACCTCAATAAGAATATCAGTTTCAAGGTTCCCAAAGATGGTCTAATTATCGAGCTTTTACTGTAAATGCTATCATGTAGCTTTGACAAAAAGGCAGTGAGTCGAAAAGGCAAAATTTCCTTCGGTCATTTCATCTTTTTTGTTGGTTGGAAAGCAAAGTTACAGCACTTCCCATAAAGTTATAAATCACTGAATACAGTAACACTCCAGCAAGTGTTTAAATACCTAGACTAGTTTTATGTTTGAATTTAATTTGATTGGAAAGGCAGATTCATTGTACATGATGTCACATTATTTTGGTCGTGTAATTACAGTAACGCGTATCGGTTAATCAACTTTGTCCAATAAAACATTGACCTATAAATATATAATATGAATCAGATATAAACCTGCTAAATGATATATATTTACGTCACTATGATTTTAAGGCAGCTAAACAGGGTCACCAAACACTTCATTTGAGCTGTACCATTTTTGTTTTCAATTTATATGCTCGATGGTGTTGTTTCATTTTAGCATGTACTACGACACATAAATGATTTAAAAGCTTCGTGCAAGAGAGTATTTTAGATGTGCTTTTCCACGAAATGATCGCGTGAAAGATTCGCTTATAGCATTGAGTTCAACACATTTGCATAGCATCGACATATTTTATTCTTGCCGTTGTATGTATTACTGTTTCGATAATATTTTATGATACAAGTACATTATCTCACATAAAATGTACAGTAACTTTATTAATACAGTTATTGATCTGTGTGAACCGATCGCCAAGCTAGATTCTGATTTTCTTGTTTATGGTATACAAGATTCCAGTCAAAGTCAAAGGGTCAATGACAAAGTACTATGTCTCCTAGTAGATTCGCACGTACACTAAGATATCCATATACATCGTGGACGGTTTTATAATTACGTCATATTGGTATAGTATAAATATAATACCTTGATCGTTAAACTATGTGGTGAACATATGGCGGAAACAGTTCTGCTTAATACGTTTATTCTTTAGTGTGTATACTAATCAACTAACTACATGTAACTCATTCCCAGACTCACCGTGGGGTGCAGTAGAGCATACATGCTTGTAAAAGGATACACCAGTTAACATGCTAACCACTGAGCCACAGAGCCACCTAATTACTCTACTGTGCGCTCTGCTTAATGATGACGCCACCTTTTTGCAATTCAACGAAAGTAATATCCGCTTCCTTTCTGGTAATGATTCAATTGATCAACACTATTCTATGGTACATGACATGCACACATAGCCATTGTAAACACTAATTGGTGGCATGTTTTAAAATTATAGGTTTTGGCACATTTCTCTCACGACTGGTTTTGTCAAATAATGTATTCAGACAAATTCGTAGAATGATAATAGGTTCTCCATGCAAACTCGTCTCGCCGGATAAAACAGAAATGCTTTTCAGTGTTTCCCACCTAACATAGTACTGGCATGTAACCAGGAAAGTACTGTGTATCGGTGCTATACACCGGGCACATTAAAGAACCAGACTGTCTATTCGAAATAAGAGCTAGGCAGAAATGCCGGGCATGTCTGTATCACAATTTCTCTCTCTCCCTTCTGGGGGCTTTCTCTCAGTCTGTCCCTCTGGTCAGATCACGCTGTATCTGCACTGGTAGAGGATGCACCTGCGCCCTTGTGGCTGCAACAAATGTAAAGCGCCTGTGAACGTGTTTCGCATGAAACGGGCGCTATATAAATCTGGTATATAATAATTAAACATTGCGTTAAGGCAGACCTTGTCACGATAAATCAACCTAAAGTTAATCCTCGGGCGTTTTAGTTCTAGTTGCATTACATTTTGAAGATTATTTGGAGACAATTAGTTCTACTCTGGTTTGCTGGCCACATTGTAACATTAGACAACGTAAACACAAGTATGATGGACCATGTATGACAGCGCATACATTAATATAATTGTGGACGATTTACGAATGCTTTCATCCAGCGGTTACTGTTTATTGAAAGGATTAAAAATTAGACGGCACTCAATAACTTGAAAGTAATACATATTGTAATATATATTGTAAATAACGCACCAAACCATACACGGACGTACCATCGACAGCGATTTATAAGAAGGTTTTTTAAACGACATGAAGAAGAAATATACTATAACTACATCATAAAACAGGAAATGTACTGTCATGTAACATGTATATTACCTTTATAATTATGTCCCTGTGCTATATTTTATGTAGTACTGTACTATGTTACAATTTCATATAGTTTATTGCATGTTTTATTATTGTCATTATGTAGTCGGTCAATAGCTATTCATAGCTGGTGTCATAAAATGTTTGAACTAATGCCGGCCTAAAATTTGTATCTGTATCTGTGCTAATTGGATAGCACAAACATAATATATACGAGTATATTTGATACTAAATCTCGAGCGCCTGACTTCGGCTTATACTTTTGTTATATAACGTACGTAATTTATATATTTCGTTTCGTGCTACACAAAGAAATGAAACGTATTAATGTGTTATTCATTTTACATTGCCTTATATCGGACCAACACTTCGCATACATCGATGTTGCGTTTTATTGTGAAGGAATAGCAAACGAATGTTATCATTGTTACACAAAGTGCTGCTATTAAGCTACAGATAAAACACATACGGTAGGATAAGAGTATCAGATACGCATGAAACATGCTTTTAGACTGAACTATAAACCATAATGGCATTGAGATTTGTAGACAAAGCGAAAAGGATATTTAAAAAAATGGAAGGAAAACCATCCCATCCCATTTCATGATAAAAGCCAATCTCTTAGTGCAGTTGTTTTTTTCACATTACCGACGTGCTAAAGTAATTTATGCCATACATTTCCATCATGACAATTTTGTTTCCTTTAATGAAACATAATGTGAGGGCATTACACGGACAGTATTCACAAGTAGGAAAGCAATTGACACATCTGGTAGTATAAAAAGTTGTTGAATTAGTAATCACGTTCAGAACTCCAACACGAAACAACGAAGTATCAATCACAATGCATTGCACATTGTGACGTTGCACATTGTGACGTCTGGAGAAATTATCACTTCACTTTGTTGACCAATTTCTAAATCAATGTCATAATGTTATTTGTTGTCATAACCAGAATACTTCGGTTTCATTCGAAGCCTAACTTCTTCTTTTGTAAGCGACTTAAGTCTTCCATAAATGTACAAGTCATTACGGCAGATAATTGCCTGTACAAACGGAACAGACTTGCGACCAATGTCAGCTGCAGGCTCAATACTATGCATTAATGTTGTGCTTGTTTGATCCGGACACAAATTCACTGGGGCGATTTGGTAATTTTATGATAATGAAAATAGCAAAAAACTTCCTGTTCATGAAGTACAGTAAATCCTCAATGATAAGACCCCTATTGGGACCCTTGAAAATTGGTGTTTTTATTGTGGTGGTCAGAATATTGAGGTTAAATAAAGAGCAAAACAGTCAACATGGACTTGCAAATGGTTCGAAATGGTCTTCTTATTGAGTAGGTCTTTAAGTGAGGTTATGTTTTATGTATTGTTGTTTTCGCGGAGGTCTGTTAGGGGAGGCATTGTCTTATGTATGTGGCGTTCCATGTTGCAACTTATTCCTTCTCTTATGCTGTACACACTCATGCGGTTAACAGAGTGGTTAAATAACGAAATTTAATCATCATTGTCGTATGCTTTGGAAATGTACTATTGTTTTCTTTGCTGTAATTAATCAGATGTTGATATTTTCATCATCAACATAAACGGATACCTTATCCATAACCACACATAGTTAAAAATATACTTCTATTTGAAAGCATCACATGAACCTATCATTCATAATTATATCATTTAGCAACACACGTGAATATATGCGCTGAACCATTGGCGGCATATTATGTTTTCATTAAAAAAATTAACAAATATTCGAACTATTGTCAGACATGTTCTGATATGTAGTTTTTTGCTGTTAATCACCTCTTATGATTGCATTCGTTCGTGCTGTGCGTGACCCTCAATTGGATTTCATGGAACATAACTTCAAAAAAATGAAAATTGTCTTATTTTTTTCCAAAATGCATTTATTTGAATTTTTGATTTATGTAGTTTGCGATTCAAAAGCTGTTCGTCTGCGGCTCAATGAGAATATTTTTTTTTTTATTGGATATGTCATTCAATATGACGAATTGGCAGCATGTGCCATTTTATCAATTATTGCAGAGGTTTTGGGCACATAATTCACCATTAATTTCATTGATATAATTTGTGATCTATATTGTTGAAAGATATTTCTGATAAATTTAACTATTGAAATCTCCATAGCCATAATTGGTATTGATTAAATCTACCCAATAATACGGATATGTTTTATACAAATTTGATATCAATAGTTTGAACAAATGATATATTTACTTTGTGCACCCCCCCCCCCAGTTATAATTGCGTGAACAATATGAGATAATCAGGTAAATAGAAGGTTATATCTCATTTTTTTTATCCTGTATTCCAACGTAGATGTGTAATAAAACAAACTGTTGGTGAAACAGGATATTTACTAATATGGATTTAAATGTTCCTTTAAGACATTTATTTGCGAATCATTTTATGGAAAAGCACAAATTCATTTTCTTGACGTAATGCAAAATGACAACAACCTTTAGCATCGCAGAGGTATCATTCTTTGTAAAATGATGGATTACAAATGTACGGCACTATATACAGTTGGATCTTGGTCATTCAAATTCACCGGGTCCGAATGATACATGGTAAGAAGATACGTCGGGACCGATATTTAGTTTTAAAAATACCAAGTATTTGGATAGAAGGTTGTCGAATAAACGAGATCGGACTGTATTTCCTTCCATTTATTACAAAGGAGTTTTATAATATTTCAATAAAACATCGGAACATCCATTAAAAGGTATACACAATTCGCAAATATTAAAACATAACATCGTTGTTTTCATAGTTTTGATTATATTCACTTTAGAAATGCGCAGATCATTCCATATAGAATTTTACAACTGTCTGGTCGAGCTTTTACTTCATGCAGTCAACAATCATACTCGTGTTTTAAATGTCAGCGCATTTCCCTGAAACAACATATGACTATACTGAGATAGTGTTATTGACAAATAGATGAATTTCACCAATAGCGGAAGTACAAAATATCGACACTCGTATTGCCGAATGTTGCTCGTTGTATTGATAAGTCAGCCTTTATTGCCGAGAATTTCGAAGAACATGGTGCAAATCGATGATATTTTACATGCATTCTGGTACAGAACGTACCTTCAGTACAATAAACCTAGTAAACATGAATGAAGAAATCATACTTTTAAAGTGAACAGTCACGCAATAAGCAGAAGTAGACATCAAAATGTACATACAGTAAACCCTGTATAATAAGACCATCCTTTGGAACCTTGAAAACTATTCTTCTTATTTTGGCGGTCCTATTATTGAGGTTGATTAAGAGCAAAACAGAAAAAGTGACTTGACAATTGTGGTCTTAATTTCGAGGTAGTCTTTAAGTGCGATTTTACTGTCTATATTTGTATATAACAAATATAAAAGCAGAGATACATGACGTAAACAAACGATGGATGAGGAACCGAGGACCGCCTTTAAACGATCAGTGCCAAAAACGCAACTGGGGGTTACAATCCTGCTTCAGGGTGAAGGATGTCAACAAATCGAAATAAATTTGAAAGGCAAATAGCATCCTGCCGCTTAGAATACGTTTTGTGTGCTATCATGTACACACGCGACAAAATATTAACGAAATTTATCGTGGATCTCATTGAATAGATTACTAATATTCTCTCTTCTAAAAAACAGAAAAGTACTTGTTATCACAGCTAACTTCATATATAATTCTATGATACTTCGTTAGGAGAACCTGTCAAACTTTGCTGCTTCGTGATATTGAATATTCATTAATGGCATATAGATATACGATATATACTTGTTATGTAAAACATTTAATAATATGTTAGAATTGTATGTTCCTATGTTTGCTATCATTTTTTTGGATTTTGTGAATGGCTAAAGGCGTTTTATTTGCCGATTTGCTAATAATAAATGGTTAATGGAATGGTGTAATTTGTTTTTTTTACTGGGAAGCAAAATCATTGCTTATACTTTTTGTATTTTGCGAAAGAACGTACTGTGATATGTATGTTAGTCATCGTAGGACGAGTGGCCGTTTTTGTCGTAGGTAAACTTTTAACGCAGAAAAGAGTTTACAGAAATAATACACCTGCCATTCATTAAATAAACATTCGGGATTGACTTGTTTGGTCATGTATTTATCGAGGCAATATTCGTGTTTCTAAGGACGCATAAATTACCCATTTCCTATCTTAACTTTCTACGCATGAAATAACTTATTCTTAGAGATTTTGTCTTTTTGAAATGAAATTAATACTCTTTTTATACTGCACAGTTAATGATTTATTAAACATAAATGATGTATTAATTATTGAATTTGTTCTTGCAGAACTAACAGTCACTAGAATTTGTGCCAAAACCTGTCATGATATTTTAATTAGTAGAAAGATTTGCGTCTGTAATAATGTCTAAATTATTTTATAGATATTGTGTGATATTCTTTGTGTTCATACAAGATGCACCTGTTAATCAATTCTTCTACGGTCTGACTGGGATGATAATTGATTTCTTAAATAACTGTGCATTAGTACCCGTTTTCAAATACAGTTTTTATAAACATCATTTAACAAAATTACACTAAACGACTGCATATTGGTTGTGCATTTGTAGGTAGTTTGTTCATGCAATATATATGTTGTATGACATAACATCATGCATTTAAGAATTATGTCATTATTGCAATGTTTTAATTATGTGTGTATTTTATTGTATAGTCTCTTAGAACTCAATTTGAGAGGAGATACACATGTTTTAAATTATAATTATTGTATTTATTTATATTAATGAGACTTAGATAAAAATAAATGAAAGTATTATGCAAGAATCTTTCTTTTTAAAATGTTAAAATCTTGAAGAGTTAATAATTTATTAAATATAAGGTAATATATCAATTGTCACAGGATTTTTCAACTTATTTATTAATCGATAATTGTAAGTCACGGCGACAAAGGGGTCAGACTTTGGGTTATATCCCTGCACGTGGGACATGATATCCTATTCACAAGACCACGTCCTACTAGTATATGTCTTAGACCACGTCCTACTAGTATATGTCTTAGACCACGTCCTACTAGTATATGTCTTAGACCACGTCCTACTAGTATATGTCTTAGACCACGTCCTACTAGTATATGTCTTAGACCACGTCCTACTAGTATATGTCTTAGACCACGTCCTACTAGTATATGTCTTAGACCACGTCCTACTAGTATATCTCTTATTTTGACTGCTTTATTCTTGATAGAAATTACTTCGTGCACGTGTTTGACATGCAGCAAATATTTGTGATCCTCCAATTTACTTATCAAATCATAGTCCTTTTGTACAAAGTACAATAATTTTCCCCATATATCTAGCCACAACGATGGTCCAACTTTGTTTCGATAATTCGTGTAAATAAACCATAATGTTTGTATTTTATAAAAATAAAAAAACATATTCTACATATTTTATAGAAAAACACTCCGCTACGAAGATAAATATACGTGTGTATAAAAATGCCAATACCTTAAGTGACCAGTCTCAGTGTCAGTTTTAGAATACTCAACGTTTTCCGCTTAAACTAATATTTCACTGATAAATTAAAAGCCATTTGCTGTAAATGGCTTGTAGACATGTATTAGACGTATATACGAGTGATTGGTATTTGGTACAGCTTTGTCGTAATCGTGCTAGGTCTTAAGTGCTGTACTAACGCTGACTTCAAGCCACCTTTCCATTGCCACTTCGGGTTCGATTCCCATCAGAGTTAATTAATACATTTGTAAGTAAAGATGACCGTATTGAATTAACCTTCAAAATAGTGTATAACACTGTACATATTTCGTCTGCTTTCTTTACAGAAACATCTGACTCGCACTGGTTGATCATATTCAACGTTGACATCAATACAAGTACCAATGGACGTGTTGCCTTCATTTTCTGGAGCTAGGCCTTTCTGTGCGACAATTTCTTCAAAACTCGTCCGATTTTAGATATGTTGGTATCAAAATGGCTTTAAGTTGACTTCAAAACGGTGTACAATATAAGTACTGATTTTGCTTTTCTTTAAATAAAACATCTTGCCCCACTGTTGCGTTTTCAAAGAGCAATGTAATACACAGTGGGACAATAGTGTGATTGAGCAAACCGAAAATGGTATTGATATAAAAAACAACAACACAAAACGGATACCCTTATTCTCCTTTGTTCGAAGAACGCATATGCCTACACAAGAGTTTAACATTGAATCTACGTTCTAGAATGTCTCCATTTCAGATTCAGATCGTATAAGGTTCATAAATGTAATAGACATGGCATAGATCAGTAGCATAGACATTGAACCACTAGAAGATCTTTTACAACAGCTATAAATATTCTGCCAAAAACTCAAGCATATATCAAGACCGTCACAACAAAATACGACGACGTTTGAAATAAATAATGTATATATGTAATAAATTTATGTTGCGATATGTATATAAAGACTTGTCAGACATTTCAATTGCAATTGCTGATCTCCGTGATGTATTGTTATTAGACATGCTTTTAGCAATATTGCTCGTTCTATTGTTAACAATATGAATGTTGGTACATTTATTTCAAAACCCATTCCTTTAAGATTGTATTTGTTACATGTTTGATTTACAATACTAAAGTCAGAAATGCATTTTGTAGACATAATAGTGACGTTTGCTACAATGATTACTGACAAGTGAACGATGGTTATTGCTTTCTTCCTATACTTCAATATAACATTTTGAGTTTTCTAAAATGTTTCACGACAACGTACCACTGCAGACTATAGATAACACAGTGAATACATCGTTTACCCAGTCCATAAGAATGATGCATGTAATGCTTAGTATGTTAATAATTATATATCTGCATCGTATATACCAAAATTGATATGTCTCTTTATGATTCCCTTACATATGTACTGAAATCACTCTTTTCGTAAGTATTTCATAAAGTATAATCATACTCATTCTCTCGCCATCACATGTTTGATTCCCCTAATGCATTTATTTTCGAATTTACGACAACAATAAATTCAGCAGACCAAGTTTCTAAAATATTTTACTTAATAAACTATGACTCACGGTGTAATATCAAGTCTGGCAAAATGAGGCTTATTGGTTTATAAGACATTGTTTTCTGATATTGACGAGTGCCTTTTGACAATACAAATGTATATGATGTTCGTGGTTAAAGCATATCAGACAGAATGTTGTGTACCGCTATTCAACCACTAATGTTTGCACTAATAAGCAACTGATTAAATAGTGAAACGCAGCCTAATATTCTAATCGAAATATTTCAACGTTCACCGCCTAAAATTTGCCTTGATTGATTCTAGAACCCGCAGAGCAAATTAAGAATGTCATGACATCATAAGAATTGAACAAAACAACATAATTATTAGACTTATTTCTTTAAATATTCTTATGTCGTATCTATACGATTTTATTGTATACATCTTTAATATATTGATTAATATGGTTTGAAACGAGTCACCGATTACCTTGGCGGATTCCAACGACCAGTCGCAGAATAGCAAAACTTATTTTTAAGCAGTCGAAAAACTGCCTGCGTGCTATCTCATCGTTATCAGGTTGCAAAGTGTTACACAATATTGTTCATGGTTTGTGTATAGTAAATTTATATATTGCATATTGGATACTGGAAATAGTTTTTTACAAAGCAGTAATACAGTAATTTTTACAGTAATGAGCAGCGTGACAAATGGCGAGAAAGCATGTACTTTGGGTTTGTGAATTCTAAAAATTCATTATATCGAGATATAAATCAAGTTTTCTATTTGTTTTCTAAATACTCATAAACAGTTACTGATGTTTTACATCCGTTCTCAAACAATCAAATGGCGATCTCACTCGATAATGACCGATTGAGTTGATATGTGACTTTTTATTTCTATGTGTTGGTATTAATTGCCTTGATTTCAATTACTTTGCTATATTTGCGCTGAAAATTAGTAGGAACGTTACAGACAGATTGAACTAATATATTCATATTTAATTGTAATATCCTAAAAATGTTATCGGAGTACTTATAACCTTTGCTAAGTGTATATACCATACTCTTTGGTTTTTCGTAACATTGCGTCTGGCAGTAATGACATATAATTACAATTATAATAAATGCTACTGTACGAAAACATGTGCGAGAAATTTGTTCTTATATCAAACATAATGCATTGTATGCAGTTCATACGAAACCTCACCAAATATCTAATCATATCACATCGGCATATTTCACATTTTACTAATGAAAACAGAAACGTCTTCTGTCATCCTACGAGCGACTGTCGGCGTTCAAGCGGTAGTATTAAGACGAACTATACCCTAGAAATAGCCATGTTTGCTTTTAAGCGATATTTTAGACACGACATAATATAGCAAGATGAAATGCATACTTTTTGTAAAAATGTTGAAAATAATGAAAATATGAGTTGAGTGAAGTTGGCGCTGCAATCGTACATCGTACGAACACTGAATACCGACATAGATTAAATACAAAGCCAGCACTGACATCGTTATTCGACATATATTTTTGAATACATGTCTTAAATCACATCCAGAGCTAGCACTGAAATCAACTTTCGAAATGGGTCCGCAGCGAATACATATCTGGAGTCAAATAACGAGCGAGCCAGCTCGTACATCGTTATTCGAGATTTATTAATATTTGAATTCAGACCTAGTAGCGAATCCAAAGCTAGCACTGACATCCACATTCGAACTTGACGGCGGTGAATACATATCTGGAACACCATCAAAAGTCATTCTACATGTACGAGTTTACTATAGAGTATATAGAGTTAATACGTAAATGGGTATATTGATAAACTTGTCAAAACACATGGTAAGGCGTTCGTTTTAATTTGTTTGCAGTTGTACTCAGACATGCTGAAATTTTAAACACTATCTGAACATCACGTGATTCAAGATAAATATGTCCGGTTATTACTGATATCAATAGATGTATACAATCGAATTCATTCGAATTCATAAGGCCCGAAATTTTATTTCGAATAATTCATGTTTTCGAAAAGCCCATTGCAGCGCGAGGTGCATAAGAAAATACATCGGGACCTGATATTTATTTCTGATGATACCAAGTATTCGGATAAAAGGTTATCGAATAAACGAGGCCCGACGGTACTTACATTTACTCACAAACGCGCTTGTTGATTTAGAAGTAAATGAACGAAGCAATCACATGTAAATAATTATTCGGAACATACTAAATTTTACATATTGTCACCTATTCTAGGTTTATAAACTGTAAGTTATATTTATTTTTCCAATATTTTTTCAGAGTTTGAGGACATTAAACAAGAAATATAAGAGATAAACGGTGTTAAGCAACATGTTGAAAAATAAATCCTCACAAAAATTAAATCGGATCTAGGCTATATATACTATAATCATGGACCTGTCTTATCATCTATACATGCTTAAACATATAAACTACTCCTGGCAAAATTCGAACTGCTTACGAACGCACATCTTACGAAAACCCCGATTGGTGTCTCTTGGGTGAACGAAAACCCCGATTGGTGCCTCTTGTGTGAAAATATGATTGGTCGGATTTTAAAAAGCTTGCTTCGAGGAAAACATTTGGTTGGTCAAAATGTAGTTCAAAATCAATGTAAATCAAAAACGCTGAAAAACTTGATAACCTGTCAAGAGACATTATTTACAACACGGACTAACTAAAAAGACGAACACTGATGCAAGCATCAAGGACGCCGCCACAAAATTGCAATGTAGCCTCTCGAGTGCTCATAGTTTTTACATTGTTTAGCGTGGTGACCTAGTGTCTGTCTGTCGAAATGTGGTTTGTTTTGAAATTCGAACGAAATTTCATAGTTTAAACTATTTAATTCCATAACATAATATTCTATAATTGCCAACATCAATTTGTTTTAAATGGGAAGCATGGTTTTATACACAAATTCACTGGAAACAAATTTGTTTATAAAACATATGAATTCATAGTTTCCAAGCAATCATTGCTATACACGTGTACATGTATACGTGTAAGTATCAGCCTTGTAGTAGCGACTTAATTAAAGATAATACAATTATTATTTAGCAATTCTATTTTAAATAAAATATTCGTTAATTCTACCATGTAACTAACTTATTAATAATTATTATACTGAAAACGTTGCAACCTCTCCAGAGCGGCCCTCTCTTGAGCAACAACCTCTCCAGAGCGACTATGTCTTAAGTAACAACATCTCCAGAACGGCTCTCTCTTGAGCAACAACTTCTCAAGAGTGGCCCTTACTGCGATTACATCATACATGTTATCACAATAAATGACTCATTTACGAAGCGAATTGTGGCAATTTTCTCATGACCAATTATACATCTTTTATCAATAAAATAGAAAGAAAACATGTTAACTGTAATAATTGTGTTTATTCACACTTATTAATCTGTAATTACTGCTTTACGTTCTGAACTGCAGTCTATGAAAATATACTCAATGTGATTCAGCGAAACTTTTTCATGAGTCAACAACTTGGTGTATTCGGAATACACAACACCGTCCCCTCAACGACGTCAAAACAAAGTGATTAATTTGTATTTATGTCACATGAACTTGATATTAATGACCACATTGATTGTTTGTTATTTATTTCCTTAGTTTCCACCATCTGAATTATATAATATTTAATCAATCATTCAAAAACAATGCGACTTTGCAAGAAGTTTACAATTCATAAGACGCATTTAAAAGCTGCCCAAAACTGTTTACCATGATGTTTGTACATTTGTGTTTTCCTGATGAACTTTATGGTATTTTATAAGACTTGAATTAGATTTATGGATGTAATAAATCTTCTTTTGCGTCTGTATCTCTACGATATTTGCCTTGAAATGATACATCAATTCGATTTTTCATAGCTTGATATTTTAAGTGGCTTAAATAAGACAAAGCAGCATAGGAATTGCCACTTTCCCCAAACTGGGCATCTCTATACTAAGGGTGTACTGTGAATGTAAGAATAGGAATGGAAATAAAAAAAAATCTAGAAAGGGGACAACAAAGTCAAACTAAGTATAGGAGGGAGCATTAGATAAACTGTATATTAAGGGGTTAGGGAAGCAATAATTGTCATAGGTAGATACATAATACAAATTAAGGAGAAGGGAATTGAGTACATCAAAAATGTGCAATGATTGAATATGTATAGACCATCAGAAAGACAATGGCTTGTTTAAATTGATAACCAGACGATGAACATAAATCACTTGAAAGCTTGATACCAATATGAAACTTAGTTCATAAATAAATAATAAACGTTATAGCATATTTAAATTCAAAATCGCATACTTATACAATATGAATGGGAGATTGCATTCATTGCTTTTAAGATGTGAATACTTTTCCAATAAAAAAGTACCATTTGTTTGGAACAAAGTGGTAGAAAAGTGTCCAATTTATATATACATTTGCATGAACAGCAAATCATTAAAGGTATACTACATTTTTTCCACCGATGGGAATAGTTAAATAGATAAACCATAGGCGACCGACATGGTTAGTTTTATTAATAACTGATATATATTATTACCAATACACAATATATACAGTAACATTAAAAGTGTACACAAAATGCCTAATTGCATTCCTTTAAAACATTTCGGACCTCTTCCCTCCCCAAATATCTGTTATATCTTATTTTGATTATATAAGATATATGTATTGTATCTTTAAACAGTAATCAAAGTGATATGAATTTAATTCAGGCCCAGAAGAAACCACAACACCATTGTGATATGTGCCACAGCGATTTCGTTCAAAGTGAAACAATATTTCAACATCATATGAATAAGATTAAATTCCTCGTTTTGCTAAAAAATAATTTATTAAGGAATTAGTTCACGTTTTAATTCATTGAGAGCAAATGCCAATTTCGTTTCCCTTTCTGTAACACAATGTGTAGTTTCTTTACCACTTAAAGCCATAGCTCTTCAACAGAAAGGCAATTGTTACATCTCACAGTAAAACTGTCGGCGATTGATCTGAAACAGTACCAATAAAGCACGTTTAAATGGCAAGTGTGATGTCTTGACATATTAAATTCTATTTAGTGCAATGTGCTGTCTGCTCACATGCCCAGTGACTATATTGTACTAATGTCATAAGCAAATAATGTCTTCTCTCCATTATGTTCTCGTATTTAATGTTGTATTAATCAACTCATATCATCATTCCATCTTCTTGTCGTGATTAAATATTTGATTTCGCGGACAGAATAGTATGTTGTCTTGAATTAGCTCGTCCTTAATAAACCTAATATATACAGATATTTATACCTAATTTCTAAATATAGATGTCTCTAAATTCAAATAATAATTAGTAAATTCGTACTTAATTTCATTTATTTGAATGTGATGCTTGTTTATTTCATATCCAATAGTTCATCAAACCCACATGTATATGGATACAATGTATGTATTATCACACAAATTATGTGCAAACCTTATTTTTCTTTCACAAAAGCTGGGTCGTATTAAAAGCTTCGCTATATTTAATTCCACCTATCATCTTCGAATTCGGTACAGGCATGTATTCACGAAAGAAGGTTTCCTAGAATGCAAATGTTTAATTAAGAAATTGCAACTTACTGCACGAAATCACTATCTAGGAAAAACATGAGCCAAATTGTGATATTAGACATTGATTTCTATTCTAGACACGATATTTTCGTGCAGTATTTGATTATTGAGGCTTAGGCATATCTGAGAGCATGCTGTTTTTATACCAGTGCAGAAATACTAACATTTGTACCAATAAACAAATAATTTATCATTGCAACCCGATACATTCATCCAAATCTATGCATTCAATTATTTAACTATCCAATGCTGGGTTGCAGAGCACTCAAGGAATTTGAAGTGGAAGTTTAGGATAACCGTGAACAACATAATCACATATCTACAAGAACTATTTCAACTATGTGGTAAATACATTGTTTTTACGTTAGCAGAAGCATCGTCATCATTATCACTTTGTGTGATAATTGCATTTATATCTAATACATCATTTAATAGTTAAACTGATAATGGAAACGATTCTCCGAGAGCCTTAGATAAGTTAAACGCTTGGATATAGAGAAGTAAAACATATGTACTACTCCGTGTACAAAATACCTGACTCGCATTCGATACTAAGACATACCTCTTCGCTATTAGGAGTTGCAAATGCTGTAATAGAACACAATTCCGAGTTTTAGATGTACAAGTTATGTATACTGTGTCATACGTGTAAATTTTCAAATTGTGTAATTCACGCTGGTAATCATTCCCTGTGTTAATTTGTATTGTTTAAAACGACAATACATTTCGATGAATCTCATTTAAATAAATATGACAAAGTAAATGTAGTAAATGTTGTTTGTGCAGTGTAATTTAGCCCGTGACCCCCCTTCAATGTTTGTCCTCTTGATTCTCCTAGTTATTCCTTATGGTTATTCCTTATGGTATGACAGGCCATTCCTTGCGCCTCTGTTCACTAACGTATGTAGCCTTTAACCTCATTAAGTGCCTTATGTTTTATGGATTGTTATTTGCCCGTGAAGGACTGTGTGGGAAGGTACTGTCTTATGTATGTGGCGGTCCCTGTAGTAACTTATTCCTTCTCTTAGATTACAATTAAGAAGTTGGATAGGACATACTACATGTACATACATAGTACACAGATGTATTCCATTCATTACACAATAAGTTTCAGGTTCACTAAAATAATCGACATGTAATTCAATAAGATGCGACATATTTTACATTGTAATTGTGTGTATAGGAATGCCTGTATTTACGAGATAGTGTTTACAATTGCAATATTAAACACCTTTATTTCGAAACGATCAATGACAGAACATACAAGTTTAGGTATACATTAAAATTCTAATACACGCATACATTCTGTTAGCTCTATATACAATGCACATTCTTCACCGATTTCAAGACAAATGTTTCCGCTTATTGAAATTCTCACACGACGCATATCTTTCGTCAGGCTGATTCAATCCGCAAGTGCGCAAAATCATCACACCTAAGTCATAAGCTGTAATATACCGATCGTTATACCGTTGTAAATTTCATTCTATACACTGTACAAAATGAACGAAGACTCGAGCTTGACATGCCATATACAAATTACATTCATTATTCAAATGTGTTCTCTGTCTTTGTGGACATTATATGATAATTATGATAAAACATTATAGAGAACATAGTGACAATTGATGAAACGATGTCTATCGCTAAAACTTGATATAAACGACGACATCATTGAAATTTATGTTATTTAGCATGCACGATTTAAGTCACTAAATTAGATAATGAATCAACCATTCAAATAAAAGTGTAAAAAATCGAACTTGCAATTTCATTCATGGAGCTTATGAAATGTTAAGTCGAAAACGTTTAAACATCAAGTGCTTACAATAAGTTTAAAGTTCTTTGATCTTTGAAAAACAATATAGTCTTATCAAATAGTATGGAAACAGTGTGTAATTGGTCTAGTGCCGAGTAGATGAGTTTCAAACATCTTACTTGTTTGTATAAATTTGACTTTTGGTAATACGACGGATAAGTACGAGGATAGCATGCTGATAAACTAGTTTACGCCCAATGTAGATTAAGTGACAGTTCTGAATTATGAATGTGGTCTTCCCTACTCAATATTATTTCACTTTTTGTATTTCGTTTTTAATGCCAATAAATATGTTGTGTTTGTACTAACCAGAAGTAAATCACCTGACTCGTAAGTATAGCATGTGTACTTTGAGAGATCTTAAGTTGAGCACTACAGGAAACACCACACACACAAGACAATGCCTGTCAACTCAGACCCCCGTGAAAACCACAGTCAACAAAACATCAAGCACTGAAGAGGTGCAAGGGTAAATACGCATGGGAACAGGGGTGCAAGGAATCGCCTCACTGACCATAAAGAACAAGCCTATTTGGTTATTCGTGTTAATTTAGGTGAGATTTATCAGCCAGAAGGCAAACATAAAGCACGGACTCCACACATATATGTAGGACACGAAATAAAATTACGAATGAGAAGGCACCATTACTGCAGGCATAAGTAATGATTGGGAACAGAAAACTACATAATGGGGGGGGGGGGTATTGAACATAAATGTTCATGAGGTGGAAATGGAATGGAAACACTAATATAAAAATAGTGTCCATACAATAGAGCTAAAAATGGGAATGGAAAATAATACTAAACTCACACCAATTGATACGTATAGAAACATCAACCCGAAAGTTTGATGTGTTATTTGGTACAATGCCATCTTTCAAATATTATTTCATTAGATTTTAAGTTCTTTTTACAACTTCAGTGATCTTATATTATCAATTCAGGACTAGCATCGTTAAGGTTTTATAAATTTAACACTCACTTTATATACACAACCTACTCCTTAAATATTATTTCTGAGGGTAATAAATCCATTGGCATATCTCTAATTTCTGACAAACTTCAGCCTACCTGTCATTAATTCATATCATACTTATTAGTGCAATTTGATGGCAGTTTGAAATGGGTGTTCCAAGTCAGAACATGTACCAAAAGTATTTGAAGTAATTAAAATGCAATCGATAATTACACCCACTTTTGAAATGTAACAAATTACATTAAAATTACATGTAATTTCAGTTACAATAACTAATTGCCCAATCCCTGAACTGGATTACACAAATGATCTCGATGCCTTTTATTTCACCACTTAGGTATCATTCAATTCAACAAAATGCATGATGTCATGGATAAACGTTTCTGAAAATGAAAAGGCTTTAATAAAAGAACTGCCTCGTAATGCAAACCATACTATTCCCGCACAACAACTAGGAAAATTTGGTTTTGAGGCGCTGCTTTCTATTCTAGACGCGTAATTTTCAGATAATAATAATAGTTATGGTTTAAGCAGATCTGATGGTATATTGATACCGTTGGTAAGCTACTTACCGTTGGTAAGATTCCCAAATAAAGCTACTAACATTTACACTAAATAAGCAAGCAATTTATCATTGAGATAAAAAGTGATTTTCTCATCGAAATCTTAAACTATTAAGCAATTAATTAATTACCCAGTGCTGACATTTAGAAAATCGAGAAAAAACAACTTGAATATGGTTAGAATGTTATTGGAATTTTCAGAAAAAAAACCGTTGATTAATCCTTAGCTTAATATCGTGAAGAAACGTTATCATTCTTGGTGTCGTTTCCAGCCCCAATAACTATTTCAACAATGTGATATTTACATTATTTCAGTTTGTGGATGCATCAACATTTTGATAATTCTTCTGTACCAATACCCAACGTGATTATATTGTATACATCATATAAAAGAGAATGAGTAAGATGCTACAGGGAATCCAAGACAGTGCCTCTCCACACAGAACTCCAGGATAACAACATATGTGAGTGGGCTGGGAAAAGTATTATGAATGTATAAGTGCTATCATAGTTCAACAAGGGATGAAACTAATTATCTAGAACATTTATTTAGAACATTCGGACTACCAAATCTGAATTAATGTAATATAACTATTAGGTATCACCAAAGTTGCATCTTACTCCATATCTGACACTATCAACCCCTTTGATGCGAGTGCCATGCTCTTATGAGTAAGCGCATTCAATACGTCCAAAACGAAATCCTACCTTTTCAATAAGTGAAACATAAACGTACTCGATAACTATGCTACCAGCTGATTCCCAAGACACAGAACATGTCATCCTTCTACATGAACGATCAATTACGAATGAACACTCATCGGGACATTTTAAACGTGGAAGAACATTTGTTGACACGACACGACTTGCCCTGTAATATGTTCTATTTCACATAAAAGCACACAGTAAACATTAAGAGCGCGGTTTTAAAAAGCAACTCACAGTAAAAACGGTATCGATATAAGACAAAGGTTGGTACATTACATTAAATACCCTTCTTACGGATATGAATTTGTTAAAGTATTTACAATAAATATTGTGCGACTACATTTTCCTCACGCCAAGTATTCGTTCGCTAAAACGATTACTGATGAATTAACGATTGTCAGAACTTACTTTGTTCACTTCAAAATAACATTTTCGGTTTTGTAAGATGTTTTACCACAATACTCCACTGCGGTTTCAAGTTTTCCCTGTAAAAAGTATTTTAATTTATTATCCCGAAACACCACTATTTGACAAGTCATACTTTGCTATCTTGTATCTCTTACTAAAAGATACATTGGGTGATTTATTATTATTGACGCTGAACACGTCTGTGAATTTTACCATTTCTTGAAAAAACGCCCCCTTATCATACTGGTTACCTTGATTCAGAGTGTTTGACTAATCGAGAATATGTTCGACTACCCAACATGCACGAAACACCGAAACTAGGTTATGAAAATGTAAATGTTTTAATTAATTTATTGTCGCTGAATGCGAAACCGTATTACCCTGGCAAACCTACAAGGCAAATTGAAGTGTAGAGGAATTAATTGCTATTCTATGTGTTTTTAGTAGCATTAGATTATTGTGCCTTAAGCATAGCTGAAGGCATTATAAGTACCGTTGTTCAACAATTGACGTATGCACTGAAGGAATATTAATAGAAGTAAATTTGATATTCGCATAGAAAACTTTAAATGTTCCACATTTTCATACCTCGTGGGGTTCTAGCGCGCTCTGAGCAATTCAAGGATAACACGATACTATTTCGAGCACTATTTTTTTTCCTGTAATTATATAAAAACATAAGCACAAACTATGCGCATTGAAACTTACTGTATTTAATTTGTGACATTGGCATCGACATGTTTACATATATGTACCACGTTGAAAATGAGCAGGAACGCCTAAACCACTGGGAGAATGACGTACATGTAACACATAGGAATTTGGTTAGCACAAATTTAAATAATGTATCATATAAATCCTTACAAAAATTAAATCGGAACTAGGCTATATATACTATAATCATGGACCTGTCTTATATGGGCCCATTTATGCATGGTTAAACATATAAACTACGTTTGACAAAATTCGAACTGCTAACGAAATGTAGGTCAATATCTATGATATACAGCTACGCCGAAAAATATAGAAAACAGTAGTCGCGTGAAGCCATTTAAATATGTATTGAATGATTTATCAGAAATTGAAGACGTAAAGAGCACGACTAGATTGGGAAATTGTACATGAGACATCGTCCTTCCGGTTCAGAGCATAAAATGCGTCATTGTTTCGCACAAGTTTACTAAAAGTGTGTTGTCAACAAGTTAGTCCTGCCACGGACGTCACATCTCTATACTGTCGCTGTACAACGTCCTGCTAAACCATTCACAAAAGTAAATAGAAGTTGGACACCGTCGGTCTTTTCATTGCATTTACTCTTATTTTCGTGAACATATAAATGCTTTGCATGCAATAACAAACTGAACGACTGAACATTGCAGCTTTTCGTTGATTTATTTGTCTTTTCGACACAAGATTTTCATGGATACGACTTGTTGTGTAAAAAAATGAGTGAATTGAGCACCTGTTGAAAAAGAAGATGGGAGGGTTGCTATGGAGGCGGTGCGCACTTAGTTATTTTCCTACTCAGATTACCGTCGATACTGCTCTTATTTGCTCCTCCTTGAGACAATTCTGAAAGTGATATATATCACGAATCCGATCAAAAGTTTTTTCGACGTTAAAATCCATCTTGTATTGCTACTTTGACGGGCGAAATTGGCGGGAGCGTTAATGTCAACATCAAGTTTGTAAGGAAGATAGTTTACTTGCGCACCATGGAGGGAGTTACATTTGATTGACAGATACCTTAGCGACAATTTTTGCAGTCATAAACATCTGACCCCTGTCTTCTGGTCGAAGTGATTGTAAGGCACTCAGATGCGCTAGACATTTTGTTTGCTTCTACTCGTGAAAGATTGCTACAGTTTTCCGTACTCTCAAAAGTATGTTCGGTCGATAATAAAGACGCCAGTAGAGTGCCGTTGAAATCATGCGGCAAAATCCCAGCTTTTTACTATAGGCTTGAGCGTGGCTCTGTTACGAAGACTCGTGTAAAAGTCGGAGAACAGAGACACGTATGCGGGGCTACCAACAAGTCAACTGTGAAGGGGTTGACCTGTTTGTACGTTTTAGTATAATAGGCTCATAACCAATCTTATACAATGTTATGTGTTTAATGGCTATAACAAAATGCATCCAAGGATCTTACGGAGATTAAATAGCTTGTTAATCAATATAGAAAAGGGACAGGAATAACACATACAAAGTGCTCAACCACCCCAAAAGCACTTGAGGACATAAGCATACACACAGAAACAATTCCAATGGTGATAAGGACACACAATACACAGTTTAACACAAATGAAACGAGAAAATAGGAATACCGCCTTGAAATCACAAAACATTTTGTTCCTGGAAATAAAGATACAATAATATTTCAAATCGATTACCTTTACATGTACTTACATACGCTATCAATATAGCATGGATTAAACAACTACTAGGGAAATTAAAACGAGTTAAAGATAGTTATTTATGAAATTTACATTTTGAAGCAATGCACTATATCGAAAGTATTACTTATTTCACAAAAATATCACAAGCGCTCTCCTTCGCCTCTACGTTTTACAGTTCTTGATAATTGGTGCAATTAAGTAATAATTATAGAATTATCTGGATTTCATCATTTCATATTTCTGTATTCGTGATTAATTGCTGCGTAGGCATGTGGTGTAGTTCAAAATATTCATCAATCTTAGTCTGATTTAATTCCCGTTACAGTTCTAAACTTATTTCATCCTCTATGAATATGTAAGGTGAGGCTCTGTCTTGTGAAATTGGTGTCTCATGTATACATATGTTTCACTTTCAAGATACAGATGAAGGAACAGTTGTAAATATCGGGCCTCTTCGTCCTTCCAATTCTGATATTAAATTTATTCATTTTGTACCAATCTGTTTGAAACGCTTTTTTAAAACTATAGCGTCATTGAACATTTACCATAGTAGTTCCCAGCAAAGTGAAAACGATATTGGACCATCTTGGAATTAATATTATATTCCATCATTTACTCATACTCAATAAAGTGTTTCATATTAAAGTAAATTAGGTCACTTATGCCAACTTTGTTTCTCCTTCTGTATAATATATGTAGCTTTCATACAACATACAACACTGTTCCTCTGGCCAGATGAAGTTGTTACATCTGGCATTATAAATCATGATAATGAATCTGAAACGTTCAGAACAGCACCAAGAAGAAACGAGAAAAATACAAATAATGCGGTCTCAAGGGCAATTCGATTTTCGGTTCAATGCCATGTTATGATTAATAGCTATTGCATGCTTCACATGACGTACACTATTCTGTCGAGCTGTTGAATGGATACGATTGTAACTGTCTTATATCGCTCGTTTGGATTGTCATTCGTACCTTTTCAAAAGACAAACTATACTATGAACTGAAACTGGCGTTTATTCACATCGGTTGGTAGTGTTGATCATTCTTGTATGAGGTTTGATACTCACAAACGTTCCATAAAAGGCTTTTTTGAATGCCATGTAACATGGTTTAATTCTCCCAAGGACAACAAAACATCAGCAGGTTGCTGGTTCCATTATTCAGGAAGATAGAGAGAGGGGGAGAGAGAAAGAACTTCATGATCATCGGAATACCTCTTAGCTAAGACTTCTAGGTCATAGATAAACTATATTTTACAATGTACCCATAAGGCGGTTCATACTGTTCAGTTCATATTATTTATCCTTGTACTACTGTTTTACTGACGTGTTTCAACAATATCGCTCGATCAGATGTAACTATACAAATGGCTGTACATTTATTCTGCATGTTTTCAGCGAGATACATTTTAGAAAGTTTCAGATAATATTTATATCGCAAGTGTTTTTGCCTGAAATTTATTACTTTTACCATCGTTGCCACTGACATATGACCGATTTGTTACACTTTATGGCTTTACGTACATCGATATTACATTTTGAATTTTCCAAGAGGATAAACATAACTCAGCATAATTTCATCTCTGCAGCGTCAAGTGTTCCAATCTAAATAGTGTTTGTCTGCCCAGTATAAGAGCAAATACCATGTGACGCGTGGTATTTTTATATCAAGCTTTGCACAAACTATCGTTTTTGTATTTAATATAATCCCTCATATAAATATTTCACCAAATCTGATTTATACGGAATATCATACTGACTTGCATTCAATATTTCGGTTATTCAGAAATTACGAATTTAGAAACGAGTGAATATCTAAAGTCATGTTAACTTTAAAAAGTTTTGTGGAAATCGATATCAGATTATTTAGAAAAGTCACGGCACAAACCTAATGTTGTTCGTGGGGGGGGGGGGGGGGGCGGGCATGAGTCCCACTGAGTCATGAAGCATTGTTAAGGCAGTGCTGATGACTATCCAAGCAAAGCATTATGTATTGTCAGTCGGGTTGTTAGTCTTCAATTAAAGCAATATTTGTATTCGTATTCCGTATAATAACAAATCATTTTCGTTACATAAACGTGAGTAAAATGTAAATTTCAAATTAAAAACATGTGCTTCATATTATTCAGAATTCCACACATAACTATTGCACCATATTATACAAGCAGTGATGTACTTAAACATAGAATTGTATCTGTGTAGACATGAGCTTAATTCAACAATTGCAATATTAAATCTCTTCCAACACATTTACTGAATGAATTTGCGTTTTGAAATATACATTTACCACAGCATGCTAGCATTCACATAGACACACGTAGATTTTGATTTTTGATCAACTATCTGATCTTTCCAGGATTTAAGACAAGTATTTCCGCTTTCCGCTAGCTGGCTGATTTAATCAGTAAATGAGCCAGACCATTACAACTATCAGCCAGAACATAATAATCATAATGTGTTATCTATACTGTACTTTATAAACTGTACAATGTTTGCTTGGCCATTATGGATAGTTAAAACAACTTTGACAAAGTAGAAATAAGACCACAGACGTGTATGGTTAATATATGGTTATGGTTAACAATTATTTCACTAAACCTTTATATTGCTGGTGACAAACGTTGTTTAAGTACTGACAACACACACATATTATGGTTTAGGGGCGAAGATTAAATGAATGGTGAATTTCAAAATAAAACTACGGAATGTGTTATGGTATGTGAGTAAGGCCTTCCCTGTGTACGTGTACAAATACAAGTATCAGCATGAATATATCTTGATCTAAACGCCTTGTGATTAAACATTCGCTGTGATGTAGTAGATGCATTAGCTTCGAAAGTGCTCCTTATTGAATCTATTACTTCACCATTGTTCAAATTGATAATGTAATGTTATTTTACCCCTAGTAAACATGTTACTCTCCCACATATGATCTCCAAATTAAATGTGTTCATACATAAATTTACATCACATTTGTTTAACCGACATATATATGATAAGACCAAATTGAAATGATTGGCATCATTTCTTTAAGACTTATATTTATTTTTAAAATCAAACTCTTAAATATGTATATGGCTTAAGCCCCAGTCACGTACGACTTTAAAGTGGTAGGACTCCTCAGTTTTAGACAGTTTTCAAGTAGTCGTTGGACTTGCAACGACACAATTAGTGTTGGGAGAGAGTCTTGCGACGACGCACTCTCGTACGTTGACGTACGTCGTTGTGCGTCAGTCGTGCGTTGACTTGTGTCATCATGCGTCAGTCGTGCGTCATCGTACGTCATGTAGATACGACGACGCACGTCAACGCACGACCAACGCATGACAACGTACGTAGTCTTGTCTATCAGCACGGACCATATACAAATAAGTGCGCTGCAGGCTTTCCATTTCATAGGTGCAACTTCGGTGTGTGAACATCATGGCTCACGTTCCTCCAGAAAGACAAGGGTCAGTCCTAGTGGCATTAGAAGTGTTACAGCAGCAGGTCAAAGACATAGCCATTCTAGCCATGCATGTGTTGTACGTCAGTCTAGCGTCTTCTAGACAGTCTTACGACAAAGCAATTCTGGTAGAAATAGACGTACGTCGACACAGGACATCTGTCCTACGTTCACGCACGACAACGCAGGACGACATAGAATGATGTAGGACTTGTCCAAAGACGACGGACGACAATTAAACTCTCCGGGATAGTTAAGACAACCTAAGACTTGACATAAGTTGTCGTACGTCGGACGTACGTGAACGCAACACTATATAGGACTTGAGAGTGGAGTCTTAAGGTTTTTTAACATGTTAAAAACCAGCTACGACAGCTTTTTCGACTCGGCCCGTTTTTCCAGTCGTAGTCCTATCTTACACCTGTCTTTAGTGCAGTGTGACCGGGGCTTTATATAAACATAGAATGTTTGAATTGGCTTCATCCAGTATTAATGTTACATTGGCTAAAACGTCTCTAATAAGCACCATTGCAATGTATAACCGATCGAAAATACATTTTTTCATCATATTACTAACAGACAAAACTAGTTAAATAGCCTGATTGTTAAAACAATGGAAGTTTTTTTTTAAATTTTATGATGTACAAATATCTTCCTTCAACAAATACGGATCAATACATGTTGAGCTCATTCTTTATTAATGCATGTTTATTGATGTTTAAACTATAGGGAACAGTTTGTTTAGGTAAACAAGTGAACAAAAAATGAGCATAATATTACTTACGTATAAAACATGTAAAACAAAGTGAACATCAACGTAATCTTATCTTTAGGAAGCGTGCTATTTACACAGAACGACAAACCATAAAGGCATTGTTATATTTGCCAAAATGATTCCTTGCAAATTGAGAACTATATTTCATTATTGTATGAGTAATGCCTCTTTCATTTAAAAAAACCGAATCCTTAATGCAAGTGTTTTCACATTAAATGGGAGCTAAAGTCATTTATGCCATCTTTCTATAAATAATGTGACGTTTTTGCGCCACACATCGCCATAGTTCTTCAGAGAAAAAAGCAATTGCTACAACTGGCATGAAAAGAAGTTGATGATTGATCTAAAGCGTTTACAATAACACCAAGGAGAAAATACAATGTCAGTCAAATGGAAAATGTGATTTCTGACTAATTGCATTAAATTTTGTGTTAATGTTACATTTCCAATACCATTGCAATTGTATGTGACTGCTGACATGACCATTGACCGATAGAAGCGGAATTTCCTCGTAGGACGAACTTCTTATTTCGTACTTGGTAACATCTCCATTTTATTGACAATTAAATCATCAAGGAAGATTAATTGATTTAGATATTCAGGCATTATGCCCATGATTCTCAATTACAAGATTATATAGATACATACATTTTGTTAAATCGTGAAATAAGATGTACTTATCATCTGTACAGCATTTGTTTAACAAAATTAATAAGGAATATATGTTTAAATTACCGATATACATTATTCTTATAAATGCCTCTGTACATGTTATCTACCATATTTGAAGTTAAGCTTGACAATGTATTACTTAAGTAGGAAAAAACACATATGAACATACAATATGCAAGTTAACATGATAACAAAGATATCAAACTCAAACTTACTAGCTGCTTGTAGTGTCTTTTTCTACCGAAACAGCAGACAACGGATAATAGTTACAAAGGCATTAGTTGGTACAGGGAACGCCACATACACATGACAATATATTTTTGTTTTGGGATTTCAACTTCACGAATTCATGATTTCAACTTCGCGAAGATGAAATCGTGAATTCGCAAAATTGAAATAATAAATTCTTGAAGTTGAAATCATGAATTCGTGAAATTCAAATCGTGAAGTTAAAATTGTGAATTCGAGAAGTTGAAATCATGAATTCATGAAGTTGAAATCATGAATTCATAAAGTTGAAATCATGAATTCATAAAGTCGATATCTCTGTTTCATTACGTGACATCACTTGGGATGTTTGACTGTTACAAAATATAAGAAATCGTGTAAAACAAATATTTCAGATCTATGCAACGAGAAATACGACTCATTAACTACGATCAATTCTCGTCAAGTACATGAACAATTTTCTTGCCGAACATCAGAACACAGTGTTGCCAGGCATTAACCAACACTTGTTAGATACAATACAAAAAAATATAAGGCCTTTCATGTTCTGTTCGTAGTTACTATTTCGCCAAGTGTTTTAGTTATATTGTTCGTTCTAATCATATTGTACAAATTGTTGTACACATTTTCTGAACGACTTCGTTTCAATAAATATTGTTTAAGATATCATTTATGGTACAGCTGCATTTTCCTGACATGTATGTGACGTTTGTTATCATTTCCCACTGATATAAGAACAACTTGTTTTAGTTTATAGCTTCATTTACATCAATATTCCATTTTAAATATCTAGGGGACGTCTTCTAATGTTGGCTTAACTTATGACCCAATTTAATTTGAACGTACAACTTGATATTATCATGCAAAACATTATTTATTTAATAATGTATCTATTGTTTGCGTAAATCCAGAAAGTCATGACCAAGTCAAGAATATGCCAATAATATTTGGTCGTCTTAAAGTAGTTAATATCTTTTACATCTGGGCTTATTTATACGTATATAATGAAATTAATCATACACGTCCTGTTGTAAGTCTCCTGGTTGGTATTATTGGAAACTTGGACTTGATATCGGTCTGACGTTTCATTACGCAATTGTATCGCCGGTAAGCTAAAATGGCAATTCAATATGCTATTATATTAGCTTTTTTATTTAGTAAAAACTGAGCGTAATTGTTAATTAGATTTAAGAAAATGTAGTGCCAGACAATTTCGATTCGGGTACACTTTTAGTGAGTTCATTTTAAATATAAAAGCAAGAGTACGTATCAATGCATAAGAAGGCTAACCATTGCAAGGCATTAAGATACGTGTCGGTTGTCCGTTTAATTTTCTGCTTCAAAACTATACTTTGCTATGGAAGAATATCGTGCATTGAAATTGACAAAAGAGCTTGATAGCCTTTTTAAAATAAAATATTTTAGCTGAAATGAATAGAAAATATTTTATTAAGTTTGGCGGTATTGTTCCTTCATTGCGTGTCTTAAGCTGTTCTCTCTTAAAATCTATCGTAAAGAGTCCAACGTATCGAGGCAATTATTGAAAAATTATTAACTATTCAACTAAAATGACATGCTGTATAAATAACGTATAAATAACGCTCTCATGAAACGATTTTGATACAAGTGTTTTATATCTGATCATGAACTCTACCTGTATATTTTGTTTGCGTTGCGCATGACCCATATATCAGAAAGTAAAAAAAAGCATACCAGTGTTTTATAAGTGGTCATGAACTTTAACTGTATATTTCGTTTGCGTTGAGCATGACCTAGATTTTACTATCAGAATAATACAAATTAGAAAGCTCTTAAGTTGTCATGTTTTTTTTCCAAAACGCATTCTTCTTAATCCAAATGGGATTCTGCGGAAACGGTAGTCCTGCAGTTCTAGAAGAATTGTTATTATTTAAGTTTGTTTTTTGTTTGCTACATCATATAAAATTACATGTTGGTAGCATATGCTATTTTGTAGACGCTCATTGCCGTTTTTGAAAGCAAATGAATCTATAAACTTACGAGCATTGCTTAATGAAAATGTTAAAAGCTGCACTTTTTGGATCACTTTGCATAACGCATGTGCTGAAGTGGAATGTTCAAGCGTACAGGTGGTGATTGTTTTATCATTACAAAACATGCATAGTCGATATAAACTTGGTTTGATTGTCAGTTTTTAGTGTTCAATGGTCAGTGATCAATTACATCACATAGAACTTACAGGTCGGATCAGTTCTTTAGGAATGATAGGCGTCTTGAATCCAGCATAGTTTGAATATAACAATCTGGAATCTATATCTAAATTTCAATATTTGGTGCAATGGAACGATTCCTCGAAACTTACTTAATAAAATAGTTTATAAAGTGTTTTATTTTTCAAAGTAACGTTACAAGATCCAGCATTTAATGAGATCAGAGATCACCAGGATATGGTTTCAGTTTAATCATCAATACATTCATCGCGGTTTCTTTCATTTCTTGCTAAGTACGTGACAATCAAGACGTAATTGATTTACCAGTATATTCGTTATTTCCGTCTCATTATTGTGAACAACAATACATATACATGTTAACAAAAAAACCATTTACATTGTTACACAATACCATTCGCATAGGTGAAGTGGCCTGGCAACGTCCAATAGTTCGACAATGGAAAGCTATTTCAATGTATTGGACCCGCCTGTCTAATATGGTGTCTAGCAGAATAAACAAACGTTATTGCACTTTGGGTGTATCCTAAAGCTACTTCAGCATGTAAAAATTGGATGTATAAAGTTAAAAGTCAAATATCTGCCTGTAACTTGAATCAGTTTTGTAATATTGATGTCTTTGAATTATATGAAATTAAAAAACATAATAACACATACATGAGCATTCATACTATACAATACAATGTAGATACATTTATAATAAAATAGGTAAGCTATTCGAAATCACAATTAAAAGTGAGAATAGTATTCGCTAATTTACAAGAAATTGTTTAGTATATCATAGCAGGTTTTCCATGAACGTATCATGTACACACTGTTGCAATGATGCGACACCCTATTGAGACAATGGCATGGTTCGTCCATATAATATTTATAAACTGTCGCTCGTCAATTAGATAGCGGTTTGGACATAACAAAACACAAAACAATGTAATTTCCTTGTTCAATTATCGATTTTAATGGCTATTAAACCCTAAAACAATATGTTATAATAAGGAAAACTGTTTTAATAAATTACACAATGCATTACTTCTGTCTGAAGAAGATGTAATTGTGTTTGTTATATATTATCTGGTTTTAGCTATTTCTAGAATTCTCTAAATGATACTAAAACTGATATTGAATTCGAGCATGAAATGCCATGGAATCATTAACGTCTCTGTAACAGAGTACACACGTAGGAGTTTCTCGGGAAGGGAAGAGTTATAGAGATATTCATATCTAACCACGTCTGACGAAGTAGCAGAATAATGCTATACGTTTCAGTCCGTCCATTTTAGTCCCAGAAGAGTGCACTGGCATCAATTTAACCAACGACCTGTCAAAATTCATTAATATAAAAGAAAAAGGAACATGGATACAGAAGTCGGCCAGGAAATGCTACATAAAATGTACGCAAAAACCCGAGAACACAAGGTGGCTCGAACATACACACATGCCAAATCTCACCCTTATCCTACAAGCATTCTGGTGTATGAACAGAGCAACTAAGAAAACATCGCCATCTCTTACTTTTATGTTGGCATTACTTATCTCGGAGATGCACAGTAAAAGGGTTCTAGTTTGGAAATATTGTTCGTTTGTGTCTCTAAGAGGAATGTTTGCAATTTTGTTTTGAAAGGCTATCCTTCAGATATGTATTTATTATTTCTAAGATGTTATTTATGTCTCTGTTGCATTTGCCTGACAAGATTGTCACGTTCACTAACATCATTACTGACAAATGAACGATGATTGTTGTACGCTTTAGACTCTATATTTCTAAATGTTGATGTGTTTATGGACGTTTTGTATGACATAATGGTTTAAATATTTCTAAACAAAGGAACTTCGGAAAGTTTTCTAGCTGCGCAGTCATCTTCCCTATAATTTTATTTTGTACCTATCCACGTTGGTATTTCGCTATGTGCCCTAATGATCTGGTAGGGATGCCCAGTTTTGTATATGTGGACTTCCCCGTGCAAGAGTTTCTAACTTAATGTAGACATATTTTTTTCAACAGATTATATTTTCCCACATAGGAGTAGATATAATAATATTGCATGGTGAAAAATATTCGATATATTTCCATATAGCCTATGAGTTAGGTAAGTGATGTATCACAAACCCACGCAAGGTCCTATGTTAATTTTCACAAAACATTTCTATAATGTAAATGAGACATTATTTCGTTGATTTCAGTTTCAATTCACAGTGGATTTGTTAGATTTATCACATGTGTAAATTCATAGAAACTCGGGTTTTGAGTTTAACATGCATTGTTAATTAACACTGGCCATTTTTGCACATCTCCTAATTAATATACCCGCAATAAAACAAATTGAGTTATAAGTCAATGTTTTGATTACTTTTCCAATAACTAAGTCAACACTTACTTGATTACTAAGGATGAAGTATATCTGAAGGCGCTTTGTTTGCTGTTGTAAATGTTAACCACACCAAATGTGCATACATAAAGAAGCATTTATCATGCAACAGCGACATAATATTCTCATCGAAAACTTTAAAAAATCCATAATTTAATTATCAATCGCGCAATAATGGAATTTTAGAATTGTCGTCATTCTAGTGGAATTGTCACATAGTTAATTAGTATCATTTCCATTGCTACGCTTTCTCACTGCAGGGTGTAATTTAACGTCCTATTTTCAATGATAATACCATACGGAACTTTACCATAGAAACCTTTGAAAGTTCATATCAATATTCAAGTTCGTGCTCGTGACAAATACATATGCATACATCAACATTATGGGAAATGAAATATTGATGCCAAGTATATTTCTAGTACGGTAATAGTTGGATATTATATGGTTTAACGGATGCTTCAACAGTGAAATGCGAAGGGGTTCTAAGTGATAACATCTTCCATTATCCAAACGTCTGTTTTCTTGAGCTTGTGTGAAACAATTGCAATTTTGAAATATCTTTCAAAAGGCAGCGACTGACAGAACATGCGATTTTAGATATACAGTTGTACATTTAACCGATCTGCCTAGTATTCTAGAAAACAGACATTATGAAGCACTATATAATATATCTGATCATCCCGGGATTGAAGACAAACGTTCGCCGTTCTTGATAAAATCACTGAACGTATATATCATAATCCCGCTGTGGCTTCTCTAATCAGAAAATAAACCAAAATCATCATAATGTCAATACCGAAATAAGTGCAACGTATTGTTTTCGAGAGTAAAACTGGTTAAAATACCCAGAGCTTGTGTAATGGCTGGAACGTTATTTGTTGTACTCAATAGCCCAATTTTGTTTTATTTGTTAACCCCAACATTGTTTGTTTTTTTCACTCCGTAACTATCTGTATGTGCCCTCGGGGAGGTCATTTTGTAAATTTTACATTCCGAGCTATGGTCTCTTTATACGTCATAACATGTATTTCAACTTTAGATAAAATCAAATTATATTAAGAATATTTATTGGTAAACGAGGTACTCAAGTTGGTTGTTACTGAAGTATTTCCGTTGCTGAAACAACTATACACATTGAATATGTTCAATGCTTATCGTGTCCAAAGATATCTCAGCAATTACTTTCTGATGCATATCAATAGCATTTAAATTGTGAGAATGACAGTTATCCGATACCAGTTCTATGTAAAAATACGTAATCTTCGTCAGAAATAATAACTCGAAAAAAACACACTCCTCGTGTTCTTTAGAAACTGGATTCAGTTACCAATTGATTCTTTTCCGCCGTCCTGATAGTTATATATAATCAAAGCTGTCTATCACAGAGTCGATGTAGTATCACATTCGACTATTTTGAGTAGCAAGATCTGTTAAATCACCATTATACACTCAAATTGTTTAGGGGAAACGGTTATTTATTAGTCTCTACACTCAGATTAAGAATTATAAGGCATGAAATAAAGTCATATATAAGTTTTAAGATTAAGTTTCGGTAATATTCTGACAAAAAACAATGTTTGCGAAACGCTGTAGGCGTTTGTCGTGTCGTATTGCCTGGGGAAATTTTGGGAACTGTGTTCTTAAAATAGGAATGATGTTGACTATTACAATAAATAAAATCAGTTCTTATGAAGACATATGCGCATGCAGGATACGTAATCAAAGCAATGCCGTGCTTGTCATTTGTAGAGTAAAATCAAATAAGAGTAAAATCAATATTTGATTTTTACTGAAGATCTTATTAATGTAATATAAAGGCCCAGGGACCCAAGAGAAAAAAACCTTCATAATGACAAGAGAGAACACCAACATGCATGACGTCTGTACTATCAATGGAACAATATTACGTTGAGATGAAAACAAACCGTTATAATTATTGAAAATATGAAAGTAAGTAAACACAAAGCATGGAAACATTTGGCAGTTTTTCAAAAATATTATTTTAGTGTTTCATCATTCTCATGTTTCCTATTTCTTACCCCACTCACATTTAAAGGTAAATATTTTGTACCATACGATTCCACATGAGTGTGCCCTGTCTTATGTACAATAGGTCGTCCTTGTACTGCTCTTTCTCACGACACTCAAACAGCCATATTTCTAATTTGTCATCCCACATTTCTGCATTTTATAAGTTTGATAGAAATCTTTCCAGGTCCATTTTTTTGTACACTCATGTGTGAATTTGGATTTCAAAGGTTTATAGCATGGGTAATGATAAAATAAACAAAATTAGTTAATTTATATTTCTCTGTATTTATTTTCAAAAGTATGATGATATAAAAAGTGACCATTTAGAAAAACAGTGTAAATAACAAAATCTCTATTAGTCATTTATTGAACATACATTTTTTTCTTATTTGATTTGTCTCAAGGTAAAAGTATGCTTTGAATCCTCTTCATATTGATAGATGGAACCGCTTCAATTAAACGAACATATATTTCGCTTTTGAACTTCTGTACTACTAAAGTTTAAAAAAAAACATGTGTATGTAATCTAATTACCATTGCTGCTGTTGGTTTAATTAATACCATTACGATTAACATTTAGTTCCGGTTTTCTTTGTCCCTTTTATAAATTATATCGTATTTATACCATAATCTACGTGGGTTTTTGTAAGATTTATGGATTTCATAAATCTTCTCCTACAGCTATTGCATTTTCTAATTCGATATATTCCCGGAAGTGAGACACCTGGTGTGTGTGTATTATATTTGAACATAAGAAAGCCGCGTGATTTATGGCTTGAAACTTAAACGCCGTTTAAGTCTTGTTCGAAACACTCATTGGTTTAACATTCGATTTCTCTTCGCGTTTCATACAAAGTCCCCCATTACTCTGATTTCACAAAGGTCTAAATGCGTAGATTTAATGCTCACTATTTTGCTATTTTAGTTTTATTTATGTCCTCTTCTACACTTTTTATTTAATGTTCCACATTGTTAATGTGTTAAGTTTAGTGTGCTTGCCCTCCAGTCCTTCATATGACACCATTGTTGTTTAATACGCCTTTGGTTTCATTCATTTGGAGACATCCATCAGAAATAACTAAGTTTTAAGTTGATCTATTAAAAATTACACAGTTTTGGTCGCGCTCCATTTTGCGTTTCAAGAACTCATTTATTTGCTAATTACATATTCATTTTACTCATTATGGTATGTTATGCATTGTTAAGAGTGTGTCTCGTATGTTTGTTTCTACAAATTTGGTCAAATTTTATATGAGCATTTCGACGATATAACGGTTAAGTCGAAAACTATAACCAGACCAAACTGGATAAGGCCCAGTATTTACGCTTTAAATGATTTGGGGCCGTTGCTGTGATTACCTGTGAGGTCCCTAGGCCGCTCCTTTTTAGTTGAAATTGATTATACCTCCTCTTCAGTTTAGTACTTTTTTGTACCTTAGGGTCAGTGAATGACGTAATGCTTCATGAGTGTCGCCTTCACTGATCTATTCAAGCTGACAAACGACAACAGTTAGCGTCATGTGTATAATGGCCATGGTACAGAATAACATAAATAATTTAGTCTAATTGATATAGGACAGTTTCATACTGCGACAACCTAGTTTGTTACTACCAATGATCAAAAAAGTAAGACATAATGATTTGAAAGTATACATTTTAATGGTCAGTCTCATGCGACATGATAGTTTGAAAGTATCAATCATCAAAATCGTTCGACAGAATAGTTTAATATTATTTATGATCAGTCCCGTGTTACAGGATAGGTCGATAGAATCAATGATTAATCTCGTGCGACAGGATGGTTTGATAGTATCATTGATTAAGCTCGTGCTACAAAATAGTTAGATAGCATCAATAATTAAGCTCGTGCGACAGGATGGTTTGATAATATCAATGATTAATCTCGTGCGACAGGATGGTAAGCTCGTGTGACAGGATGGTTTGATAGTCTCAATGATCAGTCTCGAGCGCAGGATAGTTTGATAGTATTAATGATCAGTCTCGTGCTGCATGATATGTTGATAGTATTAATGATCAGTCTCGTGCTGCATGATATGTTGATATAAATTAATGATCAGTCTCGTGCTGCATGATATGTTGATAGTATTAATGATCAGTCTCGTGCTGCATGATATGTTGATAGTATTAATGATCAGTCTCGTGCTGCAGGATATGTTGATAGTAATTAATGATCAGTCTCGTGCTGCAGGATATGTTGATAGTATTAATGATCAGTCTCGTGCTGCATGATATGTTGATAGTATTATTGATCAGTCTCGTGCTGCAGGATATGTTGATAGTATTAATGATCAGTCTCGTGCTGCAGGATATGTTGATAGTATTAATGATCAGTCTCGTGCTGCAGGATATGTTGATAGTATTAATGATAAGTATCGTGCTGCAGGGTATGTTGATAGTATTAATGATCAGTCTTGTGCTTCAGGATAGTCTGATAGTATAAATGATCAGTCTCGTGCGACATGAACTTTTAATAGTACCAATCAATGATCAAAGTTGTTCGCCAGGATAGTTTGATAGTATCAATGATCGAACTCATGCTACAGTATAGTCTGATACTATCAATGATCAGTCTCGTGCGACAGGATAGTTTGATAGTATCAATGATCAGTCTCGTTTGATAGGATAGTTTGATAGTATCAATGATCAGTCTCGTGTGATAGGATAGTTTGATAGTTTCAATGATCAGTCTCGTGCTACAGGATAGTTTGATAGTTTCAATGATCAGTCTCGTGTGATAGGATAGTTTGATAGTATCAATGATCAGTCTCGTGTGATAGGATAGTTTGATAGTATCAATGATCAGTCTCGTTTGATAGGATAGTTTGATAGTTTCAATGATCAGTCTCGTGCTACAGGATAGTTTGATAGTTTCAATGATCAGTCTCGTGTGATGGGACAGTTACGTAGTAACACATATCACATAACAGAAATGCATTGACATCGCGTAAACTATTCCAAGGCAAAAAGAAAATAGCCGGTGTTATTTCAATATTGACAGCGTGCTCAGCTATTCTCAATATCATCTGGACAAGAAGACGGGCAATGAAACAATTCCTTTATAGCAATCGATGGGAATTCGTTTGTTTCTCTCGGTTGAAAAAAACCATTGTCTATTACAGAATATTCTTAGAATAACAGACGTATTGTACGTTTACTTTAACAGTGTTCCCATTTCGAATCACAACCTTGTGTACTGTAAATGTAAACAATAGAAGGAAAAAGTAGTTAAAAGCAAAACAAGCGCACTAAAACAGCGGTCGATATTTCAATGAATGATTCGCACGAAAGTTTACGATTTTAAAACAGTAATAGTTATTCGCTGATACTGAATAAGTAGAGCCGTTGATTGGATCAACTGTTAAATGAGCGTAAATTGTCTGGAACCCATCTGTGTATAGACAGATATTACCACTTACGTTAGATCATTTTGTCTTCTTGTCTTAAATCATACTTGTAATTATTCGGATCTTTCCTAGTGCAGCCGTCAATAATGCTATCAAATTGTAATTTCACATGATTTGTTGTTCACAATGTCCTGTCCTTTATTATATATCTCAGTTGAGTTAAAGTAGTCTGTAATTACGCATTGTCATTGTTTTAGTTGAGTGAAGAAACCGTTAGAACTCAATAAAGTCGTTATGCCGTATATATGCTCTAGTATTAAGGCAAGTTCAGGTTAATTTTGTCATTGCCCCAATTTGATTTTAATCCTTTGAAATGTATTCAAATTGTTTTTGCATTATATAAGTATTATTATTGTATTATTATATAATATATATATACAATATATTTCAAGGATTTGTTTTGTATTGTTGTATTTGACAAAACCAATTTTTCAACATTTTAAATAGTATGCTCCTGGGTTGGCATATATTATTTGACAAAACATATTGATCAAGTCAGCACTTGAGCATATTGTTTTTCATTTTGCATGATAAACTTGTATTAGGACCATCGTAGTAACTTTAAATTTAGATTATTGAAAATGAACGCATACTCACGTTGTGATAAAATAAATAGTTTCATAGATCAGAATATACACAATTACGTGTGACTTAACGAATTGGTGTAATATATAAAAAAAACAAGCACAAAGCAAACACGAATTGTTTGCAAAACGTCCCCCTCATAGCGCGTTGAAAGTAAGTTTTTATCTTCAACCGATGACCCAGCCGTACTTGTGGTATCACGCAGACAACGACGAACTACCGAGCGACATGGGTAAACCAATGTATGACTATTTCTTTGCGGGGGAAAGTGAAGACCGCTAAACGTGCGTTTTGAACCAACACTATCAGGTCTGAGAAAACAGAGGCTCACCCCTTAGCCACGAATCAACCGTAACTCGTATAGTTTGTTTTAGGCGTAGCTGTATAACATTGACCAAACGGGGGTTACGTTCGCCCAAGAGGGTTTTCGTTTTAATTAGGATTTATTTTCAACATTTTGCAAAAAAAAACATTATTTCGTTTACCGTAGGATAAAATAATTCTATCTACACCGTTTATCTTGTTTGAAAGATATTTCTTGTTTCATAAAATTATACCATTACTTAGCTCACTGATATCCATTGCTTTAAAGTCGTTCTGTACTTGATGGTGTATGTGTAATAGACACAATGAATATTTTTATTAGCCATACCATAATAGTGCTCTCCATGAGGGACAGTTTGTCACCCTGATGAATTCTACGCAGTCTTATCCAACATATGACGTCTCTTGTATTGTGTTATGCATATCTTTAACGGTCCCCAATTGTACACCCAATGTCCGTTATGTACAGTAACAATTGGTTGTAAAAATGATTGAGTTAACTCACTAATAAATATGTCTACAATTCCTCCTCAGAATGGACATTATCGCACGAAGAAGCCGTTAACGCAGTAACAAATGCCTATAATTTCCGTATCATCTTCAATAGACGCGTCGACATAACTATATCTGGACAAAAGACGTTTATTGAATGAATGTACATTATAATAGAAAGACAATGAATCGGTTTGCAGATAAAACGACATCGCTAGACTATCATCACTTAGACAAGTGATATTATGTTGTCTGCATTCATTGTTGCTAATCAACAGCGTACCGGTATATTACTGTATGAATCAAATAGGTGACTGACTGAGAGTCAAGACAATTATGCTAAAGACTTTCGATGTCCATTTTTCATTTGAAAATATAAAAGCACATATCTCTGTGTAAATATCGCATATTGTATTTAGCAGCTTTCATGAAATGAACTTTGTTCAAATATCAACATTTAAATGATTCACTGTACATTTCGGGTTCTGATTAACTGTGTTTCAAAGAAGATTGTCACGAGTTCTTCATGGGAGAGAACTCTAGAAATGATAAAGGGAAGGAACTCGTGACACTCTTCTTTCTTCTGTTCCGGTACCAACTCATTCTTTCGTTTACACAAAACGAAATCGTGTACATGGATGGTGCCAAACATTAAACAAGTTTTTTAAAGTAATCTCTAGTTAATTAATGTCTTTATAATCTGAACGAAATTGCAATAAGTATCATACATGTTTATACAAAAAGCTCTCGGTACATTCGATTTCAGAACATAGAACATAGAACATAAGTTTATTTGAAAGACGTGTACATAGTACATAGTCATGTTCATCACAAATTATACAATACAATAAATCACGTGACATAGTATTAATTAACAATTTGAATTGGAGAAGGAAGAAAAATACAAAAAAACAAAACTAATATATATATAGAAAAAATATTTAAAAAAAAATGTACTAGTTGTTACTCATGTATATTCACATAGATTGTGGAAAGATAAACAAAACAACAGGAATCATAAAAGAGAAGGTGAGTTTTACAGTACGTTATTGTTTCGTGAAAACAAACAAGCACAAATATTGTTCGACATAAACATTAAGTTGTTACAGGGAGCGCCACGTACATAAAGACTATGCCTCACAACACAGACACCCTGCCTAAACAACACTCTACGAGACTCTGGGGAAGCAAGGAATTGTATATTGACTATAAAAACAACACTATACAATACTTATTATACCTGACCACCAACCTTAACTGGCAGAATCAATGAGAGAAAAAAACACAGAAAAGAAACTTCATTAGTTACATCTTTCTAGCTTAGGAATGACAATACAGTTATAACAGACAATAAGTACATGGAGGTATTCTCATTGCGAAATAAACCATTTATCACCGTAATTCATTTAATAAGGAAATGTTTCAATACGCATCTTCCTGATACCTCAGCTATTATCCACGTTGTTATTGTACGAGTCAAGATCAATAACAGACTGATGTATTGCAGAGCGGCCCTGTGATATTACTAAAAATAGTGACTAAAATATATGTTGAAAGTGGAATTAAAGTAACACGGTAAATCTCACAATTTTGTAGGAAGTCGTTTGCTGTAAATATATCAAACCGCGCTCTAGACGCCAAATTTAAAATTTAATTCTTTGATTTTTTTTAAAATACTGCTGTTTTCGACGTTACATTGAAGAAAATAGTCTCAAATACCAGCAGGGAAATGATTTACAGTTCACAAACATATATTGTCATTTTTATTGCTCTCAGACATACAATAGTCGTATCACTATCGCAATGCATCAGAATTATTATCCCCGTATGTATCATAATGTTCACTGTCATGAAATAATTTACAATATCCCACACTAACTGATACCAGACGTTGGTTAAATGCGGAAACCATTTGATATATTATATGGACGTGGACAGTAAGAACAGTACAATTGTGCACTTATCTATTGAATTTTAGACCCGTCCGATTAGCTCAGGTGTTAGAACACTCGCATGTAAACCTGGTGGTCGTAAGTTTGACTCTTAGGTGGTGCGCATGTGCTTCCAGCATTATGATGATATACAACACATCCTAATTCGTTTGTCATTTACCTCTCATTCATGGGTATAGTTACTTGCGGGAGAACAGGTTAGTTAGTTACTAGTTGGTAACCGACCAGGTGCACAGCTTAGGCCAACCGACTGTTGTACATACCTGAAGTGCGGTTGAAATAAAAAACCGCCATACAGCATGACTCCTACACATGAAATGTTTCTTGTTTTATTGGATCGGTGCATATACAAACTGGAACAAATGTAGATTCATCTACTATAAACAGTTATTTAAATAGACATTTGAAAAAACCCATATGTTTTACATAGTTCGTGAAGTATGGGAAAAATACTAGTTGTTCATCTTCAAAAGAACACGCCATGATATTAGTTACAACATTAGCACGACTTCCGAGACATTGAACCAACAAAACGTGCTGATATAAGCATTGGGTAGCAAACCAGAAACGTTGATATATGGTACATTATGTTTGTAACTTATATAAAAGTGGAGTCACGGCCATTCTAGTAAATTGGTAAACAATTGTGATATTGATTAACAGATCATTGATTAATAAAACCTTTGATCGTGGGCCCCAAACTGCGAAACAAACATCAGAATCATAAATATATCAATCTCAAAGTCATTATTACAAGTGTCGATTATAATCCTGTAAGTCGATTAACGCTAAAGAGACAAACATTAAGGTTTATTATCTGAATACATTGCGGGGGAGCAGATAATCTTCACCGTTCCTTGTTCTGTGATCTGTAGATATAATATAGCGCGTGTACGAATTAAAGAACCGCTTACGTCATAATCATATGTCTGTTTCGTGTATTTCTTTTAAAAAAATCTATAAATATTTTCGGTATAAGTTGTACCAAAGCAAACCTAAGATAATACGATTAAAATCGATTCTAGACAAGGCAAGGGGGGGGGTCTGCGATGAGCCTGTACAGCTACTGAGTCATGTACATGTATAAATACGTTTTCTTTGATGTAAACTAAGTATTGGACTTAAGTGACTATAATATTCGGCGACTCCAAGATTTCCTACAGACAAAGAGTATCTAATAAATCCAGAACCAACATCCAAACAAATACACATGATTACATTGTGTAAGTATTCTATAGTCTGTTTGTATTTACGTTAGAAATAAACAACCTTCAATTATAAGACCACCTCAATTATAAGACCACATCAAAATTGAGACCACCTCAAAATTGAGACCATTTTTTCTTTGACTGTTTTGCTCTTTATTCAACCTCTATATCAAGACCACCTCAATATTATGACAACTTTTCCCAAAGGTGGTCTTATTATCGAGGTTTTATTGAATAGTGTACACATATTGCGCATATGTACGATATAGTTAAAGCGTAGTAGTTCTCATTGGCTGCTTAATACGTCATAGATGTTAGGGGTTCGACAGCTGATGATATTATACTTAAAATGAATTATGCAATGACATAAATACTGGTATTTCAAAAACAGTTGACTAGATTAGTTTCAGAGATATAATTCTATTTTGTACTCATACAAATTTAAATCTTAGTCGTTGAACGATTGCAATTTTAACAAATTTAATTTCACAGTCTGGTTTCAAATCACTGCATATATCCATGCGTGAGATGCTGGTACACTCTCTCAACAACGATATTGTGACATATGTTTTTCGAAATGTCATTTAATTTCATGTCACACTTTATTCCAATTAAAATTGCTATAGTATTACTTAGGCAGTAACTGTTTCATGACGAATACAGATTGCTAACACTAGTGGTTTCGACGGTGCGAACGATATTATAGATACATTTTGTTTCATGATGGTATGATTAGAATGGAAGCCTGTTAGGGCCATGGTAACAATTTGTAACGCCAGCCACGCCCGTTCGGTGGTACGAAGGGACGCCATGCTTGACGGTACAATGGCCGTCTTCCGAGATCGTCGCAACGTCGTTCCAGTCGCATCGGGGTCGATGGCGATACTATGACATACTGATTGTCATAGCAGAATCCTTAGATTCGTGTGTGACATTTGATTGTTACAACACAAGTATGTATTAGGATTAAATTGACTATTCAGCACATTTAGCTAAAAAAAAGTCTTTAGGATCAACTAGAATTTGCTATACTTCCTTTATTCTCAGCCGTACGTAGTTTTCGGTAATACAAATGTTTCATAATTTTGGCTATTAAGACGGGTATAAAGACATTTCGATTTTGTTATTAATCAAGTTGGAATAAGGGATACTATCTTTTTTGTCGATCACAAAGCTTTTCAAGTGAGCATATATTATGGTTATATTCAAGAAGGAGTATAGTTGTGATAAACACAAAGTTGATGCTATGTTTATGGATAAAGGACGAATATTCGAATATTCCAAAGGTTGACCGAATATTTGAGTACTACAATTGTCATTCGTTGACATCAATAATAATCATGGTTTTGTGTTCAGAATAAGTCATACTTACAATTAACTGTTGATATTTCCGACCGTTTATACTCATGCTAGGATAACAGACTATATACATGAATTTGTATACAAATTGAATGCACAGTGTATGTCATTATACGTGAACACTTAGTTATAAGTTCAAGATAGGAACTACATCTGTAAATACTCATTTTGGTCATATGTTAAACTGCATAACACTTACACCATTGAACGCGATAATTCAAAAATACGTAATACTCAATAGGTAAATGTTGTATTGTTAACGAAACTTACCGACGGTTATGTCAATGTATGTCCATATTGTACATATCGTTAAACCAGGTATGACCAAGTATAGTATTCACTAGAAGTAACATAAAATACTATTTCCTATACGGACTTACCTTACAATAGAACGTTACCACGTGATAAGATAGGTATTTAATTAGCGGGATGACATCTGCTGTTTTTCCATGTAATTAGAATATGGATTGATCGTTTTACAAACATGTGAGCTAATATTTAGAATATTGAAAATGATGTAGCATTGTATATTGAATACAACACGTGACGACAGCAATGGCTCAGACGATTACCTATGAGTTTGTGAATGTTTACTTACACGATAACGTGTATATGAAAGTTAATGACATTATAACGAAACAAAGCATATGATGAAATAGTCCGTATGCATGCATTGGGGGACGGTTGTAAGGTAATTGTGACCGAATCAGCCACCGAAAACATTTTTTGGTAAATATATACCAATATACATCGTGCACGTGATAACGCTATTCTCAACTAATTTTGAATTGACAATACGTAATGTATACAAAGGTTTAAACTATGTATCCAGGTCCCAGCTGTAGCATGTTCTGTGACCTATAAGCAGCATGTCACTATGTCACCAATATACGTACAACAGCAGTATTTAGATAATACATTTAGACGAGTAATCACAGTCACATAACCTTACATAACAACGGAATAAGCAAGGCTTTCTGGTTTATATATTTCTAAAATTCGCAAATTTCATTCAAAACAAAATGAACTCGGGATATATACTAACGCCATTAAAAACGCAACTATTTCACTTAGCCTTCATTTTGTTCCAAGTGTTAAACGCGTTTTATTGTTACACATGTGTAAATCTTTCTTCGTTTTAACGGTATTTCTTTGTTTTCTTGTTGCCGTAGACTAAATACCAACCCGTTTGTCAAATAAAGCGTGTTTAATGTTTGACACATCGTGTTTGATATTGTATAGACATTTAATGTTTGACACATCGTGTTTGATATTGTATAGACATTTAATGTTTGACACATCGTGTTTGATATTGTATAGACATTTAATGTTTGACACATCGTGTTTGATATTGTATAGACATTTAATGTTTGACACATCGTGTTTGATATTGTATAGACATTTAATGTTTGACACATCGTGTTTGATATTGTATAGACATTTAATGTTTGACACATCGTGTTTGATATTGTATAGACATTTAATGTTTGACACATCGTGTTTGATATTGTATAGACATTTAATGTTTGACACATCGTGTTTGATATTGTATAGACATTTAATGTTTGACACATCGTGTTTGATATTGTATAGACATTTAATGTTTGACACATCGTGTTTGATATTGTATAGACATTAAATGTTTGACACATCGTGTTTGATATTGTATAGACATTTAATGTTTGACACATCGTGTTTGATATTGTATAGACATTTAATGTTTGACACATCGTGTTTGATATTGTATAGACATTTAATGTTTGACACATCGTGTTTGATATTGTATAGACATTTAATGTTTGACACATCGTGTTTGATATTGTATAGACATTTAATGTTTGACACATCGTGTTTGATATTGTATAGACATTTAATGTTTGACACATCGTGTTTGATATTGTATAGACATTTAATGTTTGACACATCGTGTTTGATATTGTATAGACATTTAATGTTTGACACATCGTGTTTGATATTGTATAGACATTTAATGTTTGACACATCGTGTTTGATATTGTATAGACATTTAATGTTTGACACATCGTGTTTGATATTGTATAGACATTTAATGTTTGACACATCGTGTTTGATATTGTATAGACATTTAATGTTTGACACATCGTGTTTGATATTGTATAGACATTTAATGTTTGACACATCGTGTTTGATATTGTATAGACATTTAATGTTTGACACATCGTGTTTGATATTGTATAGACATTTAATGTTTGACACATCGTGTTTGATATTGTATAGACATTTAATGTTTGACACATCGTGTTTGATATTGTATAGACATTTAATGTTTGACACATCGTGTTTGATATTGTATAGACATTTAATGTTTGACACATCGTGTTTGATATTGTATAGACATTTAATGTTTGACACATCGTGTTTGATATTGTATAGACATTTAATGTTTGACACATCGTGTTTGATATTGTATAGACATTTAATGTTTGACACATCGTGTTTGATATTGTATAGACATTTAATGTTTGACACATCGTGTTTGATATTGTATAGACATTTAATGTTTGACACATCGTGTTTGATATTGTATAGACATTTAATGTTTGACACATCGTGTTTGATATTGTATAGACATTTAATGTTTGACACATCGTGTTTGATATTGTATAGACATTTAATGTTTGACACATCGTGTTTGATATTGTATAGACATTTAATGTTTGACACATCGTGTTTGATATTGTATAGACATTTAATGTTTGACACATCGTGTTTGATATTGTATAGACATTTAATGTTTGACACATCGTGTTTGATATTGTATAGACATTTAATGTTTGACACATCGTGTTTGATATTGTATAGACATTTAATGTTTGACACATCGTGTTTGATATTGTATAGACATTTAATGTTTGACACATCGTGTTTGATATTGTATAGACATTTAATGTTTGACACATCGTGTTTGATATTGTATAGACATTTAATGTTTGACACATCGTGTTTGATATTGTATAGACATTTAATGTTTGACACATCGTGTTTGATATTGTATAGACATTTAATGTTTGACACATCGTGTTTGATATTGTATAGACATTTAATGTTTGACACATCGTGTTTGATATTGTATAGACATTTAATGTTTGACACATCGTGTTTGATATTGTATAGACATTTAATGTTTGACACATCGTGTTTGATATTGTATAGACATTTAATGTTTGACACATCGTGTTTGATATTGTATAGACATTTAATGTTTGACACATCGTGTTTGATATTGTATAGACATTTAATTTTTGACACATCGTGTTTGATATTGTATAGACATTTAATGTAAGTGCTCCTATTCTTTCTAACAAAAAGGACTTATGGAAACATAGACATTCATGCTAAACTTTTTAAACACTAATGTTGTATAGGTAGCTACGCACCGGATCACTGTTTGTCTGTTTTCTTTGAAAATATCATATATCTAGAAAAATATTACAGCAGATAAACGTTACTGTTACATTGGACCATTGAATGCTAATATCGGAATTTAAATATACAGCTATCGTGATTGTATCTACAGTTTAGTAAGTCGTTTGCTGGTTGGGACTCTACCGATACAGGCGATAAGAAAACACATTCCACAATGTATCTATCATAAAACAGGAAACACACACATACAAACATTCAGCTGATAACAACATTCTGGGATTGTTCTATCATGGGGAATATATCGCAGTTATTTGTTTTAAAAAACAGGCGCTTACAATAATGTTCAAAATGAACGTTAAGAATACCGTACTGTACTCGTATATGGTAATGATTACGGGACAAATTTAGTTCGGCTTACCTTTGAAGATCTTTTCACATGTCTGTTGTTTGGGACACATTTATATTTTTTATACTATTTTACAACCATTAATACGATAGTATGTACTCCGAATATTAATTTCTGTATAACAAATAGTATTCGCGTTACCGTGCAAACATCCATTTGCAAATGTGTAGATCGTCTAAAAGGGTCAAAAGATTAGTAGTTTTACGGGATAACAATAATTCTCAAATAACTGTTTTTAAAATAGCTGCTTATGACATTATCTTTGCACAAAACTTAGCATACACCATATAGCGGGACACACGTTGTGGATGTCAGATGAGGGATCCGTACAGACTATGCAACATGACTGTTCCTATATACTACTCTTCCACACACCTTTATGTTTGTATACGTTCATTTCTCTGTGTGCTTTTGTGATGTCTGCGCATTTTGTAAGCAGTATTTACCGCTCGACTTCTTCATGAAATGATAATGATGTTTAATTTTGTCACGTGTATTTTTTTAACTGATACTGTTCATTCCGGTATATGAATTCATTCCGGTATATGAATTCACAAAGTACGTCGTGCGGTTTAAACGAGTGTGCGAGTTGTACCGTACCTTGCAATTTTATTGCATGACTGCAAATATTTGCATCTGTGAAGAACAGCTTCGTGTTATTAAGTCTGATAGCTCATGGGAGACAATATAGTATGGTTTTTGTATGTATTGTTTTTACAAGTTCTTATCAGTTTTGAAGTATGATTGATGAATCAATCAGATCAAAGACAGCAACAAAGACGTGTGTGCCACTGAAGTAAACATTCAATGCAAACATTTGCCATCTTAAGAAAAATGGCATTATTCCCTGATCACAACTGTTTGTGTTTCTCTCATCTGTTAATGATATTAATTATAATTTCCTTAATGATTGGCACAAAGATATGTTGAAAATACACTTGTGTATACAAAACTGTTGAAAACGCTGTTATATAAAACACTTTGGACTTTGTATATATTTGCACTGGAATAGGTATGAAATTTGGCTGGTAAACATACAACGTGTCAGCGTTTTGCATTTGGGAAATTTATTCCGCCATAATTGTGAAATCAAACCGTTTCTCTATTATGTGATAAATCCACTGCTTCAAATATGTCAATATTTTCCAACAATGTTTTCTTTTGCTGACCACCTCACAGATTTTTTGTAACCGTTGCCAAGTAAATAATAGCGGACTGTACATGGTGATGTATTTTAGAATGGTGTATTCAGTTATAGGCATTGACGATAATTTTCCAACCAAACGTCTGATTAAAACACAATTATTAAGCAATTGTAAACTGCTGCCGCTGTAATTTAACACATATGGCACAATGATATGGATTTAGGCATTTAGGATCATTTAAATAAATTGTCTCGCGTTTAACAAATATCGAACTGGTTAACTGGACTCAAACAGGTATATATGTATACTGAAAAATAAACTCAGCCAATAATAACTATATCTTGTATTTCCATTAAGTATAACTTCGGTTATGATACGCGCAACTAAAAACGTAAATTTAGAGAATCAACGGTAGTAAATGAATACAAAATTTACTAACGGAGCGGAAATGCCACAACACCAGACTCACTGAGCATCAAATGTCAAATAAATGTTTAAGTCAGGAAGGAAATGCCACAACACCAGACTCACTGAGCATCAAATGTCAAATAAATGTTTAAGTCAGGAAGGAAATGCCACAACAAAGTACACATCCACGCCAACAGAACGAAACAACATCATCATTGTGCAACATATGTGTTTAAAATTGCATTGATGCCAATCACATATTGAATGGCGCTGTTTACAATACAGAGAACAAACATTTAACAAGTTCTATTGTATCTGATAGCTATTTAAAATATTCGTATTTTCTCTGATCTTTCCGTTTGGCTATAAGTATTATTCCCGCTGTACAAACAACACTGGCATTTGATTAACTGCTTCGTTGTCGATCATAGTCTTGTTTTAAAACAATCCACTTGCCAAAAACAATTCATTATATGCACTAAATAAAGTACCACTCATACTTCTTTCTTTGTGTCTGTCTTAAACTATGTTTGAATCTTGTAAAAGATATTCCAGAATGCAGATTGTATTGTTTTATCAATATCGTGTAGATATGAACTATAAAGTACGGCTTCATGCTGATGCTATATGTGCAGAACAAACAACGAGTTATATATATATATATAAATCTTTGCGGATAATATATCGACAGTTTTAGCAAACCAACATCAATTCGAAAGTACATAATAGTATACAAGGTATTATTATATTCGTACCAACTCGTAACTCGCTTTTGTACTTTCTCTTAAACTAATTTTTGAAACATTGCTAAGGTACATTATAGACTTACAGCGCGTACATATTCAATAGGTAACTGTGTTCAAATATCAAATGCGTTACACAAGATGTAACCATACGTTAATACTCAATAGCAGCGCTACAAGAAACAAAATCATGCAAGGCGAATAAAAGAAGAACTTGATCCTAAAAATGACTAAATATATCCGGTTAATTTAATCCACAAGTTAAAGTTCAGAAAATAATCCATACAAGTACGTGCGATGTTCAGCCTTAGGCAGTGACAGGCGTAACGTATTGGACACATTTTGCTATAATTATTCAGTGTAATTTCACACTCTAGATACTTAACACAGCAATAGTCTTAAACATTGAGTAGAAAAATTGTAGAGCAGACTTTACTAATTAGTAATTGCAACTGCTTTGTCAAACCATGTATGACTCCTCGCCAGTAATGGTACTCTGGGAGCTGACGTCGAAGTCACTTAGCATGTATGCAATGACTGTCTTTGTGCTGTTTTGTATTGATTAACCAAAGGCACGTACGTGCCGAGTTTGTTAATAAAGATAAATACATATATGTATATATAATCTAATTTAAAGACATATGACGTACAGTTTCCTAAGCATTACTGTTTCATTGCTTGACTGCGTGGAATCTATTTATAAAGTCACCAAGTCCTACTGAAAACAATAAGACTGTTTATGAGCATGACCAGTTATGCAATGCTTACAGATGTATAATACACTAACATTTTATATCCAAATGTATTTGTCCACGTACGTAAAAATGTCGGTGACGAATAATACCTTCGACACCAAATGAGTAAGCGCATCTGAATTACAATAGAATTGTTCCAAAAGTGACCACTAAGAGTCTAATGCCTTATTGTGCGGACTAGTTTCGGGACGGATGGACAAATAATAGAAGTAATGCAGAACACTACAATAAGTAAATTACATCGTTTACCGTAAAGTAAGAAAAGCATGTCTGAAACGTATCGTTATGTCATACTTTGGAGATCGAGAAAACTAGTTTTACATACAGCTGTACATAACATGTTGAAGCAAGTCAATCAAGAAAGTCTTAGGAATCATACATGTCAAACACTAACTGGATCTTTTTTGTTCATGCTTTCATGTGCAATAAGGTGGCTGCGTTCTCTGCATGTGACATTTCTTCTTGCTAGAAATCTTCATTCATTTAACTACAATTATCTTACGTCAACAGCTGACGACTTCAATCATCAGTGCTGGAGAAGAATGATTGAGATACCACGTAAAATAACCGCCTACACATCCAAAATCAAAATACTGCATTGAAACATCAAATGACTCCGTTTTGTAAACTGTATACTAATGTCCTACTGGACAATTACCAGGTGATACACACGCATATGAAAATGCCTCGATATCAGTTACCTATTGAATCGCATAGATAGCCATGCCAAGAGATGAGTTTTCAACACTCAGTCTTGGATCTGGTAGTTCATTGGAATATTTTAACATCTTTGTTATGACTACAAGTGTTACTCATACAATATAGATAGCAGTTAATGAGATAAACTGCGATGTTGTCTATCAAACTTTTGTTTTGCGTCTATTTAAATTACACGAGCCAACAACCAGTAATCACTGATGATTGAGAGCAAACTCGTCTATATGCCAATGATTTAAGAGACAGGTACACTTGTTTCGCTCGCGTCCTGCATTACGCACTCTTACTTAAGCATGTCTGAAGTTCCTTTCTGCGTGGTTGTTATCTTTCTACACGTCGGTAGTATCGTGTAAGCAATGATAAAAATATATTATGTTCTGTAATTTATTACGTCAAGTTTATTTAGATATTGAGCAATATTAGTTTAGTTTGATTATAATCTTATCCAACACGTCAACACAACGTGTTGGTTTACACATGTGGTACAATAATTTCGATTAAATAAACATTGTCATCTAATTTGAAGTTGATGTGATGTATTTATTACACATTCACTGCGCAATATATTCCTCAAATTACAATGACAAATTAGGTAATTAACTCCATTATAACTCAACACAGTTTAATTAGGCGTCATTTTGTATCAATTATCTAAAGCGTTTTACTGTTAGTTAATATGTGTTTATATGTGTTTACTGATCTTCAAAACGGAATTAAAATTAGGCAGTTATTTTAATTGCATTATTGATACACTTCTTTCCTAAATGTTAACATTCATATAAAGAGAAAATTGCGAAGACAGAAAACACTCAAAAAACGAAAACCAACTAACTGACTGAATGGATCAATGTAATCTAATTCTCATGTCAAAGCTCAGGCTTGACGTTATTTGCCTCAGGTTGTATTAAACACCATTTCCAGTAATTACCCAGGGTGGTGCCTCATTCCAAGTTCAATGAACACTAAATGATCTTTATTTATCATATGATGAAAGTTTGTAGAATGTAAAAAGATAAGATGTGGAAATGAATTATGCTCTAAGGCATGCTCTGCATATAACTGTCGTCAATATGTATAACTCAATGAAACAGTTTCACAAAACCTTAGTAATGAATGATGTCTGAAAAGGATTTCCAACATATCTTAGACATATGACTTTAACATATTCGTAACTTCTAGCCTAAGTTCAGAATTATTTAACACATTGACAATTGAACATTACATAATATTGTTTTTGTTTCTGACGATTACTAACAATTCATGACATCACAGTCACATGACCTAAAGGCAGAGGACGAGAGCACACGACTGTATATATATATACAGAACGACCAATGCAATCCAATAGCGTACATACACAGTATGACTAATGCAATCCAGTATAGTGTACATATACAGTATGACCAGTGCAATCCAATAGTGTACATATACAGTATGACCAGTGCAATCCAATAGTGTACATATACAGTATGACCAATGCAATCCAATAGTATACATATGCAGTATGACCAATGCAATCCAATAGTGTACATATACAGTATGACCAATGCAATCCAATAGTATACATATACAGTATGACCAATGCAATCCAATAGTATACATATACAGTATGACCAATGCAATCCAATAGAGTACATATACAGAATGACCAATGTAATCCAATAGAGTACATTTACAGAATTACAAATACAATCCAGTAGAGTGCATATACATAATTACAAATACAATCCAGTGGAGTACATAATTATACCTACTTACAAATGCAACCCAGTAGAGTACATATAGAAGCTGATAAATGCGGTCCGGTAAAGTACTTAATACATAGATTTATCAATATAGCATGGTAGAGAACATGTGGAGATTGACCAATTTAGCCCAGTAAATACAAATACATAATGACCAATGTAGTCCAGCTGATTTCATATAAAGACTGACCCATGTATGACCATTGACCAATGCATTGCAGGAGTATACATAAAGTGTGCAGACAAACCTTTGTAGTCAATATGGCTTGGCGATCTGCTAACTGCGTAATTCAAGAGAGTGAGGATGAACGGAGTAAAATTCACGTCACAAGAAGTATACCATCCTCGAATACGCAGGTCGCCACCATGCTGAACTACAGTGTATAATGTGATAATAAGCATAGAAGTTTAAGTGTACTCGTTAATTAAGCAAAGTATTCGAGCATTCGAGGACCAGATTAGATAAGTGTAAGGGAGCACAAAAATCTATCCAATCTGGGTTGTATTGCATTGTTATACGATCAAGACATAAAGACAGTTGGTATCGAAAGCACATATGTGTGTAGCTTATCGTATTTTACATATGTTTGTTCGATACATCATAATTAGTTCATATTTTATAATTTCCTAACAATTCATACTACTCAGGTGTTTCGGTACAGTTAACTGAGTTTCGACCATTGTCGCCACGGTATAATCTGTTAAATATGAGTTCAACGAGTTCCTACAATCTTACCAAGTCATCTTGAATGTTTATACTGATAAAGCAAGGGTAATCTGGTGTAATATATTTCAGTGGGTGCAACATATTAGTTTATATGTTTTATGTTCTAAGCGGCTTACAGGTACACTCTGATTGTTGTGAACGCATGGATATTTTCATACAAACGTTTAGCAGGCGATAGTAAATGCAGGCGTCTTGCAAGGGATGATTGGGGCTTACGGGAAAATTAGACGTATATAATATACGTTTTTCGACAAAAGCGTACCATGTATTATTTAGAGAATACACTATTTTCCTTTTATACACATATGCTTGTATAGTATATCTGAATAAAGCGGGAACGCATATTATGTGGAAGACCACTTTCTGGAAACACGCATTCTTACAAACAACATCAAAGTAAATTAATTACCAAAACTTGGAGCGCGTGTTAAAACGAAAACGAAAAGGAGATTAGAAACAAAATATGAAGAAATGTCGAACAGAGAGTTGAACATATGCAACATATATGACCAAGTAATGGAATAAATGGTGAGCAAGCAGAGAATCACACAAACAAGGCGTGAAGCCATTCACCAAAAAAACGCGAGGAGAGATGGAATTAATACATAAACAGAAACAATGTAGTTTACAGAAAGTATTGCATTTATTTCCAAGCATCAGGTGTTCGCGCGAACGCCGTTTAGTTCAATGACATTCGAGATGTTATAATTGCTATTTTGGGGATGCAGAACGTTATGCATCATATTAAATGAGTTCTTTGTAATTGCGAAGAGGAAACTGTTTATGAATAAACCGGAACATTCCGCTTTTGCTTTGGATGCTGTGTGTGAGGTCTGTTTGTAAAAAAACAAACTTTACAAATTTCTGGTATAACTGGAAATTACGACATACATGCGATTTTAAGAAGATTTTTAACCCGATTAATCCACAAAACATACATAAATAAGCCGAATTAAGATGTGTTTATACACTACAAAGAGATATAGGGTAACTCGATGATCTATAGATACGCGAGGAATTATAGACATCGAATGTATAAATCGACGCACTGAAAGTACAAAATGCGGAATCCAAGCAGTGTTATTATAAATTTAATGGCCATGTTGTTGAAATACTCAGTGGCTAAGCTGTTAAGATATGAGACGGTTTAGTTATTAAGTCAGCTAACTTAGACAGTCATGTCATATGGCTATGTTTCAAATGTAAGTTAGTCGGAGCTTCTTGTTATATTTATAAGATATTGTTAGAAGTAATTTATTAATATAATGTGATAAATCATAGTGCATGCTCTATAATAGTAAAGATACAATTTAACACTATGAAAATATATGTTGACATTTAGCTAGCATTCTGTCTTAGGATACTAGTAGTATTGTACTGTAAAGATATATTTATACATGCGAAAACAGTCTGCGCAACACTGGTCATTATATATACGCCTATTGGACTATGCTCTTACTGGTGAACAACACTGGTCATTCTGTATATGCCTATTAGACTATACGCTCACTGCTGTGCAACGCTGACCATTATGTATATGCCCATTAGATTATACGCACACTGATGTGCAACACTGGTCATTCTGTGTACGCCTATTGTACTATGCGCTCTCTGTATACAACACTGGTAATTTTGTATACAACCACTGATTGGAATATAAGTATTAGGTTGTACAAAATATACGCCCACTCATTGGAGTATAAGCTTTATGCTGTACAAGAATACGCCCACTGGTTGAACTATACGCACATTTCTGTACAATACTGTATGGTCATTCTGTATACGCCCACTGATTTGAATATAAATATAATGCTGTACAAGTATACGCCCTCTCATTGGACTATACGCTCAATGCTTTACAATACTGGTTAGAGCGTTGTTGTTGGTAACAAACTAGTTTCAGTTCGGGTTTCAAGCGTTTGAACAGTTTTGAGAAAAACTGAAACCGGTTTCAATTGTTTAACTTTACGAAACAAATGCATGGTTTCCTTCATAGTTTCCATCAATATGGCGACTACAGTAGCTCTAATTTCGGAAATATTGGAAGAAAACAACAATATAGATTATCTCTTACCCGTTTTGACTAATGTAACGTTGTTTTAACTGCATTTCCAAAATATATACCTTCCTAAGCCTAACCCTAACTTTACTTAAAAGTCTAACTTTCGCTTCTCACTCTACCCGTTCCATTCCCTAACTTTTCCCAACCTTACGCGTCAAAAGATATCCAATGAAGTTTCATTTTACCAAGTCTCTTAACCAATTCAATCGCTTAACATTTTGCCTAATGCAATCTGCCTTTTAAGTTTCGAAGAGTGTCAAATTATAATTTTGGTTCCAACAATTGCCGAAAAGTTATTAATGTTTTAAAATCAATAAGTACATCATAAACAATTTAGGATATGAATGAGTGCAAATAACCTCTGTCACAAAGAACTTAATGTTAGAGACTTATTTCGTTGCCAGTTTGTACATGTTAATTTAATTCGATGAAATGAAATCTAATTTAAAACTGTCCTCAATTGACCAATAATCAACATATAAAATCATTAAAAATAAACAATAATTAATTAAAGAAATCAATCAATACATGCATGATTAATTATACATGAGAGCCACTATGTTACACTAGCTGGAGACAAAATGGGTTCGGTCAGTACAATCGCTTCTTCAAGTATAATCCGGGATAGGAAGACAATAATTGACAATTATGTTGAATTTGTAATGCCGATGTATAGCATCGATGACTTTAAAGATCGCTTTCGTATGAGCAGAACATCCTTAAATCAACTGATTGCAGAGCTTTCTCATGTTTTATTCAACAGAAGCAAACAAATGAAAATTGAACCAGAAAAAAAAAATACTTATCTATGTGAAATTAAAGATCGAGAGATGTTAATATATATAATGTGGCAAATTAAATTTTAATTTTGAAATGTTCTTAATGTTTGCTGTTATGAACGTCTGTGCGTGTGCATAACCCAACAAAAATATACAGGAATCCTCTTTTAGCTGCCTATAGTGATCATTTATTGATAGCATTGACCTTAAGTTATGTAAATGTCATCCCTAGTGTCAATATAAAGGGCATCCAAGGTCCATTCGCTAGCATTAGCACAATTGATTTCAAGTTGCGTGTTCTCCGTTAATTTCTTCCGCCATGTTTGTTCTCACCAGTGAACTAGTATTCGGGTAAAACGAACCGACGAAACCGCCTCTGGAGCGGGTTTCGATTGTTTCAAAACCAGGTTCGGTTTGCGCACAAAAAATGTTTAAAACCGGTTTCCGTTTTAACTAAAACTGTTACAACAAACACACAGTTTGCGAAACCGATATAAAACCGAAACTAGTTTGTTACCAACAAAAACGCTCTTAGTCTATATACGCCTACTGATTGGAATATACGCTTATTGATGTACAACACTGGTAGTTCTATATACGCCCAATATGGGTTATACGCTCTATGCTGGTCTATCTTGGTGATCCTCTCTTCACCCACTTCTTAACTACATTAATATAAGGTTTATATGCACAATTTATGTTCACTCCTGTAATGCATTTGTCATACATGAGTCAGTCTTTATATGACATCAGCTGAACTACAATGGTCATTCTTTGTATGTATTTCTGGACTATATTGGTCAATCTGCACAAGTACTCTACCAGACAATATTGGTAAATCTATATAAGTACTTTACCGGACCGCATATGTCAGTCTGTGTATGTACTCTACTGTATTGCATTTGTAATTATGTATAATTATGTACTCTACTGGATCACATTTGTAATGCTGTATATGCACTCTACTTGATTGCATTAGTCATGCTGTGTATATAAACTATTGGATTGCATTTGTAATTATGTATAATAATGTACTCTACTGGATTACATTTGTAATGCTGTATATGCACTCTACTGGATTGCATTAGTCAATATGTGTATATAAACTACTGGATTGCATTTGTAATTATGTATAATTATGTACTGTACTGGATTGCATTTGCAATGATGTATATGCACTCTACTGGATTGTATTAGTAATTCTGTGTATGTACACTATTTGATTGCATTGGTCATTCTGTATATATACACTATTGCATTTAATTGGTCATTATGTATATAGATATATATACTACAGGCATAAATTGGTCACTCTGTATATTCACAATACTGGAGTACATTCGTCATTCTATATAGGTTTCGTGTACATTATTAAATAACATGTGTCATTCTATATGTGTACTATACTGGATTGCATTGGTAATTGTGTATATGCACTATGTATATGCACTTACGAGGTATGTACTGTATTGATCCTTCTGTATAATTTTATGTACACGATTGGATTACATTCGTCATTGTGTAAATGTACAGTACTATCCTGGGTTACATTGATCATTCTGTATATATATGCTATTGAATTACATTGGTCAACCTGTATATGCAAACTACTGGATTACATTGGTCATGCTTTACATGCACTCTACTGAACTACGCTGGTCATTCTGTATACGTTAACTATGGTACATTGCTGAATTGCATTTATCCTTCTTAATATATACGCTTCTGGATTACATCGGTCATTATGTATATGTACACTACTGTGTTACATTAGTCATTCTGTATGTTTACACTACTATAGTACATTGGATATAAGGTCTATATTTCATTACATCCTTTGCCCAAAAAAACAATTACTTAGTTACATTGGTTCATTGAAAACTGACCAGACTGATTTACGGACGAAACTAAACAATGATAGATACACGTAATGCAAATAACGAGTTCAATCAAACCAAGTTAATTCATTGATAAAAAGGGGTGAGAATAATGTATTCAACAAACTCACTGAAGACAACAAAAACAACTACGAGTGGATAATTTCTTTTTTAATTTGAAAGCTACACTTGAAGCTCCCCCAGGCTATCACGTCTTTGATTTCCCATATATAACGACTATTGAAGTGGAAATTATTATCTCACAATCGACAGGTCTTGATGGCATCGGTCGATAAACTTTGAAACGTTTTGACAATGTTATGAGTCGTTACGTCACATTAATAATAACTTGCAATATATGCATATATATTTGTATCTTCCCTTATAAACGTAAAAGGCACGTATTTTGTTCATTGTTAAATAGGAAGTAAGGAACTGACCGAACATTATTACTTCTACACTTTCAAACTATTTGAGAGACATATAGAATCCCAGCTACACAAAGGCAATCTGGCAATAATTTATGCAATACAGCATTGATTAGGTTAAATGATTCCTGGATCAGATATATTGATGGTGGCAAATTAATTGGAACACTTACCTAGATTAAAGGACTATGTCATTCACGAAATTCCATGATGCCTTCAACATGGGCGATTGGATAAACTAAATAAACTACTGAAAATATACTGTAACTTGAATATGTAGTTTCAGTCTAAATGAAACTGTGTAAGTTTAATCCTAATAATGTAAATATATTACATTTGGAATAGTTAAAAAGAAACTTTAAACAATGCTTATTTTCTGTGCATGTTATCATCAAGTTGGGTAACTGTAATGAAACATAAGTGTTGATATAAGATAGCCTAGACCTCCATCTAGATCCAATGAGAACTGAAAATCCACATTTATCTACATACAATACGCTTGACAAACTATCCATGTCCACTTAAATAAATAAACTTTCAATGCACTACTTTACACATAAGAAGTAGTGCTAGCAATTGGTTGTGCGCAATATCAGTACTACGGTGTAATTTTAGAGACTTTATTGAAAAGGCGATTTTCGATTTCTTTGAAAGAGAAGTACAGGGGAATTTCTTGAGGACTTATTGTGGTGAATACTGAGACATATAAGATTTATCTTTAGTTACATCGAACCTTAATTTGTAAAGGAATTAGTTTGAGGTGAAATTCCAAAATGCCTAGCCTATTATATTTGTTTGTCTATTCGATCCGACCGTTTTCCATCTACTATGCGACTGAACAGTATTGAGAGTTATATAAAAGTACGAGACAATCTGGCGCAGCGCAATTAATGAAAGATTCACCGTCTGTGAATTATGTATTTACAATACAGATTGTATCTATCAAATTGCGAAATGTAATTAAGGAGCATATCTTGCAATCAATTGATTTATCTGTTTTGCTAAATTATCAAATAACCAGAACTGATTCTTATTAAGATATTCCAGACTGGTGAAACGTATACACACATGATAAAGCTGTATTAGGGTAAAACAATTACCTGAGGAGTGAGGATTGGGCAATACACTAAAAAAACTGCAATAAATAGGAAAGAGAAACAAACGAGGAAATGTCTGAAATAATACTTGTATTGATAGAGACATGTGATACTCATATATGTATACATTAGTTTTATATGTATTGATTGAGGCATATTAGTATATGAAAACAGTAGCAAACATACGAATTATATATAGGAATCTATAATTATATATATCTGTAAGTTCAATTGTTCTGCAGTCATGTGATATTCTCCGTAACCATCACTATTGTTTGATTTAATTGTTCTTCTTGTTTTTCATGTTTGCTGAGTACCATTCCACTACGCTGTACTTACTTTTTATCCCCCGACTATTCTTTATTCAATGCGACAAGAAGCTGTATGGGAAAGCCCAATCTTGTGAGTGTTACATTTCTTGTAATTGTCCTTCTCATATTTGTGTGCTCTGTCTTAATTTACAACAAACATTGAGCGCAGAGGAGTTACTGATAACAATCAAATTATAGGAAACATGTGTATAATATAAGATAAAACACAATGACATTTGTTTATATAAACCTCAATTAAAATCCATCCACTGGGTGCAATTAAGTGCTTTCTGTAACATGTATCGATTTATGGTTATGATATTATTCGGAAAATATGAACGGATCCATTAGATTACCAGTTCAATGTAACAGCTTGGATTGCTTTCTCGACATTGTATCTGGTAACCGGAGCTGTGTACAAGTGTCTTCAATGTTTGCACAATGCACGCCTCGGTTAATACAATATTAATTATACCAAGTCCAGTAATGGTATTCCATATTCAGCGATGTTTTTATATAGGATTGCATGAATGAATAATACTGTGTAATAGTGGTGAGGATTTATATATTGCTTTCGATATTAAAGTTGCTAAGACATAGTATATATTACTCCCCCCCCCCTGTTGTGCTCTTTCATTCTCCTAGTTATCCCTTATGGTCGACCATGTCATTCCTTGCGCCCCTGTTCCCTTACGCATTTATCCTTGCACCTCATCAAATGCATTACGTTTTTAGGATTTTTGTTTTCTCGGAGGTCTGTGTGGAGAGGCATTGTCTTATGTATGTAGTATTCCCCTTAGCAACGTTTTATCTCTATTTCCTACAAACCGGTGAACAAAGAGTTATGTAGTAAAGGCAGAACCGACTGTCGTACTGTCCGCTTATATAAATACAATTGATGTTATAATTATCCCTCTCCCCCTGTTTTATCGCTCTCACAAGGTTGGTATTTCATTTGCAGTGATGTAACTAATTGACTGTGTGTTCTCCTGTCAAAGAATATGTGGTTTACGGCGGCCTCACTTAAACAAGAGTAGCGTACATCCGAAAATATTCTGAGTGTGACAGAATATCAGTACTGTATAGTTATATAACACTGTTTATATACTGGTACAAAGACTGCGGTACATTTATTATAATATGAAACTTACTAGTATATCGTGTCAAGCATTGCTGTGATTCTCTGGTACAAACGATTTATTCATTATATGTACACCATTGGATTGCATTTGGCATCTATCATTACAATCCTCAATGTTTTTGTATTTTTTTACAGTACTTTAAATATGAGGTATTAAAACAAATGCATGTGGTTCGGTCGGAAAAAAACGTTGTTTTTTTTAAGTTTTATGAGAAATAACAGTACATAGCATTGCGTGATTGTGTCGACCTCGCGCCCTATGTTCTTTCGTGAATTGTTCAGTGAGACACTTAGTTGTTCAGTTCAGCATGTTAGATAAGGTCTGAAAGGAATGTAATATGAAGCAGTATGTCATAGAGCAGTGATGGTGCGTAAGGTTTAAGAGAGAGAGAGAGTACATTGCCACAGGGAACGCCACATACATAAGACAGAGCCTCTTCGCATAGACTTTCTGAATTCAACAATCCATAAAACATAAGGCATTCGGGGAGGCTCAATGGTACATACGTAAGGGGACATGGTCGCAAGGAATGGCATGGACAACCATAAGGGATAGCTACAGTTCGTAAAGTAAAGTAAACATATGAAATGCAACTGATTTGTTAATTAAACTCACACGTGTAGGGCTTAGTAAGTTTTTGTTTTACCACCCTATCACGAGCTTGTATTTTATATCCGTTTATTGCGCCATACCCTAAAATCCTGCCTAGATCAAGCAGTTGATTAAATGCATTGTTTCCTCGTTTGTTGAGGTTCTCAGTGAAAGTCTTTACAATGTTTTGTAAAAGATCATATCCATTATGTACGTTTACCAGTGAACTGCAAAGAAAGAATAAATCATTTCTGCTCATCGATCACCATTTAACAGTGTGAAGATATTATATTTTATCATTTTCTCAGCAAGCGTATGATAAGAAATAGGGTGTAATGTAATTATATTGTGTATTAATCTATTATTGCAGTGTGTATCTCACTCTATGGTTTATCCGGATGAGAGATCATGCGGCTTATGGTGGTATAGTTTTTGTCTGTATGAATGCCAACATTTCCTTTTTGTCCAGTACAACTTGGTTAAAGTCAACATATTTAGCTACAATTATTTTGAAGTGGCAGGGATTTATTCAAATGTGTGCAAGAAAGTGTCCTTACTTGTATGCTGGAACCATCCTTCGGTGTACAAAGTATTACCCTAATCCACTGACAACGTCCTTTGATAATTCAAAGGCGAACAAGTCCCTTGAAGACCGTATATGACATAAAAAAGGACCTCATCTCCAGAATAAGAGATACCATCGACATTTCAACAAAGGAACTAAACTCGACAGGAGGATACCTGAACCAGTTGGTCTGATCTATCTCTTGAATAGCATGCACGTATTTTGTATAATTTCAATCGAAATTTAAGAATGCTTAAGTGGTACAGACCCTCTGGGTATCTTGATGTTTCCATTACCATCATTATAATGGTTTGTTATTCCTATCAACGTTGTTTGTTCAAACAAATAGTGTAAGCTATAGTATAAACAGTATTTTTATTGTCGATCAGACCATGCCATGCTACCCTATTTCCATACACATTTGCACTTGCGCCTATTTGGTCCATACTGTTTTGTAGGCTGTTGTTTCAATGGGGTATGCGTGTGGTTGTCTGATGTTAGTGGCGTAACCTGCAAAAATTGTATCTCTTTTTAACTAAATTAAATATACGGCAACTTGGTTTTATTTAACGTTTTATTTAAAGTTAATGTGTATTGGTTCCTGTTAGGAATGTTAGTTTTTTGTCGTTCACATCCGAGTGATTGTAAATATGATAACAGCATGTATACCAGTCTCATTATTGATATAAGATAACTTAGATAAGAAGGTAACTTTATAAAGGCATTCTTCATTCAGTCCACGTACGTGTTCAGAATCATTCAATCAGGAAATCTAACCAATTCAATTACATTAAAGACAATACTACCCACACACATATGTTCGCTTCTCCTTGATTCCAAAATACATGTAGCTAGAAATGGCATGTTATATTATGGAAACAATTCGTCAAAAGTCGCTGATTATCTCCAAGAGCATTTAAGGAATTCCCATCAGAAAAAAATATGAGATTACAAGTACCTCATATTGTTTTGCGTTTGTTATAATTACGACGTGTATTCACCACCGTCGTGGGAAAAAGGAAGCATTCCCCGCTCCCCAATTTCGTGCAAGTTAAATGCATTTTACAACTAATACACGTTAAATACAAAACCGTTATGCAAGAAACCAATGCTTCACCAGAAAATACCAATGAAATAAACACTCGTTACACATTGGAAGGTTGTACAAGTACTTAAGAAGCGCACGAGGACATCGTTCTGCAGGTTGACAATGTAGCATGCTTCTTTGCAACATTATAGTGTTGTCTCTTATGTGAGTGTTTAATGTACAGAGGGCATTTCGTTATGGTTGGTATGCCAATACACAAATGGTACTCGAAACATTAAACGATGACTGTTTGTACAACTTAACGTAGAGAACATATATATATATGACTCATGTTAACAATGTATTTTATACAAGTGATATAATCATGTACAACTTTGAAATATATGTCAAGCATTAAGCAAGTCCCGTTAATCTGGGACATTGTAACTAGCAGTAAATTATGTATTTACAACAGAGATCGTATCTTTAAAATTGCAAAAAGCAATTAAGAACCATATCTTATGTTCATCTGATGTATCTCTTTCGTCAGTAATGATCGGATGTCCCGAACAGATTGTTATTAAGATAGAAAAAACATAACCGTATTAAGCGCACAATAAACCAGCATTCAATGACTGACAGATGCAGGAAAATACTGTTCAGAAAAGTCATTTGATAACATAACAAAGCGATATCGATTTTGTGCACAGTTAATTGTTGCGAAATTCAGAAAATAACCTCAAGCATTTTCGAGCAATTATGGAAAGCTTCCGCTTCGAAATTAATTGCAAATAAGACGTATCAGCGATTCCTACTCGAGCAAATAACATCAAAATTGCACATCAGTGCGTTCAGAAAAAAACATTTTGCCGAGTTCGCGTTGCAATGGATGACATTCCGTTCCTTAGTCACAAGTCATGATACATATATATTTTATCTTACCAGTATTAACTAAATGCCTTAAGGAATAGTAGAAAGGGTTGCTCACTGTAATCAACATTGTACCACTAGCTTGTCATATGGTGTCTGTTACGCTTAAGTTCGTACATCAAATATGTTCGTTTCTTGTGAGGCTGTTTCCTTTGTGATTGTTTACATGACGTATATATCTCTTGTCATATCGTATTTTTGTGTATTAACTAAACACATACAATACAATAATCCTTATGATATTTCATGTCAGGAAACACAGGACGGCGGGTACAAACATGATAAAACAAACAGTGTAAACACCACAAAGATTCTAGACAGCAGTTCGACTTCAGTACAAACCAAATGTTTGTTGAGATGCAGAGGTTGCACTTAAGTTTTATTTACAATACATTTCATGCAATTTCATTCGCTCTCAATAGTGAGTTCTCAAGTACAATGCTATTGTTTTAACGCATTTATGTTATTGTTAAATATATTCACATCACACAAACGGAGTAACAAGAAATCAACGGATTGTTATGTGTTTGTCAAGGAGGAAGCAACGTACCTCATCGCGAAATTACAGTCACAAATTGAAATGTTTTGCACGAAATACACTTTCTGGTGAAATGTGTTCGAAACAGCAAGTGTCATTTCTTACTAAGGAATCCATGACATTGCTCGTGCATGAATTTGACTTATTGTCACAATGAAAACCTGAATTAAACGCGACAAATTAAAAAGAAACCAAATGATTCATATACATCAATCATATTGAAATCTAGACATTCACACAAAAGATCATGATGGCAAATATAGCTCGATTACAAGACATACCTTAAATCATCTCAAATACTTGAGAAGTATAACGAACAAGCCCATCTCATGAAAACATATTGAAACACGAGCTTAGATAAATGCATACCATATTCAATTACATATTCTTCCTTATCACTCACTTGCTGAGATGGTAATACAGTATAAATGCATCCCGCCCGTGACATTGTGTTTGATCAGCAATAAAATATGTATATTTATCAACATTAATCAGTTGTATTAGATATGTGTGCGCAATGGAATATGTTTGCCTCATTTGACATCTAATCAAACATTGCAAATACGTGTAATATAATCTCAAGTGTTTCATCAAACTTATATTGGATCATTTAGATCATTTATTCAAGCTCATCTGTGATTGCATTTCCAACACTTGCCAAAATCTTCTTTTTTTCAAATAAAAAACGAAAACGTGCTTAATACTGCGTGTAAAATTGCATTCCTTTCAGTCTAGCTGTATGCATAGATATGACAAGAAAACTAAACATAAATATGCAAGACTATACTAAGCACAGGGAAAGCCACGTTCACAAAGATGCCTGCTCACGCATGCCCTTATGTTATATAATTACATTATACCATCAATTATTGAAGTGGGTAGTTATAACATAAAACATAAAGCGAATCAGGGTAATAAAAACATGATGAGGGTAAGTTAAAGTTAAAATGAAGGGTTGTGGAAAAGTAAAACTAAACATGGGAAGGATGTGATGTATAACTACAACAGGGGAAGAATATGAATAAAAGGAAATGGGAAACATCACAAACTTTCGAAGCAATACCTGAAGAGAAATAGTAACACAACAGCGTTACAGTGAACACCACAATCTAAAAACAATACCTTACCACACATATCACAGGGAAACCACAACATACACAACAAAATGCCCATATCCTGAGAGTTTAGATACTGGAGCCTTACATCAGTCTCTAAGATAACAGTTACTATCTTACGATACATGTTAGGAATATGACTACTGTTTGTTATAATGCTACAAATATCCGCTGACTGAATTTATCTTTGAAAAACAAACGATTTCAAGATTATGTTACTAAATGTAATGTACTGTATCTGTAAGTCAGAATACGATAAGTAATGCAGGGCGTTCTTTGTGTCAATCTTCACCAATCCAAAATAAACAACAGAATGTCAAGTTGCCATACCATTTCACAATTGTGAGACGAGGCAATGCATCACCGAAGTTATGTTTTTTTTTAGAGAAGCACGGCATATTATCTATTTGTAATCACGAATTAGATCGTAATTGTTTGCAATCAGTTGTGCATGAGATGTAATCGACATAACAAATGTTAATGCCCACGAATAACATGTTCGAGGGCAAATCATTGCCCTGAAGTGATCTATTTAACAAATTTCTTCGAAGACGGGATAGATCCACTTTACTATCTTCACACTTCTAGATATGAATGAAACTATATACAGCATATTCGTAAGATACAATTACTTAGATTCATCATATTTATCTGAACTAACTAAACATTTTCGCAAATATGCCTAAGGCATAGGACCTAATATGTTCGAAGTGTTCCTAAACTTTGAATCTACACATTATTGAAATGTAATGAGCAATGTAAAGACTATTTACGTGGAAGCCTTCCAGAATGATTTGTCAATTCAAAACCGGTACTTTCGGCTTCGAAAACATAATAAATGATACTGTAGCGAATCTCCTAAATACAATGTCAATAATGTACTACTCTAAGCGTGGAAGATGAAACTCAATTTATATATATTTGCATTGTATATACTGGGTGTCTCAAAATATATATCCGCTTGTTGAAGAGCTATATAATATACTTATTAAATGTATATGTGTAATCGAGGACATTGAAATCAATGTTAAATTTACAAAACAAGTATGCAATTACACACATGCAGTGTCTACAATGTATGTTCCAATTGTCCATCCCTATTTTGCAAAACAAGCTCAAGACGACGTTTGAAGTTTCTAATGATGTTTACTCATGCGTCTGGTGTAACTTTCCTAATTTCCCTACGAATTGACATTTGAGTTCCTTTGTGGTTGTATGTTTCGGAGAGTAAACTGTGTCCCCCAAATAACACCAAAGAAAGCAATCTTGGGGGTTTCAAGTCTGATCAATGTGTGGTCGTTCGTACTCTATCTGCAAACGTTAGTGTAATGTCAGTATCCCGCGAATGTTGCATCAAAGCTATTTATATGGGATTGATATCAAGTTATAATTTAAGATTCAATGGACTGTTGCTTTGCTTATATGGTTCGGAATTTTACCCACAACAGAGGTCATTGGGTTTCTCCCTTATGTGTTCATCTGAACGTCAATCCCTCGGCCTCCCTTTGTTGTATTGTCCCCTTTAATGAATGGTTCCGTATTTTGCAAACCTACAAGCCTTCTCATTCGTTTCTGGAATAGCGAGTGCGTAGTTGGGAACAATTTAAGTAATCTCCCCATAACTACAGCTGGAAATTTACTCATTTCATGTACATTTTAACTATTTCTGCCCCTACTAGCCATCTAGAAATGTATGACTTAAATGGTGTCACGTATGGCGTAAATGACGTCATCAACAACCCCTGACGTTGCATGGCATCATTCATCAATTAACCTACACATTTATTGTTTAAATGAGACTGTAGTTATTAATTTACGATTTCAGTTGGCAAAACAAGCGAACATAGCTTTTGAGACACCCTGTTGTGCTAACCGACATTAGTTCAATGACTTGCTAAGATTTATCGCGGATTTACTTGCTGGCAAATATTTTCGTCATATTAAATTAAATTACATGCTATTTGATTAGGCGATAGATGTTATCAAAGAAGTTGATTGTTCTCTCTCGTATATAATATAGTATTGTAAAGCCCTAGTCCCACTGTCAAGACTTTGGGCACGAATGCCGGGGAAATGGAAGAGTAAAAAGTCGTAATGGTTCGCCATGTACTGACCCTATATAGAGAGTCCATACGCATGCCGTACGCATATTGTACGCATCGGTACGAATGTCACAATAATGCAGTGAGACAGCAGTAAGAACGCGGTACGCTTCCAACAAGAATTAAGAAGAACCAGTACGAACCCACACGAACTCACTACGGTCACAGTAACTACCAAGATTGTGTCACTATTGCGACACGACAATGAATCGAATACAGGTTCATACTGGGTTCGTACTGGATGCGCAGTAGTTCGTGATATAGCGTACTACATTCTGCTTGGACCATGAGACAATGATTGGCAGCCACCATCACGAATCGCTACGATAGGGGAAGAATGCCAGTACGCACCAGTACGAACCAGTACGAACACACTTAAATCGTGACTTGTGACCACGAATGTTTTGAACATTTCAAAACTGTCGTGGACCTCCCGCGAATAGACGAGAACTCCAACAAGAACCCTGTAATAATTATGAGAAATGTCCACGATTTCTACATTTGTTACCCTTCGCCACCCAAAGTCGTGATGGCGGGACTTAGGCTTAACGAATTCCTTAGAATAAGTCTTAATTGTTAATTTAAGTTATTATGATTAAAGAAATGACTTAATATGTGAATATACTGGAAAAATACTTTTTACGTTTTCATATACATCTTCTTTTTCTAAGAACCGTTTTCCTTGCACCCTGTTCCCTAACGTATGTACCCTGGAGCCTCCTCAAATGCCTTATGTTTGATGGATTGTTATTTTCCCGGAGGTCTGTGCAGAGAGACACTGTGGCGTTCCCTGTAGCATTTTGTTCTCTTTCGTTTTCATATTTATACAAACAGGACAGAAATTAATTAATGGTTAATCCCTTTATGTTCAAGTAATGTTTAAACTGCGGATCTTCTCGGGCTATTCTGCGAACCTATACCTCGTTTTTTGAGTAGCCTCACCGGATCGCCTCAGATTCGGGTAGTTCAATCTATTTAACTAATGTCTCTAGATTATGGTTATGCCAGATCAATTTACCTTGTGAATACTAGGTTTTGGGAATTATGCTGTTTCCGTTAGTGACAAATTATTGAATATTAAGTAGTATCAAATTATTATACATTTACATTAACGTTATGGTATTTATGAAAGTTTTACTAAATCAGGTCACTGTTACGATCATGCAAAGGTCATAGTAAGAATAATTGAAGATATTTACACTATATAACATATATTATATTGTCATTGTTTGAGGCTACAGCATAACATTACCATATTAAAAGTTGATATAGTTTAAGCAGCATTCGATGACAAGTGCGAGACCGGCTTTCAGTATGTCCCGTGCAAGGCGAAGCAGTTCATTTGCAGCACCTTTGATGGTTTGCATAATTAAAACAGTCATAACATAACATATACGCTTGCTTGGTCAGCTGGATGTTAGGAGAGCATGCTATGTATTGCTTAAATACAAATGCCTGACAATTTATTATTTTGCTTTCTTGCTTGCTTGATGTCTAACATTAGGTAACACTATAACTCAAAACCGCATGTGAGGAATAAAAACGGATTTGATTGTGCAACAAACCTAACACGTATCATACAATCAACTAAACAAAACGATTAATGTAAGTTACAGAACATATGCTGGTAAACGCTCCAACTTAAGAGGCGGAGAAGACGAGATAATTAAATGTATAACCTAGATATACCGTATAACCAGTCAAGTGTTAAGTCGATGACATATCAGAAACCAAAGCAACAGAAGAGAAGCCGCGACAAGAATGGAAAAATGAGAACTTCAAACGCATTTTGATTAAACATAATTATCTAAATAATAACAAAAAAATCATATGCAATGATTTCCCCCAGTTCAGTACGGTTTTCTACTTTCATATTAACGTTGCTGTTTTTATTGCCATGAACATTATCGTCTGTGGTTGTATGTTCTTCATAGTTATCACATATCTTAATACTTCTGAATGGTGCAACATATGTAGTCCGATATATTGTAATGTCAATTACTGGTATTCATTGGTAGCGTTACCTTGAATTAATTACCAACACCTTGCTAATAACTAAATCGTTTATCGTTTCAATCATATCAGCATCCATGTCAGTATGTTATCATCAAGAGTAATTAATTAACTTCGCTCATGATTGATTATAGTGTGCAACATTTATAAACTAATTAACTATCTTCTCACGGCTGCTGAAGACCAGAATGAGTGTAAAGGCGTGCTTACACACAAAGTTGTATTTCAGGTAATGTCTTTGTTACTTGTGAATCACAATATAAGATTGCTTGCAGGCGACGCTATGTTTTAGCTGACAGTGATAGTTTTTAAAGTTTAAAGTGAACACAACAGCAAAAACAACAATTTTTATCAATTAATGTTATGATATTCGAGTAAAACAGAGTAGTTGAACAAGAGAATGTAATGTGAACATTTGTGAATTTTGCCAATACTTTGACCAAATATCAATAAGTAATACATAACTCAACGTTGGAATAACGCCGAGCTTTATACACAATTAAATATGAATTATTTGCTAGTGTCCATGTAACTTAGGTGACTATGACCATAGCTGACCATATTCGTACTCTTGGGTATATTTAAAATATATAAATGTTCACATAGTTAAATAATGTGTGTATTTGTTTACTATATAGTCTCGTATCGCTCAATTTGAGTAGTAATGCACATGTGCTATACATGTCTACGATATACTTGTTGTAGTTAGTATTATGTACAATGTATATTAATGAGACTTTAATAAATAAATAAAATAGAAAATGTGCAGACCTCTTTTGTCGTGATAGGAACGTTTAGGTTTACTTATTATTTATATAAAAGCTAAGTTACCAAAAAAGACATTGTACTAAGTTATGTATATCATAATACGTAGGATTGTCTCAGAATTGTTTTGACAGTCAACAGTAATATTGTCAAGTTTTACAACAAAATTTAATTTAAAATCTGATACGCCATGTCTCAGATTTCATAAAAGCCTCGATAATCTGATGAAAATGAAATAATTAGTGTTCGCCACATGGCAACACATGTTATCACAATATGCGACATACTTCATATCTTCAAAGTTCCAAAAAATATTATGATATTAATTATCTCTCGAATCATAAGTTTATTTCCCAATTCCGTAATGAGTTGGTGTCTTAAAGTGAGTGTTTCTTCAATGTTAAGCGCATTGCACATAATAGTGTAAAACATAGATAATCACAGAGGTTTTTATGTTTGGCGTTTAGAAAATACATGTTAAGAAACAACTGATCATAGGTTCTTGGACAATCAGACAAACGGCTTCCCTCATAACCTAGTACTATTGTCTGGTAACTGAAACTGTGTGGCTATTTAATCGTAAAACCAACTTTAAGGTAATAGAAATAATATGAACTTGATCATCGATACAATCATAAACATGTTCAACATAAGAAATATATCGAAATAATTAACACAACATGACATATAAACATAAATTAAATAATAAGGATTTACTTCAAAATTAAGAAGAGTTCAATAGTTATAGACTTTAATTGAGGAAACCAGGTTATATAAGTCGAGATTATACGGCGCTGATGTGCATTGAGGCGATATTGGTATGCATTTTGTACAAGGTATTTGCCCGCAGCTCTTGCGTACTCTTGTGCTAAATAACATAATTATGTCAACAAATAAACTTTGCTAAATTAGTTTTTAATGCAATGAAGCTGAAACAAGACAAACTTACATTAATTGCTCCAAAGTAAGAGTTTGTGTTCATAAAATATCTTCTCCTATTCAAGTATAGTTATATATATTAACTATTGTATAATTTAAGACACTAAACTATTATTCATTGCTGCTTATATTTCATATTTAATCTTATACACAAATATCTTTGTTCTGTTCTGTGTTTGTTTATAGTACATGTATTATCTTGGCCATCTCATATAATATTTATTTGTTAATGGTCAAAGGCATTGTACCTATAAACGTATAAATAATCAGTTTAAGGGATAACAAACGTTTTATCGCAACAGTAAACGTATTGTTACAATACATAATTTGAGTATAGTAACATTCAACCACGACATTCACTCCAGTAACCCATATTGTTTTATTCATTCTCTTTCATCCATGTACATAAACAGAATACAATAAACATAACATTTAAGTAAATCAGAAACACATAAGAATATACACGTAAAACAAGTCAAATCATCAGGAGGGTTAAAACTAAATTACAAGGCGACATTGATTAATTTTTATAAAACTTCTATGTTATTATGATAATCACGACTACATATTGATCAAAATAGTAAATCAGTTAATTTTTGCAAATTATCATAAAACACACGAACGTAAGCGCAATATTCGTTTGAGTATAGAAATTCAATTTTGGTATGGTGGCGTTTATTATTTTGCAATCTTAATAGACCTGAAGGTATTTGTCTAACGCTATTCAATGTGCTGTTTAATGCGATCAGATCACAGAAGCGAACGCGATGTAATTCAACTTCATGTCTTCATGCTTTAATTTTAATATCATGCTGTACAATGAGGTTTGCTACTTAGGTGTACGTAGAAAATATATTGTCTCTTTCCTGCCGTAAATGTTCACGTGATTGCTTTTCGACTTATAAAGTAACTGCTATTCTACAAAATTGTTTACTTCAATTGAAATGCATTTACATTCCAGTTCTAACAACATATCGTCGCATTATTTCTCGAACCCCATAACATATTGTCGTCTTTTTTAGAAAAGCAACTTTAAAGTTTTACCCTCCTGAGATTATTGTTACAAACGGGGTTATGGAAGTAATGATTGTGTATTCCAGAACAATATAGGTAGTACAGATAGACATAGCTTGTAAAGATGGTTTCAACTATACCAAATACTCAAACACGCCAAATATTGAGTTACGGAGTTCTGGAAATAAGGCGACGATATATCTCAAAATTCTAAGTAAATTTGCTTTAACACTTGCTGCAAATTTTACGGATAGCGACCATCTATTTTATCAGTATTTTGCAGAATAAATTGCTAAGCATGTAGAGTGTGCAGGAACAAACCTCTCGTATGTAATTAAATTGTTTATTATAGTGACATGTGTACAAAGCATGTACATATACACATATTATGATATAGCAATAGATACCCGGCCCATTGGACCTATATGTCACCTTAAATATGGATCGCAAACATAGAGTATAAATAATTATGCAAATTAAAAGCAAAGCATGTATATGAGATCACAAAATTATAACAGGGAATCAAAATGTAATAAACAGATACTCAGTTTAAATATTTTACATAGAGTCTAAACAAATTATTTGTCATAAATTAATTGTCGTCGTAAGAGGTATGCTTTTATTAAAAATTGTATCACTTTATTTTGGCAATTGTGTGTTGTTGTTTAAATCCAATGTTCGTGGCACACGAATCACTCACACCGTAAATGTATGTTGCGTTGGTAGGGAAAAAGAAGCGTCACATTCACTAGAGAAAAACCATCAACACACACTACGCTAGTAGTTTAGAAGATATAAGTGTCGGCACCTGCAAGGCGATGAGGAATCGTCTAGGTGATTACCGAACGCGAATCACTCGCCCCATATGTCAGTATCTCTGTCACATCGCATGCTTTGTTGACATACTTTATATACATAAATGCTGCCATTGACTGAATAATATATAAGAGTATGTACAGTAAACAGCACACACAACCTTGATCCGGTGTGCTAACTGTCAGTACGACTGAAAGGAATTAGAACTTACAATGACACAATCCTTGTAGGCGAGATTACAATTGTTTTGCTCAAAACAATTTACAATCTGACAGAGAGATTCTGCTTCAATTTTACCATAATTGAACAGGCAAAGACAATTCTTCTGTATATTGACATGTTTTATGGCAATTTAATGCAAGATCACGTCCCGCCATTGACTATCACAAACGTTTGGCAAGAAATCTATACTCGCGCATTTAGGGAATATATCCAATGTCAATAAATGAGAGAAAATATAAATTCTCTGTCAACATTGTTTTAGAGTGCATATTTATGTAGGGAACACTGGTCTAGTTGAATTGAAAAATAATAGAATGATTCCAATGCTTACTGAAAACTGTATACATGTCCTCTAATGTATTCATGTACATCATATTTAGTTATGTTAAAACTATTAGACCAAGGTACACTAATACCTGTCTGATGTCGCGTTATTGTCTATGTATATAGAATGCAACACCAAGATATCTATATGTGTAACTCTGCAGAGATCTTTGTCTTTAATCGCATTCAGAAGTTATTGTACAAGTACAAACACTACTAACATCGGTAATATATTTAGTCTGTCAATCATTAGTAATTATTGTCTTTAATCGCAGATCCATAGTTTGACAGAATAGTTCGTGAATAATAACATTACACATATGGATATATAAATATAATGTCGAATACGAGATGTGATGTAAACCTTAATTGATTTCATTCCAAGCAATGATGATTCATCGTTAATGCGGTATGTTTCGCCCAGATATGTGGAAATGTTAAAAAACAAATGTCAGATATGAGGACGCACATTTGTCCTGGTTGTTTTGTGGCGGCATTTTTCGCCCAGATATATGGAAATGTTTAACAACCAATGTCTGATAAGTGGATCTGTAAATTTTGTTAGGCAAAATAAAAATTGTTGTTTGCTTGTATATTGTTTCCACATACATAGTCACGTGTGATCAGTTCTTTGAGGTTATAACATATGCACATAAAACAGTTCAATGACTAATAGCTTTGATAACAAATGTGGTTCCATTCATTTTCTTGCATATATATGTTCGAATTAATCTGTATAATATTTATTTTAAAATTGTCTATACAAAACGATTCTGTCACATCCGCGATAAACCCTGCCCTTTAGTTAAGATAATGCTCTACTCCTTTTCGATCTGACGGATTTACCGTTTAGAGATTAAGAGCTCTACGGGATCCAGTAGGCTCCTATGTCAACACATTTGTAGACTATTCAAAACGAAGATAAAATATCGTTTAATACTCTTTGATATGTTGGTGTAACGTTCAGGAGAGTCATTTTGATTCCGTACACATGCTTCATCCTTTCATCTAATCCATGTTTTTCTTTGAACGTTCTCTTTATGATTGAACGTTCAACCATCGCCGTGTTTCATGTCGTATATATCACGTTTTTCGCAAGTGTGGCTGTACGAGATAAAGCTGCAGCAAATTTACAATTAAGAAGACGGCACCTGCGTTCAAGGCCCTTTGTCTCGTTTACGAGACGTACAAAACGCGCAGACACTCAGAACAGTTGTAACTCGTACTTTGTGCGTAAATGCGTATTGGATTAACACTAATTTTTATTTAAATTTTCATTCATCGGTAGTGAATAAAATATTTGATTATGCAACTATTTTTGCTTGAATAGAACAACTGAAACTGTTCTCCTTAACCTATAATACAAATAGCCAAAAACGGTATTGATTGTAATAGTAGTATGGTTACTTCCGGTGCCTTAGTTTTTGTTAGCTATACTTGGGCGACACCACTCCAAAAGAGTATTAGATCACATATGTGCCTCTTGGAACTCTCCATAGCACTCATAACATGGACTAATTAACTTGTGTAACTGTGTTTAAATAGTGGACTGTTTCGTTTCAAACTAATGAATATAAATGGCACATTGTGTGGTAACTCGCGATAATAATGCCTCGAAGGTGAAACGAAATGCATTTTAATGCACCAATGACACACAATGTGCAATGGCATCATGTTAACTAAATTTCAACAAAAAAATACTACGTGATGCATAGCTTTGCATTAGAAATAAAAACGACGAAATAATTTTACGTGGAAGTGTCATGACAAAATTAGTTTCTATGACCTGTTTTAATGTTCTTGTCGATTATAACTGCATTGTAGAAGAGAGAACTACGCACGAAGCACATGTTTAATGGACATATTTTATATGGACAACCTGAGTATTTCAAAAGCCATTGCACATAAGCATTTAAGTACATTAGCATTGTTCCGAGTTTTCCAAACTATAGCAGTAAAAAGAGATTATTACGTAGTACTTAAAAATTGCAATGCATATGTATTAAATCATAGTTCATACACCAGACTATGTCTGCGACTGGGTGAAATACATTCTATTGACGTTGCTTTGCTCATAACATTTATTATTTCCTAAATGATGTTTATATAATATAAACTTGGAATATAAGGCATATTAAAGTTAAATACTCTTGAAAAGAAAGTAATGTTATATACAGCTGCCAAGGTGTCTAGCCACATAAATAAATTCAATAAATAGTACAAAGGTGCACCGTTAATACCCAGTAATTGAGCTATACGACTATATATAGAACACCATTTGGTAGTGCTTATTAGTTCCTTAATACGAGAATGCATTAGTTTTAAGAAACTTATTTATATATATTGACAAAAACCTACAAAATGTATCGTATACATATACGTTTGTCTCCGAAGCTTGTCTCTTTGGAGTGTAACGTTTATATCAATGCTCTTGCTGTTGTAAAATGATCGTCTGTAGTACACAACTATAAAGCATTATCAATGAATATGATATGAACATGTCGTATGAACGGAGACATACTGACTACATAATCATCGTAAACACAGCAGACAACAACAAACGAACCGTTTGAAAATATCAAAGCATCTAACCAGGATAATGTAAATTTATGACTTGGATGAATTCCAAAGGGACCAATAGGTCTTTGATTGACAATTGGTTCAGAAAATTGAGGTCAAATTCCAGAGGAAACTGAACTCATGACGCTCACCATACACGAAGGAGGAAAAGCAATGTTTTCCCGACAGTTTATTGTATGGCAGCGAATCACTAGTATGATTGCCACATGTCATATTGGAAAGATAAAACCATTTCCCCTGCATTTTGAAATGTTTTATTTCAGTTTAATGCAAGTTCATGTCTTGCCATTGACAATGATAAGCGTTTAGCAAGAAATATATCCTCATACATCAAATATTAATTATAAAGAGAACATATTAATTCATAGTAACCGTATAAATGCTTGCCATAGTTCGCCTACCATTGACACAATATTAAAGTTTGAACTTCAACAGTTTTCCTCGCAGCTGCTAATTTGAGCACGTTCTCGGGAATGTTAACTTTCAATAGAATTTAAGAGAAAATAATTGATATGGTACACCTTATTGCCACAAGTATGTAGCCTGGTTTCTCATGATACTGCGGTACTTAACGGCTCATTCACACTCTAAATCTTAGCATCGATGTCTTTGTATTTGCGTTTATTTATCGTCGCCGCCGGTTTCCCATATGGGAGACGCCTTCGGGATAATGTCATCTTTGATTTTTGGAGGATAGTGCATGATACAGAAGATACCCCAGTTCCAGAAGCACACCTTGTTATTTAACATGCCCGATGTAAAGCATGGTACACGGGAAATCGGTTTTGCAAACTCTCGTCCGAAAGACTGTTAGTCCTGTCAGTGGTGATGCGGGGAATCGAACCTGCGATCCCTAGATTACTAGCCCAGCGCGTTACCACTGGACTACGGATCCGCTCATCGATGACTAAGTTAGAGAACGTTTAAACTGTAGGACGAATGTTTTGCAAACAGAAAACAAATTCTCGATGGAATACGTTGCGACAAATTTGAAATGATTAAATCTTTTCTTTTTGCCAAACCTCTGCTGGAAGCGTGACCAATACCGACATTAATTAGGGACTATTAACCATTTTTTGTAACAACGATTACGAGAGAAAATTATTCAACAGTAATATTTCAAGATTTGTTCGGGAATTAATTTCCTTCTCAGGACTAACAATGAAAAGAAATACGGTTTCAAACGATATTCATGAATCGTTGGCGGTAAGCTTGTATATCGAAGAGTTGGTGCCTGAACCAGCTATCTCTTAATAAATTAATTTCAGAGATGGTAGATTCTGGCGCTAACACCTCGATATATAGGATCAGTTATCGGTATTTCCGTTTTAACGTCTTATATCGTCTGCAAAGCGCTCAGACATTCGTGAAAACAACATAATATGTGTACGGCTTGTCTTTTTATCATCACAGTTTCGTAAACGTTTCTTCACTCGATAATGCATACTGTTTTTTTATAATATTGACGCACTTTACATGACTTGAAGGGAAAGTACCGGAAACTGTTCTTCAAGTCATGTCAAGTGCGTCAATATTATAAAAAAACACGATACATAACTATGTACTAGATACCAAAACCGACTGAACATTTTACACGAACATTTTGCAAACTTTGGTTCAGTGACCTTTTTAATGTTGTAATGTTGTTTTTTATGCCTGTAAATTATTTTATCTAAATTGTATCACAAAAGTGACCGCACATAAATATATCTAATGTAATTGGACCTAATAATTGCATAAATACCTAACGCATTTTTACATATAAGTGTACGTAACAATCGTCCTAATGTCCATGTATCAATTCAATATATTGAGATATATAATCGACTTTAATTGAAATACCTAACCCAGTATACCAGATTGTAGTTGACTTTTTATTCCCTAAGTCCGTGAAATACACCATCTATTCAAGCCACTGTAATTTGCTGATTATATAGCGGTGTTTCCCACATGGCCGGCGCGAGATTATTTTTCTTCTGATTTGATTTAGTTACATATCTTGGGTTTTCAAAACATACGATCAAACATATTTGAGACAGCTTGCGGACGGATCATGACCGTTGTATGTTTCTTTCCACACGTGTTCATTTATAATTGCCACAAATGGTCGTTTGTAAGGGACAAATTCTACTTACGACGACAGAAATTCCTATATTGTCTGGATGTCTAGCCATATAAGTAACGGATACAGAAAGAAAATGGGAAAACAAATAAATGAGCTTTTCGACCGTATATCGAATACTCTACTGTACTTTCTTTTCTCAATACGTGTAAACTTTTTCGGCGCAGCCGTATTTACATGGTTTTGCTTTTTGCATATTAGTGTAATGTAAGCCAATCAAATCTTACGTTAACTACCAAGACAATTTCTCTTCAACCGAACATCGTTTGTAACCTTGACGCTAATTGGTTAACCTTTCGATAAGGGGTACGTTACCATACTGAATTCCACTGAATTACGGTGAATTTACCGAAATTAATTTTGGAAATTGAGGGACCAGCAATCGTGACATCTCGGCATGTTTTATGTTTCACAACAAATATTAGCCTTCAAATTGCTCCGACCATCTTTTGTCAAGATATTTCTTGTTTCTACAATATTATTACAATTATACAAAACGTTTCGCATACGTTTTATACTGGGACCAGTAGAATGTTTTAGAAGCAACGCATATTTCACATGTTCGTGTTGTTGCAATCCATGGTACAAATAACATTGAGAAAATATTTATCATAATACGTACAATATGTGATAAAAGAAGAAATGTCTACTTTACCAACATCGTAAAACCGGCAGACAGCATCATACTAACCTCTTGAGACTTCAAATGCATTTATGCAGGACAATGTAAATTTATGACTGTTTGAATGAATTATAAAGAGACGTTTGGGTCTTCAACTGACAATTGTTTCGGTAAATTGAAATCGAATCCCAGATGCATACTAAAGTGAATGTAAAATCATGACCGTGCACATTAATGTATTTATTATGTCCATATGTGTTCTAAAGAGTTCAAGAATCAATACTTTTTCCCCGAAACAATTTATAGCGTGGCAACGAGCCTCTGCTACTATTTCAACCTTTCCGATTAGAAAGATAATAAAACAATTTATCTGCATGTTGACATGCTTTATGTCAGTTTAATTCAAGATCACGTACCATAAATGACTTTCCCGATCGATTAGCTAGAAATATACTCCCAATCAATGAAATCCACCAAATACCAGTGATCGAGAGAGATTTATCATCATATCAGCAATAATTGGACCTTTTATAGGGCTCTAAAAATCAAAGCGGATTACGTTGGGCAAATCAGTAAACATATGGCATTATTCTTTTGTAAATGAACTGTCTTCAATAACCGTAAGACAGGGTATCGATACAAAAGAGATGAGTATCATTTAACAGGTCTGTGAAGTTGGCTGTTAGTTATTAGTTCAGATGTTCGTTCCCGAATTCACAGCTGTTAGTTGTTGGTTCATATGTTTATTCGAAACTGCAAAGCCAGGAGTTAGATGTGAGTTCGGATATGAAGGAGCGAATGCACAGCTATTAGATACTGTTTAATAGTTCAGATGTTTATTCGAAAGTGCATAGCCAGAAGTTTTATGTGAGTTCGGATATGATGTAGCGAATGCACAGCTATTAGATACTGTTTAATAGTTCAGATGTTTATTCGAAAGTGCATAGGCAGAAGTTTTATGTGAGTTCGGATATGATGTAGCGAATGCACAGCTATTAGTTGTCAGCTCAAATGTTCGTTACCGAAATCACAGCTGTTAGTTGTCAGTTCAGATGTTTATTCGAAAATGCATAGCCAGAAGTAAGATGTGAGTTCGGATATGATGTAGCGAATGTACAGCTATCAGGTGTTAGTTCTAAAGCTCGCTACCGAAATCACAGCTGTAAGTTGTCAGTTCAGACGTTTATTCGAAAATGCATAACCAGAAGTTGGACGTGAGTTCTGATATTCACTACATAATCCTACCACTACACAGCAAACATCAATGTTTGTCATACTTACAGCATCTATAGTCAGTAGTCTGCCATCATGTAGAGTGTATGTGACGTGCATGCATAAAATGTAATTTAGCAGAGAAAACATAGCCATTTAAGCTAACATAGTACTATAGGACATTTGTACAAAATACCAGCTTTGTTTGGAAAACACTGGGCCACCAGGGGCCTTATTCACAACGTTTACATCTTAAGACTGAAACTCTGACTTCGACATTAAGTTCGCCAGAATATTTACCAGCATTTCGTGTTCATTTATTTTGTTTGAATATTTGTTGATACCCATTTCACTGTTTTGTCAAGTTTACTAAAATATATTCTGTAATAATAAGTTAATAACATACTTTAGGAGCAAAAAGAACATTTACCATTTTGAAGTCTAACGCCTCAGTTTCATTCTAAAATGTTTGTGAATAAGGCCCCTGAAAACTTAAAAGGTGAATTCATCTGGCATCAAATTACTTCGTAAAACTACAGGATTTATTTACAACCCACATACCATGTAAAGATGCTATCGTCAATAACAATGTTGTGGTGCATCCAACTTGAAATGAGCGCTGCTATGGGATTTACAACCTCTTCTGTAAGTGACGTCATTTCTAGAAAACGCAACAAGTGATGTCACTATTAGCAAGCAGGAAACAATATTTAGTCCATATGGTCACTTTGTTTTTATATTGCCATATGGGGCAAATACTGCTTACTGTCAGTACATGATGACGTCACATGTGACGTTAACTGGAAATGACGTCTCTTATAGAAGAGTTTGGAAATCGTACAATATCGGCGCTCAAATAGTAACCACATCCATGTGTATCACATGATCTCTACTAAAAGGCTGTCGGATGTTAAATATATACGCCATGAAATACAATAACCAATATAATAGCGTCAAAGCAATGACAATAAACACGTATGCTTGTTTGAAATACATATTGATATATACCCCATGCCATTAAATGCAACTAAAAATGCCCGTGTCGATACGGTGATGTGACATTATAAAAAAAATATATTTTAATTCTCAAATATTATTTCCTAATTTTAATAAATGACTCAATATGAATACTATAGCCATATTTTAATTTCATTTTGAGGAATTATTTACTCATTTGTAACCTTAAAACGCGTTTAAGACTTGAAACAAAAGTAGGCTTTAGTGTTATAGAGGCGTGTTTAATGGCGTTAACTATATAATCACTCACCTTCCACCTCTGCATGTAAGTGTCCGTAAACTATTTGGTAATGTGGTATACTTCGAAGCCTACGTAGCACTTAATGTCCGATATCTGAAATAAATACAGACATATGATTTATGTAATCCCATTGACTTCTTATTTTTCATTGTCATATAAACAACATACATCATTGAGAATGGCGGTATTTATACTTCTAAATATTAGATTAGTGTTTAAGGAATGTTAGCGAACCATGACATTTTGTCTCATTTAATTTTACAAAAAAACGATGAACTTAACGTTCTAAACGATTTGGCAACACCGTGACAGTCCTATGATGACAATCCTAATGCTTGCCAGGAGCATTTGCTATCAAAATATATCATGTTGATAAGGACTATTCATTAATAATACTTTACTTAGGTTGTTTGAAAAAGGGTACTGTCGTATAAATGTGAATTAAATATTCGAGATTAAGCTTCCTTAATACCATTAGGGTCGCGTATCCTAAGATCAGGGGCAATATTACAGAAACTACTTTATGGTCTAATCAAGAGTGATAGATGAATAGTTTTAATATGTTGTTGTCATTATCATTACAAAGCCTAACAGGCGTAATGTGGTTTTGGAATTACATCCATTTGAAGTTTTGAACTTAAGTGAATATATTTAAGATTCAATTAAGATGCTTCTGTAATATGGGCCCTGGGTCATTTTTTTATCTTTAGCAAGTTCAAAACGGTGGCAATCGGAGAATAGCTTGCACTTTCATAGCATATTTTATTTCGTTTACGACACGGGTCAGAAATGAGCCATGATCATCACATGCAATTAATAAGTGGCATGATTATTGGAGAATGTTGGTACAATGACAGAACGGTTATTAATGAAGTAACGGATTATTATTTCACTTACATTGTTATGCTGAGTGTTTAGACACTGAAAGAGTTACACTTTACCTAACTTACATGTTCATTGGAAAATTCAAGCCTCTTATTTCAAAAGCAACAACTGACCAACTAGTTAATTGCTAACGGATCATTAACAGCAACATTAATTGGCAGTCACGGCAACATATACATATACAAGACAGATAGTACACACAGCCAGTTGTGTAAGATGATGTGTCGTTATGTTGCGTAACGCATACTTTAATGGTCCTGTAAAACTTGATTATCCACGTAATGTAACCACAGTCTAGTGAATTGCAATACATGAACGGATGTGAGCCCCCTGTACATAGTATTCAATATAGCATGAAATACAGATGGTATCAAACAGATCTTCATAAGAAAGGGTAGACAATCAATGTTGTATACAAAGTCTAGACGTTTTCCATAAACTCTTAATTACCTCCCTGTGTTATGCTATTGGTGCCTAAATTACAAATATACAGGCATGATCAAACAGTCAAATATTTGAGCGCTAGAGTCCGTTACATGTTTACATCCATTTTTTTGATTGTGACCGCATCCTCCGTTGGACCAGATAGAACAGGGATCTGCATAATCCCTTGATTTAGGCACGGGTATTAGTTACAACCAAACACCATACATCAATTGTGATTAACGTATTCAATGTAAAAAAAGTAAGCTTCAAATAATTAGATGTTGGTATCACGCGCATGTGATGAAGAATGGTATATCTGATGAAACCACTTGCTAACTTCGTCATCCACAGTTAACAATGATTTCCTGCAATTTATAAGATCCTTCTTTTAAGCTATTTCATCGTACCAGTTGTTATAAAACAAACGATACGATGATAAGTATTTGTTCTTTAAACCATAGTTGTGTACAACGTTATCAAGTCCAAAATGGAATGATTTTGATTTACTATTAAGTTAAAGCCATCACTTGTAATCCTTTATCAACAATACACTTAAATATATCAAATGAATATTAAATATACGCTACTCATAAATACAATAACGCAAAACAATTTCTCGATACTAATAAAATCAATGTATCGGTCTGCAATATACAATCGAACTATTGAATGAGAAAAGGGAGTAGGAAAAGCCATACGTGTACAGCCACCCTAAAATCACATGGATGCATGAAAAATGTACGTGTACACACGTAATGAATTACAAAGGCAAAAGGAATGCAAGCGCCAAAGAAGAAAATGTATTATTGTATGAGTCAAAACAGTAATAGGTTACATTGTGTGTTGGTAAACGACAGATTATTGCATTATTTCTCCCAAAGAAACATATGACTGTATGTAACATAAGAACAGTTAAACCTCAGTTAAAGACCACCTCAATAATAAGATCACATAAAAAATAATAACACCCTGTTCATGTCCATTTTACTGTTTTGCTCTTTATTCAACTTCAATATTAAGACCGCCTCAATGTTAAGACCAAGTTTAGAGGGTCCCAAGCGTGGTCTCATTACTTGGGTGTTAATGTTATTGCGTAGTTATTACTTTCGTATGAGTAAACATACATATTGTTTTCATATAAATGTACGTATAGCTTATAATATTCTAGAAACGGTTATATCAATGGTACTTAAGCGCTTGATAAGCTTCAAAATGGCATATTTGACTAGAATGCTCATTTTATTTTTTGAAATTTTGTATGTCAGTCGCGACTAAGGGGTCATGATATTTTGATTATTTCATTGCACGTGGGCAACTTATGTGACTGACAAAAGAGGATGTATTATAATTTCACATGTTTGATTATACGGCAGTTTTTGTCCAAAATTACTGCCCTGCGTTCAGCAAAAGTATTTGCGCCACACGTTTCGTAACGTTTTGCAGTTTGGTTCCCCGTGTGCAGTCAATGTGATACGGTGGTGAAGGGATACAATACAAAACTTTCGCGACACAATAGTGTTTTCTTTTCTGTATTTGAATAAACATGTACTTACAATGACATTATAAGTGATACATACGAAACACTCGTGCGAGAACAAGAGCTTAAATTACTGTGAAATTCCTTAATATACACACATTCTTATTGTATCTACTAACGGAGTGTGATATTTTTACATCAGGTTTTACGCCGTTTTCGACAATTTTTCAGGCATATTCAGCGGCCAGTTGATTTGACCAGCTTTACCGGAATTAATTATCAACCATTACTATCTTGCCCTTCCGCAAGCAACTGTCATCTTCACCACACATGGAGGACATGCCCGTATCCAATGTTACGGCAGAACATAACCTGCTCACTCCGGGAATCAAACCCGGATCTCCCGGTTGAGAGTCTAGAACTGTGTAGGATTATGCTATGCAAGTGCAAAATCATTCATCCCAAATGATTTGTCCTTCGCATATAAACTCTGGTTTTGTGAAGAATGTTTTAGTTGCCTGCGAATGATCTGGATATTTGGTAACCTAGGTTAAAAACAATATGAGATGACCGCCCACAATTGCAATCGCCGAATACAGTGTCACATTTACGTACTTTAAAAACTCACTTAGTGACCACATCGAAATTATGACCACCCCACGAATACAACCGCTTTTTCATGGACCTATTTGTTTTCTTATTTTATATTATATCTCGATAATGCTACCTGACCTTAGTGACCTCATATCTCACACCACCTTTCATTAGAACCGACGCTGGTCTTATTATTCAGGTTTTACCAAGCTGTGTCGTTTGAATTTTATAAGTCTCCGGCCAGGCTTCTATTTTAATTTTTTTTTTGTTCGTGGGAGGAGCTGTTATTGTTTAAGTAATATCAAAACACTACAAACGTGAACTTTGACAGGTTTAAACAACCAAAACGGAGTTCACAATATTCATTATGCATATATGTTCAGTGAAAATATAACTTTTATGCGATAATCCAGTTGATTAAAACCTATTGTGCTGAACATAACAGATCCTGAAAGTGTGCAATCTTTTTACGTATTAAGTACATGTGTTTCTTATTAATAAACGGAACTCTTAATATCGGAATTGTGGATTCGAGCCCCACGTTGGCCGCTTACGTTTTACTTCCATATTTAGATTTTTTTCATTCTGAAAACCTACAACGACCTGTTTGCTTTATGATGTTTTTTTCTTATGCAGTCGGATCTCGTTTATTCGACGACCTCCTGTACGAATACGTGGTATCATCCGAAATAGATATATAAAGTCCTGAAGTATCTCCATAGGCACGATGACTCAAAATGGGTTATTCGAAACCATGTATTATTCGAATAAAATTTGTAACCCGATGAATTCGAATGAATGAGGTCCGACCGTATATTTATATACATAAGTCGTTTACAACATTTTTTTCCGAAGAAAATGATGATTTTGACTTTTATTTTTATTCACATCAAATCAAATCAAAGTCAAAAAATGTATTATGATCATGAAGGGTTTAAACTGTATAGTTCGGATCATGATAAACCAAGATAAGGAAGTGATGATGGTTTAGTTTTAAGTAGTTTACATTTAGTATAAACATTGTATATTAAATTCATGTTCTTGTGAACAGGCTTCTTAAAATCATCCTATCTATACACGTTTTTATGTCACCACGTTACTTATAACAAATAAATATAATTGCAATAGAGAAATCATTTTGAAAGAGAGAATACGTTGCTACAGGGAACGTTACATTCACAATACAACTCCTCATTACACAGACCTCTGGGAAAACAACAGGCAACACAACAAATAATGCAATTCCATTTTACTGTACATTTGTAATTTGTTTACATAATTTTAGGTTGTATAATAAGATATATTTTGTAAAGTTAAAGGCGGTTTTGTTTCTCTATTTGGCTTTTATAAAAACACAAATTTTGACAAGTGAAGAAATGAAAGAATAGGGAAGACCATAATCACAAATTACAAAAAACCTAAATGGTAAGGATCTGCAAACTAAACAACACCACACTGTGAACAAATGCATCATATCAGTCTCTGAAAGTTTGTTGATTTCTGAAGGAATTTGTCCCCCGCTGACAGCTCTAACAAATAAAGCAAATTAACGTTCATCACAAACCTCTTTATCGAGTTCAAACGACACTATCTCTCTCTAAACACACGGCAGTCAAAAGCCGAGAGGCAATATTTATTCAATGAATAAATTAAAACACATTAGCTGTGATTCACAAGCAGTTTTAGGGCCTCGTAATAAGCTACTGTGAAAACATGCAGACAATCTCATGCAAGTCTGATTCCGATGCTCGTTCCTTTTCTAAACGCTTGTTAGCCTTTAAGCTGTATTTTAATTATGTTAAGTGAGTACACAAATGCCTTCCCTAAATGGCACCGAACCATCGCATCATTTGTTTATTATACTGAAAAATAAGTTATGAAGAAGTGCTAGAAATGTCACATCTTCCTGTTTTTACGATGGTCGTGTGCTGGGTATGGGCCATTTATTGCCCAACTTCTCTACACATTCAGATAAGCACATATTTTCACTCAATTAGAAAAGGGGAAATGAAGAAACAATTGAATTATTCATATATTCAAACGCATCACAATGACCTTGACAGGTAGAAGTTGGTTATTTGGATGGATGGACACTTCCCGGAGACAGTAACCGAAGATAACGTTTTTTTCTGCGAGAATAATTAGCTTTACAAGACGCTGATTAATGGAAACCTTTGACTTGCTTGATTAGAATTCAATACATTGCTTTATGTCAATGCTCTTTCGCAGGCAGATCCTTCAATAAGGCAATCAATATTAGGCAGCGTCAGTTAATTGACAGTTTTCTCTTCTTCTTGAATAAAGTATTCGCTGTAGGGAATGGATTAATACAAACCACCCGTTAAGGATCTCCTTTTGAATTGAAAAGTAATTGTGGAGTTAAGTGTCCCTGCATGTTTAATTGCTTTGCATTCCTGTGAGTTCATCGTTTGACTTTTTATCACCCTGTCCATTGTTTGTTTTAAAGATCTCTTCCTTTTATCATATTCCCCATTTCGTTACTTATTATATATCATAATCTAAGGATTTGTCAGACATGGTCCTGTCTTGTATAATATTATCTAGGCCATATCTGCGAAACTCTTGTTTTATCATTTGTATCAACAACATATCGAAATGATTATAACTGTCTCTTAGTATGGTTTTTGTAGCTTTCCGTATCGCCTAACCGAAAATTGATTAATATATATCTATTCGATGTAGTAATGTATACTAATATAAATCCGTAGCTTTGATTCGATCGGTGTACTGCATTAAGTTCTTTGATTCTTTGACTTTATGCAAATCCAATAATTTCCGGATTAATTGAGTGAAGAAATAAGACCAGCGCTAGATGTATATCATTCTGATGTACTCTCATTCAACGTTATTTCCCGTATAAGACATTCGGAAAATCATTGACAAACAGATTTGGACATCATGGTGAAACATATTTTTTCCAAAAGTAGTCTGCATTAGGTACAAATCCTTTTTTACCAAACATGATCTCGTTGCTGTGTACATATGCTTCGCTATTGTTAACACAAATCTGTTCTTACTTTCCACGTAATTAATCTAAAAAGTGTTTGTTTAAAAGAGTATATTTACCAGTTGCTTTACAGTGATAACTCTATTAATATTGTCTAATATGGATTACCCCTCGACTGCTAATCCAGACATCATGGGTTCGAAACTAGGGCCTAGCGTATCAACTTGACAGAAGATAGTGCACCCAAAGACATTTGTCCGGAACCCCTGAACACTGATTTATATATAGCAGCTATCAGTTGCTTGCAGAGGAACCTACTAGTACCAATTGGTAACCCAGGAGCAATGCTGACGCTAACTGACCGCATTGTATATAACTGAAGTACTGTTGAAAAACCTACAACAAGTGAACAAATATCGTTCGCTCGAAATGTTTACAGAAGAAATACGGTCAAACAAGTGATACATCGATTGAAAGTATAGCAAGCGCGTAATGGTCACTTGACATATTTTCTTTATTCAATCCTTTCTCATCCAAAAGCATTAATGAATAAAGAATAATATCAGGATCCGATTAATATGAATATTGAAAGAATACGGTCTGTAACAACTGCTTACACTAAATGTTTGGCCAAGAGGTATCCATTAGAAACACTTGATTTTCTATTCGCCTTCATTTGAGTTGAGTGAAGTTGGCGCAGCAATCGTACATCGTACATCAACATTGAATACCGACCCAGATTGAATACAGAGCCAGCACTGACATCGTTATTCGACTAATATTTTAAAAAACATACCTTAGATTGAACCCAGAGCTTGCACTGACATCAACGTTCGAAATGGATCCGCGGCAAATACATATCTGGAGTCGAATAACGAACTAAATCTTACATCGTAATTTGATTTTTTTCTCAATACAATGTATTTGAATACATACCTAAAAGCAAACACAAAGCTAGCACTTACATCAAAATTCGAATAACGATGTCAATGCTGGCGCTGTATTCAATCTGGGCCGGTATTCAATGTCCACGTACGATGTATGATTGCTGTGCCAACTTCGCTCAACTCAGGAAATTATAAAAAAAGATGCAGGGAACATATTGTTGGTAAAATGATTTGGAGAATGTTCGCATTAATTACGATCCATTGATTGACACTTCGTCTGCCAAATAAGAGCAAACATGGCAATAACGTATGAGTAAATAAGCGATTGCATAAAAGAGAGTCGAGAAATAATGTATACAGAAACGCCACATGTTTAATAGTAGTTCTTTAGCAACTTATGTTAAGAAACATTTGACGGGTTATTATGGTGAAAGTAGGAAAGTCAAGATTGTTTATGCTGGAGTATTTTATGCTCTTCATTAGCGATGTTCGGTTGGTATTACTTTACCTGGATGTTTCTTGATAAAAGTTTCGTGCAGACGACATCTGGTATAAAGTGTGATGGAGTCCTGGTAGATTGAAATGAAAACATTGTCCTCGTTGTGAATGAATCAACACCAGGCGATTACTGTATGCCGTGACTACACCTGATAGACCAGTCTTTAACACATCCAGATAAGGTTTACTTGTTGTCATTCTAACCAGATTCTCAATAATAAGCATTTCAAAATGGGTAAATGTCTATTAAATACGTATGATGTGACTGTCAGTGATAGCAAGTAATATGTTTGCCATGCGTGTGTATTGTTTAATTTTATTTTTACTGCGATTTAGATATCTGTTCTCTGAAATATAACTATGATATATCAAACACAACTTAGCCCGCCCGACTAGAGTGCTTGATTGTCGCACGGCAATTCTGGTTCGATTCCCGGATTGGGCAAGTTATGATATTGCTTGACTATGACTACCGTCATTAGCTCTACATGTCTAGAAGTTGCTTGCGACAGAGCAAGTTAGTACTGGTTAATAATTCCAGGAAAAGAGGTTAGGTCAATCGGCCGACGTATATAAGACACATTGTTGAAAAACGGCGCATAATCCGATGAAAACAAACAAACAAAACCAACACAACTTATGTAGTATACTTGCACATCAAGAGCAAGGATTCTCTGGAATTTAAACATATAAGACACCAACGGAATGTGATTATGTGTCAATAGAGCAACGCTAATGGCCGAGACAGCTAAGGATGCGTTAGAATTACTTCATATCAACGATTTAATGAAGGGTTATAAGTATTGAGGTCAATATATTGACAGGACATTGATTAGCGCATGTTATATCTGACTAGTCGTACGTATGCAAATCGAGCGGTATCTGTCCAACATGGTGCGAATAAGACACTAATTCGAGCGTTAAATATGAGGGGATCAAATGAAATTGATATATATGATAATAATATGATTTTGCTTTTGTTGCCGTCAACATTGTTACGGATTTACTAACCAGTATTAACTTGTTATTTTGCTAACAAATGTCAAATTCCAGGCCCTGTATTCACTAAGAATCTGTTTTCAGGATCAATAAAATATCAACAAATTGGATCTTTCAAACATCGTTCTACATTATGTGACAGATATGGACATGCTTCAAAATTTTAGAGACATTAAATTCAATTGTCATGCTTATTTAGAAAAACATGGAAATTAATAAGTTATGACCGATTTTGGAAAATTGATCCTGATTTGATCTAGAATAGTTTCAGTCATAAGTATAATAAATCAATTTCTCAACATCATGGTGAAGTTTAGTATGTTTTCACGATGTAAATTAGAAGATGTTTATGAGAAGTACTGGACAAAATGTGCAATAATTGCTTCCTCAAATTGGCGAATATTTTTATGGATCAAGTTGATCCGGATCAGTTGATCCTTTGTGAACATGATACCAGAATCACACATGGAGGACGAATGACTGTGATCGTATTATCAAGAACAATCGACTATACTGGTGCTTAAACCTACAACCTCCATCTTGACAGATGGACGCTCTATCGACTGAGTTTACTAGACACACTATTATTGTGTCGTATAAATAAAGTTGATGCTTGACAGTATAAGTAAGGATAGGTGCTTGTGGAATGAAACTGAACAAACATACTTGTATAGGAGACACTATAATTTAAAAACATACACGAACATACTTTTGAAACATGGGATTACATCATAAGAATTTGCAAGTAGCAGTAATGGTAGTCTCTAACTAGGGCATTAATACTGACGGCAAGCAAGATAAATGTTTAAATATCTCGAAATGTCTTGCTTGTCATGACATTTCCTAACGGACTATCTCAAATAAATTACTAGCAGTCAACAAGAATGTATTATTGATTCGTACAAAGCATACAACTTATTCCAACTGTTTCTATAGCTGAACTCATTGGAGCTATACTCGAGTATAACTGATATATCGTTTTCGATTTTAAAGATGTATCTGGCTCATCTGAACATAACATGTTTGAATTGGCCTCATCCAGTATTGTTGTTACATTGGCTAAAACATAGTTAATAAGAGCCATTGCATTGAAAACCGATTGATACAATATTGTTTATCATATTACTAACAGTCTGTTAAATAACCTGATTGTTAAAAAAGTGAAAGTTTGTTTTTAAATTCTATGATGTACAAACATCTTTCTGCATCTAATATGGATTAATATTTTATGAGTTCATTATTTGTTAATGCATGTTTATAAATGTTTTAACTATAGGAAATGTATGTTTCATGTTTGGTTAGGTAAACAAATGAAAACAAACATGAACATAATTATATTCCTTTGCAGTCAGCGTGTAGCTGGTTTGGTTTCTTATAGACAGAATAATCATCTTCTTGAGATGTGAATGAATGGATACCACGCCTTTGCCCGATTAAATTCTTTAAATCGAGGCATGACATTATTCCACAAAATACCAGACATCGACGGATGAAACGTGACACATGGTATTGCCTGATTTACTTTCAACAAGATTGAACTACATATTAATTAGGATCAATCGTTAATATTCTATTCACCTCACACATTAGTTGATGCAATATCGGTGGATATTTGAATGCTGTGGGATAAATATGTCTCATGTAAAGTCTACAAGAGAGGACATAGCTTTACATGTTTCTGAACAATCTAAACATAGTACGAAGTAAAGTCGTACCTCGATCATTTAAATTTATCCGGTCCGACATGTTTGTTTGAATAAAACATGATTTCGAATGGCCCATTTCAATTTGACATGGCTTAGAAGATACATCTGGACCTGATACTTTTTTCGGGTGATACCAAATTACGGATAGAAGATTGTCGAATAAACGAGGTCTGACTGTATTGAAAATGTGTATTGAGTGATTTCTAGTGTATGCTTTGGCCTAGTTGTTGCCTGGCTTCTTTTGACCAAAAGACAAATTACCAGAAAGGCAACACAAACAGAGGCGAAAGGGGTTCTTCTTCAATACAAAAATGGCAAGAACGGATCTCACGTCTTCAAACATTAGAACTTTTAAAGACGACGATTTGGTGGAAATTTTGACGCCAGATGTAAAAAATGTATTCGGCAATTTTCGTGTGGATACGGTGTCAAGATATAAACGGAAATATAATCATGATTTTCGTTGGCACTAGTTAAATAAATTAAGAACACATGATGTAATCTTAACAAAAAGGTTGCACTATGGTACTTCTAAACAGCTAATGATAGCATATCACTCGAAGTTTTATTATTGAAATCTTTGAATAGAATTGCCGAATATTTTCAGCGTTTGACAGTCCTTCTTCAAGATAGTGCAATTAATTGTTCCAAGTGTTAATGTATGGCATCCAACAATAAGATTGATTAAGGTGAGATATCGATCGTGTCCCAATATTCAAAATGTAATGATTATTGAGTAAAGAAAACTGTCGCATAACATTGAATTAACTATTTATAATGGACTCGTGACAGGTGCATACGTAGGGCAACACTATAACGAATGACCAATTGATAGCAAACAATGTACAGTAAAAAACACACTTAAATAATAAGACTACTTTTTGGACCGTTGAAAGCTGGTCTTAATATTGAGATAGTCTTAATATTGAGATTGGCTAAAGAGCAAAACAGTGAAAATGGGAAATGCAATTTTCCGTCATCGTTCCGTTGAATATCAACGATTTACGGAAACTGTTTTAAATTGAATAAATGCACATGCTTTTTTTATTGTCGATTAAAATAGAAATGACGATAAGTAAAAAAAATACAGAAAATTTTAACAAAAATAAAATGATAAATAATAATTCCCATGTTGAGAACAAAATGGCGGCTTCCACGAAAACGCGCGACAACGGAGAAAATACGTGAACTACTGTGCGCAGATACGATGTGTTTGAACAGTCGCATAGAAACAGAACACTGTTGCATCGGTACTTCACTTTACAATTAAAAATAATGCATTAATGATTCGTGTAACTTGTACAAAACGTGCAACTAGGTGATAATTGTCAACCGCGTAATCCTGCCATTTGTGGGACAGATTGTCGAGTATAACATGATGATGATCAATGACTGTCTATATCAATTCTTTGTATACAAGCTTATGTGTTCAACTCCTTTATTATTTAATATACTGACGCATCAAACTGTTCTTGATATACTATTGTGATAGGTAAATATATGTCAAAGTGACGTCTTTGGTCTGCAGTGAGCCCCTTGCTGTCAGAACTTTCAGTGCTTTGATTTGTTTACTGTGTTGACGGATTTGTATTATGAGCCGGAAGCCTAAATAACTTGCAATACATATTGTTATTGTTATTATTATAACGAATAGACGTATGCATTTGTGATGCAGAGCCGAGAGTATATATGTTTTCTACAGGTCTAGAGACCTCTGTCGTATCGGTATGTAAGGGTGTAGATTTCTATAGGTCATGTAGGCTGCGGTCTTCCCTTTTTATCTAAAAATCGACAAAATAATAGCAAAAACTACAAAAAATAGGATATAGGAGGGGTGGGGTGTAGAAGGGGAGTAAGGGCTTAATTAAAAAATTCAACGAATAAGTTTAAACCATTTTTCAAAACTAGACCTACACATCAATCACAGCTAAGCTACGCCCCTGGTATATGGTGTATGGTCCTTCGCTCGTACATCACTGCACTCTGCATTTTGTGTTACAAAATATGGATTTGTTCATATAGGTGAGGCTTAACCACTTTAAATCATTGTTATTTGAACAAGTGAACGAAACATGTGCAAAGTAAACCTACTGAAAGAATTAATTCCAGGCTGTCGCTTTATTAGACTAATAAGCACTCGTGTTGTATAATAAGATAATTTATTTCTAGTGACGTCTGCCAAATCGGGCATAATGCAGAGAATATTTGTTATTTAGGCTTCACATTCTAAACTATATCTAATAATTCAATCCTGAAAATGACGCATAATATGATCTGACCCAACTTTCCAGACAATATTATACAGAATTGAATATACAGCAGCCACGATCAAGAACGGTAAGAGAGACTAGCGTATCTTGTGTTGTGTTGGAACAATGGAAACGTATTATGACGGTCAAGCTAATGTTCAATTTGCTATACCATTTAATGGTACTACGTGTTTTGATTGTAACGAGCAATGGTTTGTACACACGGGTTACATTGTTAAATGACAAAGTACAGGAATATGAAGGTGATACATTAAAAGGGTTAGCAATATTACAGTTCATTTCATAATCATATAACATATCATGTTTTGCGATAAACACAGATTCGGCTAAGGTGTCTGCTAAATTGATATACCTTATGTGTGACTTGATTTGACAACCAATTCAAATATGCGAATTGTTAAAACAAGAACGATATTGAATTTCATGAAATTCATTGACGTAAATAAACGTAAATTTAGCATTAATAGATAGATACTTTTATTTCCTCCATGCATGGAGAGCAGAGATAATAAACATGTTGTATTCTCTTATTTCCTATATTATAAAGTACAATACAATATAATATAGAGCAACTTATCATACGTGTGTACGAGTGTGCCGGCACAATGACCAGTTTTATCAACAATATTACTGCGAGAACCGAGGACAGTGTTAAATAATATTTATATACCTATATTTTGTCAATTTGTGCCTGAGACGAGTACATTATCATCACTATTTTAACATTGCAATGTACTAGTGTATCGGGTCATATCCTCCACTTCCCTTCTACTGTCGCACGATAAAGGGTCATGTTCTACATACGTTCACCTCAACACTAAACTAAACTATGTTTATTTTAACTAAACTCAGTTCATGTTTACATAAACGCATGAGAATGAAAAACTTACCGCAGTAATTCGTACAACAAGGCATATACTATAAATACCAGTGAGATAACAAAAACAACTGAAATAATAGTTAATATAAATAGACGCAACTTTACGCATTGTTACAGAGTTGTGTATATGTTACTACGTATCTTTGTTTCGCTAGCGATGTGTTTATTTTTAGGTCAAGGCTTTATTGTGATAAACTTGAAATAATATCTTGCATTTCGTTCAACAGTCGTTTACACGCGCTCATGTTCATTGTTTAAACAAAGGCCCAGTTACAACAACGCTCAGCAGTTAACTGGATTTTTTTAAAAGGAATAATGAATTTTAATTTTGAAAATAGATCATTTCTAGTCACCGGTGCTGGAAGGGGCATTGGAAGGGAATTGACAAAAATACTGGATAAAAATGGCGCTAAGGTTTATGCACTTGGACGCACAAAAGAACCATTAGACAAACTAGTCAGCGAGTGTAAAAATGTTGTTGCTATTCACGCTGATGTCCGTAACTGGGACGATATCAGGGAGAAACTAACAGCAATAGAGCCACTCGATGGATAAGTCAATAATGCTGCGATATTTGATGACCTAATCCCTGTTATCGACTGTTCGAAACAAGATATCATGGCCAATATGGATACCAATCTCCTTGGACCAATCATCTGCATGCAAGTGGTTTCTAAGAAGATGATAGCGAACAAGAAAACCGGATCGTTCGTGAATATCAGCGATATATCAACAATACGGGCAATGGATTTGCCCTTAGGATATTGCACGTCGAAGGCTGCTTTGGATATGGCAAGCAAACAGTTTGCTCTAGAGTTGGGGCCCCATGGAATTCGTGTCAACACTGTTAATTTAACACTAGTTTTGACCGATACCGCTAAAGAAGCCATTAAAAAATTTGGTATGAAAGACTTTGCGGATAATTTATCATCTCAAACACCGTTGGGTCACGTGGCTGAGATCGAGCATGTAGTTGGACCAATACTTTATCTGCTAAGTGATACATCATCAATGGTAAGCGGCACACATCACTGTATAGATGGAGGTTTACAGGCATGTGTTAAGTTCTCAGCCAAAAAGTGAACACAAAAGCAAAGAGCAAAACCTTCCCATAATAGCTTGAGTGTGCATTCATTTTTGTGATTTTGCAACTTATGTTTAATTGAATTGTACAACAGCACATGAGAATCAAATGTAACCTATGTGACTCAAAGTGATTAATTCTTTCGTTTTTCAGACATTTTAAAAGAATATGGATGAGAAGAATGAACGGTTTATATAATGACTGTTTACATTAACGTTGAAGTGGGATATTTTACGTTTATTGTGTAGTCGTTATGTGTAAAATTACACCTCGACGGATATCAGGATCGTCTATTATGTGTATTCTATTTTTCGAGATAGTGTAAATGTATGTATAGTTCACTCCGCCTCTTCTTGTGTCTTATATCCAATGAGCATCCAGAATTGTTCAAATGTTTGGCCAACTTATCCATTTATTATGGTATTCCGCACAATATCTATTAAGTGATTTCATGAAGTAAATCTGGTAAGAGATCAATGTGGCGGTTTCCAAATATGGAAAACTAAGCTCCGCCTACCGAAAATGGGCTATTACATGTTGAAAAAAGGAATTCTGGAAGATTGAGTGAAAATAGGTTAAAAAATAAAACAGATACAAACACATTGTATATATTATTGAAATATTATGATCAAAGACTAACAGTTACCATAAAGACGGACATAAAGTATCACAAATATTAGCGGACTTATATGGACCATGACCGGAGAACGGTCGCCCAAACCCCAATATTACCTGTCTAGTATAATAACGGCAATATGTAAAGAATGACATACACAATATGTATAATTGCCATGTACCCCAATGACTAGAACGATCAGTACGTATGACGAGATGGCGAATATTCATGTGTACCTGTTCTACGTTGTCTAATTATTCTACAATCAGTTATGGTGTTTCTATTTAAGCAGCATTTGAATAAAATTCAACATTAATACATTGTAATGTTTTTTTTGTTTTATTTAACACATTGTGTCACCGCTCGACAAACAAGGACTTGATTGCATTGTTATTTTCTTAGTATGAACAAAATACATATCATCTTTAGATTTGCTTACGTCATACTATTGCACGCAACCTAAAGACAATATACAGACATAAACCGTAACAAAATATAGTTTAAGTGTATCAGCTTTCGTGATGGTCTAACAACAAAATGGCAGAGAGATTGTATGATAAGTGTACGTTTATCTTTGAAATACCATGTAACAAAAAATAACAGTACCAACAAATAACCACCGACTTAAGATCAATGCGACGTTGGCAGTAGAAACTTTGACGGTATAAGTATCAGTAACAGCTATAGTATAAATGTATGTTTTATTTCTGGTCCTTCTAACTTCTGGTGTCGGTTTATTTGCTCTATGCAATTATGTTGTGTGGTTATGCAATCATTATTTGTGGTAATGCATGGTAATGCCATCATTGTATGTGGTAGTGCAATCATATTGCGTGGTAATGCAATCCTTTTGTTTGGTAATGCAATCATTTATGTGGTAATGCTATCATGTCATTTCGTAATGCATGCAAATGCAATCATTTTGTGTGGTAATGCAAATTTTTGTGTGGTAATGCTGTTATGTCGTGTAGTAATGCATAGAAATGCAATCATTTTGTGTGGTAATGTAATTTTTTTATGCGGTAATGCATGGTAATGCAATCATATTGTGTGGTAATGCAATCATTTTGTGTGGTAATGCAATCATTTTGTGTGGTAATGCAATCATTTTGTGTGGTAATTCAATCATTGTATGTGGTAATGATAGCGATGCCGATTGCAGTAGTCTCTCTCTTTACAGTTTTGTTTGTTACTTCCTAGAGTTATGAGGATTGAGAAAGTGACAAAATTGAACAAATCACGTTTTTTAAGTAGTACCTATTTCTCAACAATTCCCGTTTTCAATGCTTAAATTGTGCTTACGTCACACACCGATACTTGTACAGATTGCAGCTTACGTAATCTACTCATATTTGTTGTGTAAGTAGCTAAATGAAATCTATAGTAGTACACTTATAGTTAACTCATCTGCGACAGAACTGCCAATTGGCTTGATATGCTGATATGACAGAAATAGGCTTGATTTGTCTCACATTGGAACTATTATAGAGGACTCAACTTATAGGAATAAAGCATATACATGGCATAGACAACAGGCACTGACGAACATAAAACGTGTATCATAGGTTAAATTGGCGACATAAAAGTTATAAAATAAAGAGTAAAATGTTTATTTATTATAGAGTCATCCTTATATAAAGCCATTTCTGACTTATGTGACCTACTTTTCTGGGAAAATGTATTTCCCGATTCCTATACTTTATTACCAGACACCAGAGTGATAGGCACTCAATTATTATTTTGCTTAAACAGCTAGCTGGCGGCTCACCTACGGCCATATCAGAACGGTCCCCTACCGGGATCGAACCTCCGACCGCCTGCTCGACTTAGGATAGTAATAAAAGGGGTCAAAGAGTGGTAGGAATCAATTTCGGTGCAAGCAATGAACACCAGTTAGGGATGGATAGAACGTGTGGGGGATCCTGAACATTATATCAGACCAAAGAATCATATATAGGGTAAACTTAATAAGTATTTAAAACAGAATGGGAATATTAATCAAGTAGCGGTTTACAGCATTGAAAATGAGTCATATTACTGATTCCTACCATGACATTACAATTAAATTTCATGTGACATGTAAATCAAGATATGGTTTATTTATGCATCATGAACACACAAATATTCTAGTTTATGGATGTCGTACCAGTGGAACTATGAGTAAGAACAGTTATATTTATCCAGAAATTGGGTCCCGGTAGCTAGTTAAATGATGTACAACAGTTACTATTAGATAATACTTATGAATTGAAAATAACCAAACACATAGATATTAGAAATATGCATGCACGCGAGTGATACATATAAAATTGTTATCTCTGTAAAACAAATGGTTTTACATCAATGGTGTTTGATTAAGGCAGAAGGACCTCAATGGCATTTGTCCTTAGCTATTAGCGTGATAAATTGCTGTGAGTAATAAAGAGAAGCGCGTGGAGGGTCATCCAAACATATATTTAGGGTACACAGCAATGACTGAATTGAGATCACTGAAAGAAACTTGAAAGACAACGCACTCCATCAAAAACGACACTAGCGGAATAGAGAATTTTGACTTATTAACACACACTATTCTTTAGTTCCAATTATTTGTATAAAAATACTTCAGACGTGTTATAATTTTTTAATGCTTTGTGAGCTTGAAACTCGTCGATTATACTTGATGGCGATTCATAAAAAAACATAGGTGTATTTTAGTTCTTAAAACATATTTCTTGTATTATGGTTTAACTCTAAAATATTGATAGTTCAAAATATATTTGATAAGAAATAAAATTGCCCACGAAAAAAATTTATTTCACGGAATTTGACATATTTTGCAAGAAAAATGGCATTTTATTCCCATCTTCTTTCTCCAGTACTATTTGCTCTTAGCATTGTTCCGGTATTGAAATCGTCAATTTCTGAAATAAACCACGTATAAACCACTAATTGGATGTACATGTATGCTTAATGACACCTAGTATCATTCCATGTTCGTAGGAATCTCCGATTTGTCAGACTTTCTAATTAAGTTCTCAGAAAATTCCTACTATCTTTAGATGCCACAAAAATGCTACTTTCGGTTGAAATATATCGATATTTAACCAATAGAAAGTTGTTTTGGAAAATGAAATGCAATTTTGATAATTTCAAACGTACATATAGCTATCAGTGGAGAGAAGAAAAAATATGTATGTATTTTAGTATTTGATTGGTTATACGCTGAGGTGCAATGCCGAAATTTTATATACTAGTTTGCATTGCCTTCGGATATTTGTCAAGATGTTATAGCGCTAGATGTATATCATTTTGATATACTCTTAAACAACGTTATTTCCCGTTTAAGATATTCGGAAAATCATTGACACACTGAAGTGGACATCATGGTGAAAAGTATTCTTTCCAAAAGTAATGTGCATTAGGTACAAAGCATTTTTTTCCAAACATTCACTCCTTGTTGTGTACATATGCTTCGCTATTGTTAATACAGATCTGCGTAATCAATTGAAAAATGTTTGTTTAAAAGAGTATATTTACAGATTGCTTTACATGGATTGATTAATATGGATTACCCATCGACTGCTAATCCAGATGTCATGGGTTCGAAAATAGGGACTGGTTTATCAACTTGACTGAAGATAGTGCACCCAAAGACATCAGTTGCTTGCAGAGGAACATATTAGTACCAATCGGTATCCCTGGAGCACTGCTGACACTTATACAGACATAAAAGCGAACCAAGAGCTAGCATTGATATCAACAGTCGATATCAACAATAACGATGTCAGTGCTGGCTCTGTATTCAATCTGGGCCTTATGCGCCAACTTCGCTCAACTCTTCATTTGTGGATATTTAGGTATTATGTGAGAAGATGGGTCAGAAAACCTAGAGTATCAGACAAGAAACCATATAAAAGATGCTGGGAAAATATTTGTAGGTACAATGATTTGGAGAATGTTCTCAATAATACCGCGCCATTGATTGACACTTCGTCTGCCGAATAAGGGCAAAAATGGCAATAACGTATAAGTGAATAATAAGCCATTGCTAATAGAGAGTCGAGAAACAATTTGTAGAGAAACGCCACATGTATGGTAGTAATTCTTTAACAACTTATATTAAGAGAAAGTTGACGAGTTATTATGGTGAAAGTAGAAAAGTCAAGATTTGTTATGCCGGAGGATTAAATGCTCTTCATTAGCGATGTTTAATTAATATTACTTTACCTGGATGTAGCTGGATTAAAACTTCGTGCATACGATATCTCATATAAACTGTGATGGAACCGGATAGATTGACATGAAAACATTGTCCTCGTTGTGAATGAATCCACACCAGGCGATTATCTTATGCTTAGACTACACCTGATAGACTAGTCCTTAACAAATCCAGATAAGGTTGAAAGTAGTTGTCCTACTAACCAGAGTCTTAATACTTAGCATTTCAAAAGGGGTAAATATCTAATTAAATACGTATGATGAGACTCTCAGTGGTAGCAAGTAATATGTTTGCCATGTGTTTGTATTGTTTAGTTTTATTTTGATTGCGACTTAGATCTGTGTTTCTCTTTTTAAAAAACATTTATAATATTTCACACGCAACTTAGCCCGCCCGACTAGCTTTCAGCTAGTAGCTTAGTAATTAGAGTGTTTGATTGTCACATGGTAAATCCGGGTTCGATTTCCGGATTGAGCAAGTTCTGCTATTCCGTGAGTTTTGCTACCGTTGTTAGCTCCAAATGTTGAGAAGTTTTTAGTTGCTTGCGAAAGAGCAATTTAGTATTGGTTAACAATTCCAGGAAAACTGGTTAGGTCAATCGGCCGACGTATATGACAGACAAATTGTTGAAAAACGGGGTAAAACCCGATGAAAGCAAATAAACAAAACCAACACAACTTAGGAAGTATATTTGCACATCAAGAAGCAGGTTTTCATATGGAATGTAAACATATAACTCACCAACGGAATGTGTGTATGTGTCAATAGAGCAATGCTAATGGCCGAGACAGCTATGGAGGCGTTAGAATTACTTCAATTCAACGATCTAATGAAGGGTTATAAGTATTGAGGTCAATATATTGACAGGACATTGATTAGAGCATGTTATATTTGACAAGTCGTACGTATGCGATTTGAGTGGAATCTGTCCAACATGGTGCGAGTAAGACATTACTTTGACTGTTAAATATGAGTGGATCAAATGAAATTGATATTTATGATAACACTATGATTTTGCGTTTTAAGACGTCAATATTGTTACGGGTTTACTAACCAGTAGTAACTTGTTATTTGGCTAACAAATGTCAAATTCCTGGCCCTGTATTCACAAAGAATCTGTTTTCAGGATCAGGATCAAGATCAACAATTGGATCTTTCAAACATTGCAAAAAATATTATTCAAACTAAAGCGTTCTACAAATTGTAACAGATATGAACATCCTTCAAAACTGTCATGCTTATTAAGAAAAACATGGAAATTATCAGGTTATGATCAGTTTCAGCCATAAGTATAATAAATCAATTTCTCAACATCATGGTGAAGTTTAGTACGTTTTCCTGATGTTAATTAGAAGATGTTTAGGTATTTTTGTTTATGCTTATAAGAATTACTGGATTTTTTTTTCAATTGCGTTATATAAATGGCAAATATTTTTATGGATCAAGTTGATCCAGATCAGATGATCCTTTGTGCACATAGGGCCGGAATCATAGGTGTAGGACGAATAACTTTGATCGTATTATCAAGAATAATCGATTATACTGATGCTTAAACCTACAAATTCAACCTTGGCAGATGAACGATCTATCGACTGAGCTTACTAGACACACTCTTATAGTGTCGTAAATATAAACATTATACATGACAGTATAAGTAAGAATAGATGGCTGTGGAATGAAACTGAACAAAATTATGTGCAGTAGACACATTCATTTACAAACATACACACACAAACTGTTAAAACATGGTATTACATCATAAGAATCTTCAATAGTAGTGATATTGGTGGTCACTACTTAGGGCATTAATACTGACGGTAAGCAAAATGAATGTATAAATATCTCGAAATTTCTTGCTTGTCTTGCTTGTCTTGCTTGTCATGATATTTCTTTACGGAATATCTCAAATAAATTGATAGCAGTCAATAAAAACTTGTAAAAGCTTGTATGTTTTCGTATAGACAGAATAATCATCTTCTTGAGATGTAAATGAATGGATACCACGCCTTTGCCCGATTAAATTCTTTTAATCGAGGCATGACATTATTCCACCAAATACCTCACATTGACGGATGAAACGTGACTTGTGGTATTGCCTGATTTACTTTCAACAAGATTGAACTACATAATTAGGATAAAAGCGTTAATATTCTATTCACCTCACACATTAGTTGATGCAATATCGGTGGATATTTGAATGATGTGGGATAAATATGTCTCATGTACAGTCTACAAGAGAGGACATAGCTTTACATGTTTCTGAACAATCTAAACATAGTACGAAGTAAAGTCGTACCTCGAGCATTTGAATTTATCCGGTCCGACGTTTTTGTTTGAATAAAAACAAGATTTCGAATGGCCCATTTTAATTTGACATAGCTTAAAAGAAATTTGACATGGCTTGGAAGATACATCGGGACTTGATATTTATTTCGGGTGATACCTCGAATTGAAGTTTGTCGAATAAATGAGGCCTGACTGTATAGAAAATGAGTATTGAGTTATTTATAGTGTGACTAAGTCTTTGATGATATAAAATAACTATGAATACAAGTGAAATGCAACTGAGCAATGCAAATTCACAAGACATCGCCTCTACACACAGATATGGGAAAGGCGTATCTATTCTAGGCATGACTATAATTATCTTCATATGTTAGCTTGAAGAGAAACATATCGTTAGAACGTTCACGCGGAGATAACAAGGGTTTTAGCAAGGGGCTCGTCAGAGCCAATTGCTATAGTAGGCGAAATCCGCGTACACTCATCGGATGAGCCATCCCAAGTCTGTAATTCTGAATCGCCACAGTCTACATACTCCTAAAGAAATTAGTCTTTGTCTAACAAGAAAAAGCGGTTATCATTAGCAATATCTGCTAGAAAACGGATTTGAGCTGACATCACTCTCGCAAAAGAAAGAACCCAAAATAAACTTGCTGATTAAATATTGCAAATTACGGAAAATTGTCGCAGCCGTATCACGCTTGAAGTTCACTGAAAACAAGCTAGCGCACTTTATTTCAGCAGACGATAGTAGTAGGCAGATAACTCAGTGGAGGATAGTGTAAGTTATTGTACAGAATGCAGAGATACGTACACAAGAACACGGTGCAACATATAACATATCCAACAATCAATTATACATATATTGAACTCATGGAAAATGCAATTTTCCTTTATCGTTCCGTTGAATATCGACGATTTACGAAAACTGTTTTAAATTGAATAAATTCACGTACTTTTTGTTTAATTGTCGGCTGTTGAATATTAACGATTGAACTATAAATAACAACAGGTAAAAAGTACAGTAAAATTTAACAAAAATGAAATGATAACATAATAATTCCCATATTTTGAAAACAATGGCGGCGTCCACGAAATAGCACGACAACGAAGAAAATACGTGAACTTCTGTTCGCAGATAAGATGAGTTTGAACAGTCGCATAGGAACAGAACACTGTTGTATCGGTACTTAATTTTACAATGAAAAATAATGCATTAATGATTCGTGTAACTTGTAAAGAAAGTGCAACTATGCGATAATTGTCGAGTTTAACACGATAATGATCAATGAATGTCTATATCAATTCTTTGTATACACTCTTGTGTGTTCAACTCCTTTGTTATTTAATATACTGACAAAACAAAGTGTTCTTGTCAGACTATTGTGATAGGAAAATATATGTCAAATTGACGCTTTATCTGCAGGGAGCCCCTTGCTGTCAGCACTTTCAGTGCTTTAATTTGTTTACCATTTGACTAATTTATATTATGAGCCGGAAGCCTAAATTACTTGCAATAAATATTGTTATTTTTATAACTTATACATCATTTGTGATGCTGAGCCGAGAGTATATGTATTCTACAGATCTAGAGACGTCTATCGTATCGGTATGCAAGGGTGTAGACTTTTATAGACCATGTAGGCCGCGGGGTGGGCGTAGGGGAGTAGGGCCTAAATTTAAAAATGCAACGAAGTGTGCTCGAATAAGTCAAGATCTAGATGTAAATGTTCCTCAGTTAAAACATTTTGCTATATTTAAACCATTTGTCAAACCTAGACCTTCACATCAATATCAGCTAAGCGACGCTCCCGATATATGGTGTATAGTCCTTCTCTCGTACGTCTCTGTACATTGCATTTCATTCTGTGTTACAAAATATGGATTTGTTCACGTAGGTGAGGCTATACCACTTTAAATCATTGTTATTTGAAAAATTAAAAGGAACATGCGCAAAGTGGACCATTTTAACAACTGCCTACTGAAGGAATTAATTCCGGACTGTCGCATTATTAGACTAATAAGCATTCGTGTTGTATAATAAGATAATTTATTTGTAATGATGTCTGACAAATCGGGCATAATGCAGAGAATATTTGTTATTTAGGCTTCACATTCAAAACTATATCTAATAATTCAATCCTGAAAGTGACGCATGATTTGACCCAACTTTCCAGACAATATATCCAGACTTGAACAGACAACAGACACGATCAAGAATGGTAAGAGAGACTAGCGTATCTGTTGTTATGTTGGAACAATGGAAACGTATTATGACGGTCAATGTTAATGTTAATTTGCTATAACATTTACTTAATGGTAACACGTGTTTTGATTGGCACGAAACATAGTTTGTGCAGACCGGTTATATTGTAAAATGACAAAGTACAGAAATATGAAGGTGATCCATTAAAAGGGTCAGCAATATCATATTTCATTCCATTATCATATAACATATCATGTTTTTGCGATGTACAAAGATTCGGATCAGGTGTCTGTTAATATTGATATACCTTAAGTGTGACTTGACTTGAAAACAACCAATTCAAACCAATTCAAGTATGCGAATTGTTGAATCAAGAATGACATTGAATTTTAAGTTGAAGTAAATATACATAAATTTAGCAGCAGTAGCAACGTAATAGTATGACTCTTACTTTTACAGTTACTGCTTGTATTGGACAGTCATAGCTTTTTGTTGTGATAATAAACATGTTGTATTCTATTATTTCCTATATTATACAGAATAAATGATATAGTATATTGTATAGAGCAATGTATCATACGTGTGTACGATTGGCACAATAACTAGTAGTATTGACAATATTTACTGTCAGAACCGACGGCAGTGTTAAATAACATTTATATACCTACATTTCGTCATTTATGCCAGAGACGAGTACTTTATCATCACAGGTTTAACATTGCAATGTACCATTGTATCGAGTCATATCAGACGATAAAGGGGCATGTGCTACATACGTTCACCTCAACACTAAACTAGGATCACGGTTAAATAATAAACGCGTGTAAAACTCTTAAACAACTCGTATAAACAAGTGTACACGTTTATTTTAACTAAGATCAGTTCATGTATACATGAAAGCATGATAATGAAAATCTTAGAGTAGTAATTAATACCACAAGGCATATACTATATGATATCAGTGAGATAACAAAAGCAACCGAGAAAATAGTAAATATAAATAGACGCAACCTTGTGATGTTATAGAGTTGTGTATATGTTTCTACTGTACGTATCTTCGTTTCGCTAGCCAAGGTTTTATTTTGATAAACTTGTAATAATGCCTTGCCTTTCTTCACCAGTCGTTTACACGCGCGCATGTTCATTGTTTAAACATAGTCCCTGTTACAACAACGTTCAACAGTTTACTGGTTATTTCTCAACGGAATAATGAATTTTAATTTTGAAAATAGATCATTTCTAGTCACCGGTGCTGGAAGGGGCATTGGAAGGGAATTGGCAAAAATACTGGATACAAATGGCGCTATCGTTTATGCACTTGGACGTACGAAAGAACCATTAGACAAACCATGGAATTCGTGTCAACACTGTTAATGTAACACTAGTTTTGACCGATACCGCTAAAGAAGCAATTAAACAATTTGGTATAAAAGACTTTGCGGATAATTTAATTTCTCAAACACCGATAGGTCACGTGGCTGAGATCGAGCATGTGGTTGGACCAATACTTTATCTGCTAAGTGAAACATCATCAATGGTAAGCGGCACACATCACTGTATTGATGGAGGTTTACAGGCATGCATTAAGTTCCCAGCCAAAAAGTGAACACAAAAGCAGAGAGCAAAACGCTCCCATCATAGTTTGAGTGTGTACTCATTTTTGTGAGTTTACAACTTATGTTTAATTGTCAAATGTAAACTTTGATTAAAAGTGATTAATTCGTTCGTTTTTCAGACATTTAAAAAGTACATGAATGAGAAGTATAAACTGTTAATATAATTAATGATTGTTTACATTAACGTTTAAGTGGGATATTGTTTCATTTATTGTGTAGTCGTTATGTGTAAAATTTTTCCTAAACAGATATCAGGAGTGTCTATAATTGGTATTCTATTTTTCGAGATAGCGTAAATGTATATAAGTACATTTATCTTGCTCTTATGAATAGTCGTAAACACCGTAAGTATTAAACGGCAATATGTAAAGAATGACATTCAATATATGTTTTATTGTCGCGTACCCCATTGACTAGAAGTAGATGGCGAATATTTATGTGTACCTGTTCTACGTTTTCTAATTATTCTACACTCAGTTATGATGTTTCGATGTTAGCAGCATTTGAATAAATTCTTAGTATGAACAAAATACATATCATCTTTAGATTTTCTTACGTCATACTATTGCACGCAACCTATAGACAAAATACAGAAAAAAAACGTAACACAATATAGTTTAAGTGTTTCATACATTCAGCTTTCGTGATGGTTTAACAACAAAATGGCAGAGAGACTGTATGATAAGTATACGTCTATCTTTCAAATACCATGATAGCACATTTTGTAACAAACAATAACAGTACCAACAAATAACCACCGACTTAAGATCAATGCGACGTTGGCAGTAGAAGCATTGACGATAGTACTAGCAGTAACAGCTGTATTATAAATGGATGTTATATTTCTGGTCTTTCTCACTTCTGGTGTCGGTTTGTTTTCTCTATGCAATCATTTTTTGTGGTAATGAATGGTAATGCAATAATTGTGTGTGGTAATGCAAACATTGAGTGTGGTAATGCAATCATTTTGTGTGGTAATGCAATTATTCTGTGTGGTAATGCAATCATTCTGTGTGGTAATGCAATTATTCTGTGTGGTAATGCAATTATTATGTGTGGTAATGCAATAATTGTATGTTGTAATGCATGGTAATGCAATCATTTTGTGTGGTAATGAATGGTAATGAAATCATTTTGTGTCTTAATGTAATCATTTTGTGTGGTAATGCAATCATTTTGTGTGGTAAGGTGATCATTTTTGTGTGGTTATGCAATCATTTTGTGTGGTAATGCAATCGTTTTGTGTGGTAATGCAATCATTGTATGTGGTAATGATAGCAATGCCGATGTCAATAGTCTCTATCTATACAGTTTGGTTTGTTACATCCTAGAGTTTTGAGGATTGAGAGAGTGACACAATTGAACAAATCACTTATTTTGATATATGACCTATTTCTCCACAGTTACCGTTTTCAATGCTTAAATTGTGCTTACTTCACACATCAATACATGTACAGATTGCAGCATACCTGCCCTATCATATTTGTGGTGTTAGTAGCTAAATGAATGATGTATTAGTACATTATAACAAATCTGCGACAGAACTGCCAGTTGGCTTGATAAAAATATTATCCTGATATGAGAGAAATATGCTTGATTTGTCTCACATGGGAACTATTATAGAGGACACAACTTATAGGAATATAGCATATCCAAGGCATAGACAACATCAAACGTTTATCGTAGGTGGAATTGATGACATAGAAGTGATAAAATAAGGAGTAAAGTGTTATAGAGTCATCCTTATTTAAAGCCAATTCTGACTTATGCGACACTTACTTTCTGAGAAAATGTATTTCCCGATTCCTTTCCTTTAATACTAGGCACCATACTGGTAGGCACTCAATTATCATTATATAAAAACAGCTATCTAGCGATTTACCACAAGCCATATCGGAACGTTCCCCTCATAGCCGTCGAACCTCCGACCGCCTGCTCTACTTAGGAGTGTAATACGAGGGGGCAAAGAGGGGTAGGAATCAATTTAGGGACAAGCGAAGAAAATCAGCTAAGGGACAGATAGAACGTTGGGGTCGTGAAAATTGTATCAGCCCAAAGAATCATATATGGGGGGGGACTTAATAATTATCTAAAACATAATGGGAATAGTTATCAATTAGCAGTTAACAGCATTGAAAATGAGTTATAAACTTCATTTCTACCATGACATTACAATTAAATTTTATCTTACATGTAAATCAAGATTTGGTTTATTTATGCATCATGTACACAAAAATATTCTAGTTTACGGATGTCGTATCAGTGGAACTACAAGTAAGATCAGTAAAAGATATCCAGAAATTTGGTCCCGTTAGCTAGTTAACTGTCGTAAAACAGTTAGATAAAACTCGTGAATTGAAATGAACCAAACACCGACATAGACAGTAGAAATATGCATGCATGCGAGTGATACAGTTAAAGTGTTATCTCTGTAAAACAAATGGTTTTAAATCAATGAAGCAATGAATATATTTGATTAAGGCAGAAAGACCTCAACGACATTTGGCATTATATATTAATGTGATCAATTGCTGTGAGTAAGAAAGAGAAGCGCGTGGAGGGTTTCATTGACAAACTAGGGTCACCCTAACACATATTTAGGGAACACAGCAATGACTGAATTTAGAGCTATGAAAGAAACTGAATGGAGAATTTTGTCTTATTAACAAACAACAGTCTTTAGTTACAATGATTTGTATACAAAATCTTCAGACGTTTTATACTTTTAATGCTATTGAGAACTTGCAACTCGTCGATAATGCTTGATTTCGATTCATAAAAAGCAAAAGGTGTATTTTAGTTTTAAAATTGTATTTTTTTAATTATGATTTAAGTCTAAAATATATATTATAATTTTAAATATGCACAGCTTATAATTATAAATCAAGGTACAAAATAAAATGATAATGTGCAAAATATTGTATACCATTTTCAAAAATATTGAATACTTAGGATGCAATAATTGTGTATAGTTTTTATATAATTTATAAGAAATGACATCATTACCGACAAACCTATTGCATTTCAAAGATGTTGACATATTTTGCAAGAAAAAGGACATTTAACTCCCATCCTAGTTTCTGCAGTACTACTTGCTCTCAGTATTATTATTTTATCATTTGCGTTATTATCTTAAATGAACCACGTATGAACGAATTCTTTGATGTACATATATGCTTAATTACACCTCGTGCCATTCCCTAGCTGTTAGTAGAAAATTTCCGATTTGTCACAATTTCGACAGAAAATTCCTACTTTTGTTTTGATGACAAACATATTCCACTTCCGGTTAAAACATTTCGATAGCGAATCAATAGTACGTTGTTTTGTGAACGAAATGTAATTAGGATGATTTCAAACTACCATACATCTATTAGTAAAGATAAGAAAAAGGTTACGCTGAGGTGCAATGCCGAGACTGTCTGTACTATTCTATAATAGTTTGCATTGCCTCCGGATATTTGTCAAGATGACGGGTTATAGTTGTCTGTAATTTGAAAATATTAAAATCGTTATTATCAATTCAGTACAGGCTGACATCAAATCCACTTCAGGATATTGAACATTGTAACAGTAAAAATAGTATGTTAAGATATTGCTTTTTTAAAATAAAATTACAAATCAATGAATAACGGTGTTTCTTGACTTCCATGCAACGAGACTATAATATTTAGTCTGTTTATTCTGATGCTGAACCACACTATAACATTAATCAATTATATTAAGTAACATAGACGAGTCAACCAGATTTATTTCCGAGGTTTCACCATTATCATCTTGGATAATGACTGAGCTGTCCGGATATAGATAACACGATGGACGATTGTCGATACATCGTCAGTCATTCTGCCGTTTGATATGTAGTAAGTAACGAAAACGAAGCGATAAAAGCCATCATTAAAGCAACATTTGTGGTTTATTATAAGATTGATGCGTATAATGTCCACGGTGCAGACATGCTTATCGTATTCTCAAATGGTATCCGATCCTGAATGTCCTTACTTCAACGATGATTAATGTTTCTTGGCTATCTAGCAATAGCAGGTGTCATCATTTCCACGAGTGTTGCTACTCATTCTCTTCATGTTTAATTGTTGTTATGTTGTTGTTTCTTAGACCAGCTTAATTTTAATCGCCCCTTTACTATTTCATTGATAGCAATTATACCAGTTCCTCATATTTGATTATAATTTACACCCCTTTGCAATTGTGTTTTTCAATTTTCAATTTTTAGTTATACTTTTTATTCCCTCTCCATTCATAGTGTTATTCTAGGGATTTGTGTAGAGATACCCAGTTCTGCACATTTTATCGCAATTCATGTATACAATTTAATCACGTTTTAGAAGAAATAATTATAACAGTACACATTTGGTAGTATGTGAATGCTCGCTTTCGTTAACTGCCACACTGGATGGCACACATAAATAATGTGAAAATGCACAGAATATCATAATCAGTTCATTTAAATTAATATTGATACTCAAAGTGGTGTCCCACTGTGTTTTTGTATACTGCGGTTAAAGTGGTTCTATGTATCAACGACTGGACGAAGTATGCTAATGAATGCGAAAGTACGTATTACTAAGTTCAGATATGGAATTTATGAAAGTAAATAAAATGGTAGGGGAAGCTCATGAAGGCCACCATTCACAAGCATAATGCATAGGGAAGTATCCTCTTGTAACTAATGAAGTTCGTAAAATCGTATTCGCAGTGTAGAACCCGATGTGTATTCCGCCGAGTGATGCGTCTGCAACAGAGGGAAGCGTTCCAGAAAGGTGAGTAGTGATGTTCATTTTCTGACCAATAATTCGTAAGTTCGATGTTTTTCTAGGATCTTTTATTGTCTGAACGACGGTGAATGTCTAAATAAACGCTTCCCTCTGTCACATCACTCGGCGGAACACATATCGGGTTATACACTGTGATAGTATAAGGAAATGATCCGTTAAAGGAACTCCACGTGGTATTAATATTACTGTTTTTAAGACCTAATTATATTGCCGTCAGTTTCAGTTTTTTTCTGTCAGAACTAATACTTTCGTCCAATAAAGTCGTCTGGTGACATTACTTAGAACTTAAATGGTATAACTTTTGGTAAACTACCTCATTATTAGCAAACATAATTTATTAAAAAAAACGTCTCTTCCAAATGCGCCATCGACACAAAGTCATCATACGCTGTTCGAACTCAGTACTTGATATTTACTAAATAAATATTCTGTTTTTATATATTTATTGAATAACTGTATAGGGGCAATTGGGCCTTGTTCGTGACGAAAAAGAAATTAACACAGTGTGACTGCAGAGTGATGATATTAAGAAAACTTATTTTGGTATTTATAATATGTTGAGGTGACTGTACAGGAACTATACTTCTGGGGAATTCAAATACAACTGAGCGGTGAACTTAAAAATTACTTAATTGAGATATACACCAATGGTTATATAAATCAATCTCGGTGACTGCTTCCATGGCTCGTAAACATCACTGGAGCCAAATAAAAATCAAAGATTATGGAGCTCGCGATTCAACCTCACCCACTGATTCTTGTCAGGAGTCAGGGGCTTTATCCCTAGAATACAGTGCCTCCCTGGATGAATTGTTTGATGAACACACGGTCTGAGAGTGAGTAAATGGTCGATTATTACGTCATATTCTTCATGGTAGTTCACTTGCTGATTAAAACAAATACAATTACACTCATGTCAGAAGTATAGATGCATAAATAGAGCCTTACTAACATATAAAACATGTTTATGTCGTTATGAATATTACAGCAAATGCTGCACGTTTATTGGTGTGCCTGTCTACTTTCAAGTGACATTTCCTGCTCGACGTGTGTGCCCATTGTACGCATAAGAAAATCGCAATTTGAGACAAGAAATTTTGTTTTTTTATTTTCATCGTGTTTTACGCCGTTTTCTACGTATTGTCAGTCATATAAGGCGGCCAGTTGACCTTACCAATTTTCATGGAATTAATTATAAACCAGTACTAACTTGCAGGCAATTGATAAATTCTCTACATATGGAAGACATGACCGTACCTAATGTCATGGTAGATCCCGGGAATCAAACCCAGACCCAGGTGATAGTCTAGCGCTCTCTACTGGGGCTAGGCGGGCGGGTTAAGAAAATTATATTTCCATGAATGTTCAAATATAATTTCAACATAAACGCGTCCTGTTATAGATGTACGGATATGTAAATATTACATCCTAACACTAACTGACCCTGAATTAAATACATATACAACAAATGACAAGCCGAGAGTGTTTACTTTAAACTTACAAATACCACTTGGAATTTCCTGAGAATCCCAGCAAATAACTCTCGATATACATCAATCGTTATTCTTGTAGCTTATGTGGCCAATTAGAATATACAGGTTTTTTTCAGACTGGAAATGTCTGACTATTACTATTATGCTTAAAATCAACTTCGTCTAATCCGTTTCAATTAAATAAAAATGTCAATCATTATTGACATAAACGTCTTTAAATAACTAATTAAGAACGCAATGGCAGTACATAATCGCAAGTTGCAGTCAATATAAACGCAAATGACACAACAAATTATACACTTTAAAAGGGATACTAAACCTACTGCATGACACTTTTAAGCTTTACTCTGCGTTAACTTACAGTAATACCCGTTCAAAAATGCATTAAATGCAAACTGTATTAAAATGCACAGTCGATAGCAACTGTTTGTCTCTCTTACTGGCAAATATCAAATGTGTGAATATGCAATGACGCTATCTTTAGTAAGTTGTACCCATTTTTTGTGTCTATAACATCGACCGATGATAATATATGCAACACCGTTACTTAGTTATAGGATACCTACCTTAAAGTAACGTCCTAATAAAGAAATGGTAAAAGCAAGCATTTTACGCCATACTGGGAACTATATCAACGTAGACAACGCTGAATCAGTACAGCATTAATTGTTTCTTATTTCACAGTGTTGTCCGTCACGATGAAATGAGGGAAAATATAAAGCCCAACAAAGTGAATCCTGAGCTGTCATTGAACGTGTTACTACCAACATAAACCGCTTTGTCAGAGGAAAATTAAAATGTCAAAATGTCTTGTAAATGTATAAGAATATAATGAAATGCTGTAGAAAAAGCATGGATACACGAACCAGAGCACGAATCTTGCTTAAGGCAAGGGCACATAACTCTGCCATGTTTATAACATATATGTCACGCACATCTTTTAATGATGGTCATACGTATGAAGAATCATTGAAATCAAAATCAATCTGTGACATCAGTTCGCTCCACGTTTTAGGAACGGACCGATTCACAAACCGTATGATCTTGTTTCAAAATACACCCTTTCTTAATATATTTTCAAGTTGTAGCAAAAAGTAGGCTGAATACTTACTAGATTATCTCTTCGTAATAATTATTGAAATATGGTAAAATTCTATACTATGCTTTGCAAAGAAATTAACACAATGCAAAGCGGCCTATTATTGAGCTTTGTGCCACGAACTGAGCTGCTTTATCATGTTAAATGTTCATATTACTCGGACTGGTTTCCGATTTGAATAATGAGCTTTTTGTGCCGCTGATTAATGGATACACCAATTCTGTCTGGTAAGATACGTGTCAGTATTCAACAAGGTAGTGGATTTTGATTAATGAAATTTTGTAAAGGGCATTGCCCGATAATTGTCAACTCTATTGTAAGCGATAATCAAATTCAGAACATAAATGATTAAGTTGACTTGATAATATTGCGGATATTAACATGTTGCTTGTTGGCCGTATTCCTAATGTCGCCGTTTCATTTCTATTGTGCAAAACATAATGTTTCGCAAAACGGTTCACGATAATACATAGCAATGCATTGAAAGTAAATATCGACGCCAATGCCTGGTGAATTGGATGTAACAACAACATATACATAGTAACGGCGCTGATGAGAAACCCTCGTGTTTATAGACCTTAGAAACATGTGCATCATTAAGAACCATTAAAACTACAGTACAGTCACTCAAGAATAACAATCTTTCGGAGATGCAAGTTTTGTTTGTTGTTGAGCGGTTGTTGCTCAGTAGAGGTTAACTTTACTGTAACATTTGACTGCAGTGGAAAAAAAATTATCATGTTGTTGTAAAGATGTTTCTACCCAAGTCGTTCTGCAGAGATTGAACTGAATAGCTAATCATTCATTAAGGCAAACTCACTGTTTTTTGGCGCAAGAGTACTAACATGGCTTTGCTATTTATCAGTATTGTGTAAACTAAAACAATCTTACGTTTACTGTGTGGCTTGACTTGAAAACAACCGATTCAAATATGCAAATTGTTAAATCTAGAATGACATTGAATTTCATTAAATTCATTGAGGTAAATATACATAATTTTAAAATTAATAGCAGTAACAAACATAATAATATTACTATTACTGTTACAATTACTTGCAATATTATGAGCTAACATCCTGTCATTAGTGTTGTATTGGACATTCATAGCTTTTTGCTGTGATAATAAACATGTTGTTTTTTATTATTTCCTATACCATGGAATAAATTATATAGTATATAATATAGAGCAACTTATAATACGTGTTTATGAGTGGCTAAATGACCAGTATTATCAACAATATTATTGCCAGAACCGACGGCAGAGTTAAATAGCATTTATATACCTGCATGTTGTCAATTCGTGCCTGAGACCGAGGACTTGACCATCACAGGTTTAACATTGCAATGTATCAGTGTACCATCGGGTCATATCCACGACTACCCTTCTACTGTCACTCGATAAAAGGCATTTTGCTACATACGTTCAGCTTAACACTAAACTAGGTTCACGATTAAATAATAAACGGGCATAATACTCGTAAACAACTCGTATAGTGCGATTGTATCAACCGCGAACGCACAAATATATTACCTTGACCATTACATTTCAGAATAGGTGTATTGAAATGTTCGTGTTTGTCCGTAAGCTTGATGGAGAAAAGTCGCGGTTATGTTTTGATAGAAAAGTAATCCAAACATGATGAGAAGACGAGATGGCAAATATTCATATGTATCTGTATTGTGTTGTCTAATTATTCTACCATCAAGTTTGGCTTTTCCATTTTAGCAGCATCTGAATAAAATTCAACATTAACACATTATAATGTTTTTATTTAACACTTACAGTTTATACATTGTGTCACCACTAGACCAAAAAGGACTTGATGACAATTTTATAATCTTAGAGTATGAACAATATACATATTATCTTTAGATTTTCTTACGTCAAACTATTGCACGAAACCTATAGACAAAATACAGACAAAAACAGTAACAATATATAGTTTAAGTGTCTCATATATTCAACTTTCGTGATGGCCTTACAACAAAATTACAGAGAGACTTATGAGAAGTGTACGTCTGTTTTGAAATACCATGATGGCACATTGTGTAACAATAAATACCAGCAAGAACAAATAACCACCGACTTGAGATCAATCTGACGTTGGCAGTAGAAGCATTGACGTTAGTAGAAGCAGTAACAGCAATAGTAGAAGTGAGTATTTTATTCGGGAGGTCTGATGCCAAAGTGAACTAAGCCTCACATAGGTCATTTTGAGAAATTTGACTTTAAAGTATTTTGAATTCCCCATAAAAGACGATAATTTATAGACAAAATATTGTTAAAAGGTTGTTATGAGATTTGGCATGCATACTTTACTTTCAAACTAGAAATAATGACAAAGTGAACTACTGGTCCCTAGTTCAGTCTGGCTTAGTTAGGTGAAAAGACCTATAGTAGATGGTGGTTAGTACTCTTTTCAAAATCTCCAGCTATAGACGTCTTAGATAGCTGGAAACTATACCAAAATAAAAATCCCTTTATGAACAGTAACACGGGGTAGATAACTCAATCTCCATGAAAATGTGGATTAGTTCACTTAGGCACCAGACCACTCATTTCTGGTCTTTATCACTTCTGGAGTCGGTTTGTTTGGTCTATGAACTCATTTTGTGTGATAATGAATGCAATGCTGATGACTGAAGTCTCTATCTATAAAACTGTTTTTGTTACTTCCTAGAGTTATGAGGGTTGAGAAAGTGACAAACTTGAACAAATCATGTATTTTGAAATAGTACCTATTTCTCAACAGTTACCGTTTCAATGCTTAAATTGTGCTTACTTCAACAATCGATGCATGCACAGATTACAACATACGTGTCATATTTATAAGTGTGGTGTCTGTAGCTAAATGAATTATACAGTGGTAAATTTCTAGTTAGTACATCTGCGACTGAACGGCAAGTTGTTTTGATATGCTGATATGATAGAAATATGATTGAATTGTCTCACATGGGGACAATTATAGAGGACACAACTTGGAGGAATATGGCATATCCATGGCTTAGACAACAGGCACTGACGAATATAAAACGTTTATCATAGGTGCAATTGGTGACATATAATGTTTTAATACTATGAGAACTTGCAACTCGTTGATAATGCTTGATGTCGGTTCATAAACAACATAGGTGTTGTTTAGTTCTAAAAACATATTTTTAGATTTTTGTTTAAACTCTAAAATATTAATAGTAATCAAAAACCAAAGGTAACATACATAAAACAATAGTGCGCGATTTTCAAACATATTGAATATTTAGACTGCCATAAATGTGTATACTTTTTATATGCTTGATAAGAAATTACATCATTGCCGACGAAAATATTTTATTTCACGGAATTTGACATATTTTGCAAGACAATGACATTTTACTTGAACTCGTCAATATTTGAAATGAACCACGTATAAACCACTGATTTGATGTACATGTAGACTTAATTACACCTAGTACCATTCCATGTTCGTAGATGCTATTTGGACAATGTCAAACTACAATTTAGCTATCAGTGAAGAGAAGAAGAAAATATGTACGCCGCTTTAGTATTTGCTTGGTTATACGTTGAGGTGCAATGCCGAGACTTTGGTCATACTACCAGCCGCGCATGGACGCACCACTTATCGTGCATGATCGTTGGTCAAGTGGTCGTGCTACCGGTCTTGCCACTTGACGATTGGTGGTGCCACCTATCGATTGTTCTTAAGTCTGGTGGTATGTCATCGTACGATCGGTGGTGCGCGTAGTCGTGCGATCACCAACGATTGTAGAAGATCGATCACAATGATAAATCGTAGTTAATCGTGCAACCTCTGGTTGCGATCGACCTTGCTAGATGTTCGTCACAATTTATCGTACAATCGGTCGTTGATCGACATTACTAGTCGCACGAATACTTAAGATTGATCTTGCGATCGATCTTCTCCAATCGTTGGTGATCGCAGGACCACTGTCACCACCGATCGTACGATGACATACCACCAGTCTTAAGAGTTATCGCAGTTTGTGATCGCAAATGGAGATTGTAGCAAACATTGCCGATTGGTCGTACCAAAATTGACAAATGCCACCAATCGCACGATCCAGAAATCGATCCGGTGTGACTTAAGCATTAGTTTCTTTTCATATTCTTATTTTTCAATTAATTATACTTCTGATATAATTAAGTAATGCGTTTCATGACTTTGTTTGAATGCATGTATGTTTGTATGTGAGCACTGACTGTCTTTGTGCTGTTTTGAGTTAATTAACCAAAGGCTCGTACGTGCCGAGTATGTTAATAAAGATATATAATAGTTTGTATTGCCGCCCGATATTTGTCAAGATGCCGGGTTATCGTTGTCTGTAATTTGAAACTACTTAAGGGATATTTTAAGGTTTAAAATGACTGCTTATATCATTCAAAAGTAGCCTAGGTATTACATTGATAACATTACATAATAAAATCGTTATTATTAGTACAGTACAAGAAAACATATCAAATCCACTTCAGGATATTAAACAAGGTAACGGAAAAAAAGTATTTTAACATATCTGTTTTCTATAAAGAAATACACACAAGTGTTTAACGGCGTTTACTTGATTTCCATGCAATGTGTAGGAAATATTGCAACTTCAATGTTTATTCTGTTTAATCTGATGCTGAACCACACTATAACATTAATCAATTATATTAACTAACATAGACGAGTCAACCAGATTTATTTCCGAGGTTTCACCATTATCGTCTTGTATAATGACTGAGCTGTCCGGATTTAGATAACACGATGGACGAGTGTCGATACATCGTCAGTCATTCTGCCGTTTGATATGTAGTAGGTAACAAAAAAAAAGCTATAACAGCCATCATTTAAGCAACATTTGTGGTTTATTATGGGATTGGTGTATAAAATGTCCATGATGCAGACATGCTTATCGTATTCTCAAATGGAATCCGATCCTGAATGTCCTTACTTCAATAAAGATTAATGTTTCTTGACTGTCTACATATATAAGGTGTTATCAGTTCCAACAATGTTGCTAAATATTCACTTCTTCTTTATTTGTTGCCCAGTTATGTTGTTGTTTCTCTGACCAATTGTAATTTATTGTGTCATTGATTGTAAAACCCGCTCATCATATTTAGGTATAACTTTACCCACTTTGGAATTCTGTTTTTCAACTTACACATTCCAATTATTATTTATACGTATTTTTTATTCCCTCCTCATTCTTGATTACATTGTTACTCTAGGGATATGTGTGGAGGGGCCCAGTACTGTTGGTCTGTACTTTCCCCCATTTGTATCGCAATACATGTATACAACTTAAATAATTATAACAGTACACATTTGGTAGTATATGAATTGTCGCTTTTCTTAACAGCCACACTGAATGACACACTTGCATGATATGCATATGTACAGTATGTCACGATGGAATGTATTCATATAATTAATATTGATACTCAAAGTTGCATGTGTTTTGTATGCTGAGGTTATAGTGGTTATGTGGTCAATTAGAATGTACAGGGCTTTTTTCAGACTCGAAATGTCTGACTATAACTAATATGCTTAAAATCTACTTCGTCTTATATATCTCAATTAAATAACAAAAGTCAATCATTATTGACATAAACGTCTTAAAATAACACATTAACAACGCAATGGCAGTACACTATCGCAAATTGGAATCAATATGAAAACAGATGACACTGCAAATGGTAGAATAAGAAAGGACAACAAGACTCGTTACAAAGTATTTAAACTTTACTATGCGTTAAATAACAGTAAATTAAATACCCGTGCAAAATTGCATTTATTCCAAGATGTATTTAGACACACATTCGGTAGGCTAATGATTGTCTCTCCTACTGGCAAATATCAAATGTGTGAATATATTTCCACGTACGTGAACTATTGCAATGCTGATCTCTTCAGTAAGTTGTACCCATTCTCTGTGTTTATCTCCCATCTACAACATCGACCGATGATAATATATGCACCACTGTTACTCAGTTATAAGACACATACATTCAAGTGACGTCCTAGCATAAAACTGGCAAAAGCAAGCCATTTACGTCGTACTAGGAACAATATAAATGTAGACAACGCTGAATCAGTGCAGCATTAATTAACCCAGCAAAACCGCTATGTCAGTGGAAACAAATGAAATGTCAAACTGTCTTGTAAATTTATAAGTATTTAATGAAGAGCTTCAGAAAAAGCATGGACAGGCGTAACAGAGCACGAATCTTGCTTAAGTCTTCTGCACATAATTTTGCCATGTTTATAACACATATGTTACGCACATCTTGTTTCCATGGTGATCATACGTAAGAAGAATCGCTGAATTTAAAATATGTGAAACTAGTTCATTCCACATTATAGGAACGGACCGAATTACCAACCGTATGATCTCGTTTAAACATACACCCTTTTTGAATAGGTTGTAACAAAAAGTAGACTGACTATTATGATTACCTCTTCGTAATAATTATTACAATATGGTAAAATTCTATACTATGTTTACCAAAGAAATGAATACAATGCAAAAGCGGCGTAATATTGAGCTTTACACCACAAACTGAGTTTCTTTATCATGTTAAATGTTCCTTTTACTCGGACTGTTTCCGATTTGAATAATTATCTTCTTGTGCCTCTGATGAATGGTTACACCAATTCTGTCTGGTAAGATACGTGTCGGTATTCAACAAGGTATTGGATTTTGATTAATGGAACTTGGCAAGGGGCATTGCCCGATGTTTTTCAACTCTATTGTAAGCGATAATCAAATTCAGAACATAAATGATTAAGTTGTCTTGATACAATAGAGGATGGTAACATATTGCTTGTTGGCCGTATTCCTAATGTCGCCGTTTCATTTCTATTGTGCAAAACATAATGTTTCGCAAAACGGTTCAGGATAATACATATAGCATTTCCCTGCAAGTATATATCGACGCAAATGCGTGTGGTAATTTGGTTAACCACAACAAATACATAGTAACGGCGCTGATGAGAAACCCTCGTGTTTGATAGACGTTAGAAATATGTGCATCAGTTAGAACCATTACAACTACAGTACAATCACTCAAGAACAACACTCTTTCGGAGATGCAAATTTTGTTAATTGTTGAACGGTTGTTTTTATAAAGGCAAACTGGCGCAGCCATACCAACATGGCTTTGCTATTTGCATAATTTACCTGTGTTGTTTAAACCAATCAAATCTTACGTTTACCATTAAGCCAACTTCTCCCCAAACGAACAACGTTCGTAACCTTGACGTGGATTGGTTAACCTTTCGATAAGGCCTACGTTACTTTTCCTTAATCCACTGCATTTCGGTAAATTTACCTAAATCCACTTTGGATCTGGAGCGGCATGCAATAGTAACATATCAGCATTATTCTATGTTGCATAACACATCTTAATCTTCAAATTACGCCGACCATCTTTTTTGATGATATTTCTTGTTTCTCTTGGATATATAATATTGCTCATTTTTTAAGTTAAACATGTTTCCAAGATATTCAAAAGATTGATTACATTTCTTGTTTCTTTTGGATATATAATGTTGCTCATTTGTTAACATGTTTCCAAGATATGCAAAAGATCGAATACATATATACTATTAGGAAAAAACAGGCTGGATGTGACCTTCGTGATAACTCATGTGTGTAATATATTCTCGCGACAAATAAGTTTCATCTCACCAAAGTTGTGGTAAATTGGTTATTTAACGATTAGCAGAATAATGCATTGTGAGTAAGGGTAGTTGTCTACGCATATTGGGTATTAGTTTGTTTATGGGAACTGAAACGTGTCTGGTTTACACTTTCAAAGTCAATAAAAGACATATTTTGAATTTTGCTGCACAATATATAAAATTCTTTGATTATTAGATGTATAAAATTCTTTAATTATAGATGTATATTTACATACTTTTTGTGTCGTCATACGATGTGTAAATGAATTGTACTGAACAAACGCACGGGTGAACCGCTTTATTAACATAAACAAATCCCAATTATAACTCAAATTCGCCATTTCTTCCATTTTCGTGTTTACCTAAATATCGATTATCCGGGTGTTGTATACAACGTATTTACAGCGAGTTAAAATATTAAAATATCTCAATAAACCCGCATCTGACAAAAACATCCTAGAAAACACTATGCTCCATAGAACTTCTAAGAAGTATAGAAATGTAAGAAATTTGTAAATCCTTGTTATTTCGGATCAACTGATAGATATTGAACATTCATATAAGCCAACATCTTACACCAAATCCTGCAAAACCAATCTAAACATTTGATTAGATACGTAAGACAATTACGCAATTCTCGTGATATTGATGATCAATTTTTCGAAACTAATACCGTCATGATATGTTCAGAACAGTGCGACTGCATTGTATGTATACATACATGCACGATAGCGTTACAGTTCCTGCTCAATAGATTATGGTTATAACGTTAACAATTTCTTTTAAGTTTTTGCTTCCCAATCTATCAAAGTGTCCATCACATGCACTCTGTACTGTTGTCATTTACTGTATATTTCATGACAATTAAGACAAATACATATGTTTAAACTAACAATTTCTTCGTCTGATTCTGGAATTGTCTATAAAGAAAGGTAATTTAATAATATCAAGACAATGGACATTAACAAAGGCATTCGTACCATGTTACGTATAAGACAATACCAGGTAATTAAGATCTCAGTGATATTGTCTAATTAGTTTGAACGTAATTAATATGCTATGACATACGAGACATTACAATTGCAGTACATATATGCGTATGCAAATACATCAACTGAGCGTATATATAACCATAGGGCATGTCACAGATTCTTGCAGCATACATAATAATTAAGCACCCCTACCTTTAATAATAAATGAGTGATGAATAAGTGAATAATTGTATTGCCAATAGCTATTGCAAGTCTTTTCAAATACCATTTAATGGTTCTCCCGAAAAAAAATTATCAGTGCGTTTAAAACAAATTACTGTTACTGAGACTATACCTGTTGGAAGTGGAGATTCTGTCATGCATAATCTTCTCACCGACGATACTGTCAAGCAATCTGAACTAAATGAAAGCAAACGTAATTTGTGTCGCGAAAATGTCGTATACAAGAATCAAAACTTTTGTGTTGATGAATACATCATGTACAAAGGTGTAATCTAAAAATAAAAATATAGCTCTGCTATATCTACCAAAATATACTAAGTATTAGTTTTGTAATTTGGGACGCCGAAATGATTATCGAAATGTATTGAATATGATTTGTTTGTTAATTTCTTTGCCTCCTGCGTAATCAAGTAATGATACCCAGCTGTTCTTGAGACATTCTCCCAGCATTTAGTAGTTTACATTTAGATAACGACTGAGCTGTCCAGATATATAATATGAGCCTTTAACAAGAACAATATCCGTTATTATGCCTGACACCGAGATGTAGAGGTTATCGAAAAGACGACGATACAGTTTAGGTTACAGTTATCTTTGCAACGTGTGTAGTTTACTATGTGATAGCTATGTATGAACTGATCTGAAAAGTAGGGAATATATATATTCTTACTTAAATGGTATTCTGTACACTATAGTCTAGACCTTAACACTGATGTATCTAACAGTGGCAGCATGCAACATCATACTTATGTAATGCTTACATTGTTTCCTCAACCTCCATTGATGCATTTGTCTAAACTATGGTTTTACACATTTTAGATGCGAACAGTTACCGAAATCTTGTAATTGAATGGATCTATTGGACAGACAAAGTTCTTGATTGAGCGTGCAGACTTCCAAAACATAAGATTATCAATGAATAAGTATGATGATGTGAAATGTATAACTTCACAAACAAAAACTACCCTGACATATTAGTTGCTTCCCTTTTCTACAAATAATACGAAAACAAACCGATGGTTTTGGCGCAAATCTAAGTACTGTTACCGCTATGTTAAAACGGAGAAACAACTCCTTCGATAATTCCATTATCTGTATATAACCCTTATTAGACTAGTAAATGATAAGAATATGATATGCGCTTACCTACAGATAAAAACTTCTCTGGCTGAATCACTTCTGCCATAGCGTACAATGACACTGGCATTGGAATACGTTGGATGATGTGGTCGGGAATTGCATTGAATTGAACCGCTTTGTATGTAAATGATTATGGTATAATGCCAGATTATTTGCGACATTTAATCAACTTCATCAACTACTTACATATGTAACTCAAACAAACATTGAGAATTGATACGTGAAGTAGGCACAATGCATATACTGATAGAGTCGTGTTTTAAATGCTGTATGGCAAATATAATTGGTGAGACTCTGTTCTGTATAATAAAAAACACATTATTCATTGCTCTTATGTATACACTTCATTCTCTATGAAGGGATTTCAACATTTCTTTGCGCATATAATCACCACAACAAGACGATGTATCGCGTGCAACACCCAGTCTTCTAGGTTCAAGGAGAATGTCACTGTTACTAAAAAAATAGAATTGTCTTGTCTATGCTTTAAGCTCATTATGGATGGAGGGATTTCAAATAACATATGTGATGACCAGAACAAGTCACTGTGTCGCGCACAACATCCAGCCTCTTATGTCCACGGTGAAGGTCACTGTTACTGTGACAGTAAACAAAGTTTTTGTTATTGGAGTAGATCTATATTGTATATGTCTAAAACATATTTGAATGGTATCAAAGAGATATCTCAATTTCTCATTTCTGTGTCACATATCTCGAAGCGGTGACACATTTCTAGTTCAGTTACTCTTTTGATACACTTCTTTGTGGGTACTATGTTTGACTTTTAATAAAAGAGCACAATTGATTGATGGTATGTTATATAAGTTCATGTCAAGGCAGTACATCATGCATTGACATAAAAAGAATTTTCTACTTCATTTACTTTTCATTAACGTGGCTGAAATTGTACAGACGAGTGGCTGAACCGTTTGTGTTTATAAATCGGTCATCACGAATATCTGACACGAAAAATGATCAATGGAGGTGAAGGAACTGCACTAACACAGTTCACACTTTCCTGTGATTGTATGTTCAACTGTAGCCATCGTACATGCCAATCCGACAACCTTGTCTTATAACGTGAATACAATATTTGATGGACGGATGCGACACTAAAGCCGAGTGAGTGAATTAACAAAGAATTACCCTATACATTTATTATGTTTAATATGAATACTTTTTTTTAATTTAAACGTACTTTCAGTGTCATGATGAAGTACGTAATGATTACGAGGAAATATGCATTTCATCAAAACATTATTAGGACTTGTCATGAATTAACATCACATAATTATACTTCATCTCATAATAATCGGCGTTATACTCAATCCACCCACTTGCTTCGAAATGATAAGGACGTGGTACTCAGTTGACTTAAAATCTACATTTACAGTATTCAGAAGAAAGATTTTGACATAAGCACTGTTAAGAACATATACACACACGCTTTCAACTTCCTGAGTGTATTGTACGGTGCTAATTGAGTTAGATAATTTAAACTTTCTGGTTCAGACATATGTGACATATAAAAAGCTTTCGAGCACCGATAATCAGGTCACTTGAGATCTCTTGGATGCGGTATGTCTGTGTCAATTTATGATTTACTGTTACAGTAAGCTTCTTAGCGATATAACGGCTACGTGCAAGGCGGTCATGCCATCAAACTTGTTCTATACATAGGTTTATATATTGACACTTCAAATACAGTTAGGCCGTTGTGATACTTAAGTTTTCACGTTTAATTGATGTGTTGCCATGTTTTGTACCACAAAACTAACCATTTCATTTAGTCTTGAGACCCTTTCCTCGATCAGGTTCCCTTTGGGCCTTGAACTATGTGCGGAGCGGCCCTGTATTGTGAATGCGGCATTCCCTGTTTTACGTTTGCTCATATTTATTGGTAAATACAAAGAATGTAAACGCAAGAGAGACAGAGGTAATGCTACATGAACAAAACAGTGTTAATACAATATCAAGCAGACTGGGTAGATTAACGTCATTCGTTTAGGTCAAGTGGAATATGCACTTTATTACCTAATAACAAATGGTAGCTAAGCAGACTACGTACGATATTGTTTGGCGTAACTTTGCAAGTTAATTTATATTCCGCGTCTTTTAAAGTTGTCAATGATCATTTGGAAAGTACATAAACTAGTACTATAAACTAAAGTGTTTATTTATCATAGTGTCACCCCTATTTAAAGGGCAAGCCATTACTGAATTATGAGGCACCTACCTTCGGAGTACATTTACTTCCCAATTCCTATCCTTAATGTCAGACACAAGGCAGGTAGGCACATGGTAGCTATGATTTAACTAGCTGGCGGCTCACCAACCGGCCATATCAGAAATGACCCATACTGGGATTTGAACCTTCGACCTCCCGCTCCAATGGTAAATGCCTTAACCACTCGGCCAAGGAAGACGATACGTGAACGTGCATACGTATAATGAATATTATATTATGGTTATTTGTGAATTATAGCTTGTAGTATTACACATTAACTATATATACTGCATTGTGTACCTAACTTTTGGTATGAATGTACCAAAGAGAATACAAAGAGAATGCATATACGACACATATGCAAACAAAAGCAAAGAACGACAATGCTGACATTTTAGTAGGAGCATCAAGACATTACAGATAAGTAGGTACACCAAATGGTTCACATAACTATTTAGAAATATATATATTTCCATTTGCTATAAACAGTTCATAAATACTCATCTGTTTCCTCTGAACGGAATAATAATCTACTTTAGAATCGGGTCAATAGAGACCGTCTGTCTTCTTGAATTGGTGTGACTAATTAAGTGTCCCACAATGCAAAGGATTCGACCATTGAAACTTGAGACTTTCTATCACCTAATTTACATTCTAGATAATCAAATTCACAGTAAATATGGTCGCATTGACTTAAAACAATATCCGACTGGGTATTGGTGTGTGGATGTATATTGTTGGCTGCAATCAGCTTCTTATGTGTATTTTAACATAAAAGCACGTCTGTTTCAATATTTCAGCCATAATATGTTTGATCTGGTTGTTACCTACATACAATACACAGCAATCGAAAGATAAAGATGTCGATAGGGAATTAACTCATACAAAATTAACCCAAAAGCAAAATTTACAAATCCAAATAGGGCAAATAGCACAAACACACGTTAGGTGAAAAAAGGGGTACCGCCTTGAAACGGTCGTTTTAATACCATCTCTGGTGTTTAACATTAGTATCATATAATGTTGACATTGGTGCTGGTTTGTAGAGTGTCATTGACTGATGACAAAGTGTAGTAAAAAGGAGTATTGAATCCCAGGACGAAAATGACATATTCAAAATGCACAGCTGCTCCAAAACCACATTGATGCACACAATACATATATTGCAATATCATTATTTCAAATTAATTACTGGATAAATTAAAAGGGTATAATTACTATAATATCGAGAATTAGGAAATGATTCAACATAGCCAACAAAACCACATATTACAGCCGATTTAATACACTGAAACAAATTTCATTAGTGTTCCCAAACTTAGCCAAATGTTTTCATTTAAAATTGAAAAAAAGTAGGGCAGGGAAGACCACATTCACTTATCCGAGATTCCCTATATTTAAGAGTATAGTACTTTAATAAACCAACAATGTTGAGGAGACGCTTGTAGTCTGCTGTTATGCGTACACTTGTCTTGGTCCTAAGGTAACGTGGTGTAGCATCCAATAAAATATAAAATGTGATTTGACGTGAATTGTCGGAAGACATATTCTATAAGGTACCTTAACCAGACAGTAAATCCTATAAAATGCCATTCTGCACAGAGATTTAGAAATATAAGACAATTTAGCAAATCCCGGGTTCTTTCGGATCAATTGTTCGACACTAATACAGCCAAACGAGTGTACCAGCTGTCATGATAAATTTAGTTAAACATAGAAAGATCGTTTATGATACAGACACAGAATAATGTGTGCAGAAATATCACATTAGAGCTAGTTAAAGTCATATCATGAGAGAGGTGCGGCAAGTTTACGTATTAACCTATATATAATAAAGACATGTCTAAAATCTTTTACCAATGTTAACAAATAGTAAAAACAGAAGCTCTGGAAAATATATAACTGTTTCCTGTGTTGCCTCATTTTGACTATGTATAGTAGTTATCCTGTAACCATCGATTGATTGATTCTCTTTGTGTGTGTGTTATATACTCTAAATTGTGCATTTCTTAGCTATTCCTGTAATGGATTTCCCTTTCCCGTTTTTGTCCTCCCATTATCTCTTAAATTGTTTTAGATAATAACCCTGACAATTCCTAACCCATGGAGTTTTGCTCTTACACCTCCTTAACTCTAAATGTTTCTAAAATAGCTAAAATGCGTTCTGAATGTTTGTGTGTAGGGTATTCGCCATAGTATGTTTAAATGATCAAAAGGCAGTTAATTGCCGAATGCCAATAAATGAATAAATGAATTAAACAAATACTTTTTTGTAACGGATGTGCCGTTTGCAGCATTACTTAAAACACAATACAAGCTTATAACATTGGTACGGTATGCCTTCAAATTGCTAATTGCAAGTTATAGAAACGAGTGCACTTCCTACGAATGATTTCCTTTTCCACTGAATAATTAAAATGTGCGGTCATTTTAGTACACAGACCGTGAATAAACTAAATACAAAAAATGACTGTAAGATGTTAGACGGTTAACAAAAGCAGTTTGAAAGGTTTATGATAACAAATGGATTGTAAATGGGAAAGTGAAGAAAACAGAAACAGATGTAAACTTTTCAATTATACTTCCATATGAGGCTTTCTACTTGAAAACAATGTAGTACATGCTGTAAATAACTAAACAATTACGTGTTCAAATGGTTCAACTTCAAATTCGTTGACAGCTTATCGAAACGAAATGTTCATGGATATCACAACAGCCAACAAAACATTACGACCGTATTGAACCTCGTCAGGGCTACTAACTAAATATGTGAACCTGCTTTAATCGTTTTGATTGGCTATTCTTCTTGGCTATGTCGCATGTACGTTTTCATAAGAGTGATAATTATTCCGTGAGTCATAATGTTTTATATGATTCAGTCTTATGCTGAAACAGTTCTTATCTTATTCACACATTCTTCGTTCTGTGATATCAATATTTTTATTATATTATATATGAAAACGAAGTGCTGGTAAATATTTGCAAATTAAAAGTTAAAGTCTGAGTCTCGGTTTCGGTCTTAAAATGTTTGTGAATACGGCCCCTGGGCTATATGGATTGACACTGCAGCAGTTTAATAATACACATATTATCAAGCTTTGCATGGCGTCTACCAGGTGAAATACATAATTAATGGCAACATTTTGAATACTTTATATGTGTTGATTCTCAAGTCCATATGTGTTCGGTCGGTTTTGTTTGCTATTCCTTTACTTAATCAATGTCATATTGCAATCAGTCTTAGGCAGACGTGCTGAATTACAATGTAATTGTATTATGCTAAACAGCTTCTATGGAAGACGTAAATCTAAAACAATGAGCAAGATTTACCAAATCATTAAAAGACAATCCAAAAAACAGACGTTTTTTTCGCCATGATTCATTATGATAAAATGCCTCTTATATAGTCGCACAATTTAAGACAGTGTTCATATTACTGCAGTTTTATTGGAAATAAACATTTTCTTACAAAGTGTATTCAATGACTATAATATTCATTCATAAGCGAATTCGCTTAATTGTGTATGTTAAATAAAAACAATTTATTAAAAAATACGCTTGACATGAAATTTCAGGTCGTATTATCCATACTTGAATTAATATTAACTGCTTACAGGTGGTTATACGCTGTGATTCTATCCACAATTCATTACCAACTATGTGTAACCTTTCTCCATTATTTCAGAAAGTACTTATTTTTTAATATTAACTAATTTCTAACGCACCCCTATTATTGTCACTCAGTATTATTATTGTTTTACCTAAACCCAAAAAAAACATTGCATAATGATTAATTGAGATTTCAATGTAATATGCGAATAAACTTCCTAAATCGTCAACAAGTCAGTGCAAAAATGATATAAGTGGCAAAATCGCCATTCTTAACTTGCACGTGACGAAAGTGCTCGCCGCATTTAACGCAATTCCTATAGCTTATTCAACGCGTGAAATTGAAAAGGTAACATTGCAATTTGAAAATGGCGAGATCGAGTGTGAAAACCGGGGCTAAGTTGTCGGTTTGCTGCAATTTGGCATCGCCCAACGAAAGGTTGCTCGTCAGCTAGGTTGAGCGCATACCAGCATCACAAAAATTGTGAGGAATATCGCATAACAGGTTTGCGATATAAATGGTTATTGTGTATTAATTTTCCTCGACCATAGAACGTAATTTAGAAACACACTTGACATATTTTTAATCACAATAAGCAATTAGGCGAACGTCCTCCTCAAAACTAATATGTTAAACGCTGCGACGTACTGTAATAATGTGCAATAAGAAGCACATATTATCATAACTTTAATTGAAAAAACCCCGCTGTCTTTTCATAAACACGTTTCAGTCAACCTCAGCTAGTAAATACTATTTTCAGCTCTTTTTGGAAATGCTAGACATTTCAGCAAATCACGTGTTAGGTCAGATCAATCTATTGATAGGTAGAGTAAAGATAAATCATGTTAAATCAGGGCATCTAGTTAAACAAAACATTTATCTGACGCAGACATAGTAGTAGTACATAGCAATCAAACAACGAGGGATATGATGTGTTAACATACATTAAAACCTCTGTTTAGAACCACCTCGATAATAAGATCACCTCAAAATTAAGAACACAATTTGCATTTTCATTTATTTGCTCTTCCTTCAATCTCGATATTAAGGCCACCTCAGTAAAAAAGATCAGTTTTCAAAAGTCCAAATGATGTTCTTATCATTGAGGTTTAACTGTACATATAGTAGCTGCTAGTCACGTTTAGTCATGGCGTCTAGTTAAACAAAACATTTATCTGACGCAGACATATAAACTGGACATAAATAGTATATAGTAAACAAACAACGGTCGAACATACATATAATATCCGTCAGCACAAAGGAAACTACAAGATAACCTAAACTATTATCTAAATTTAGATGTCCAAAACATTTCTCTTTATTTAGAAATGCGCGTAATTCTGATCAGATTATAGGAATGTGACACATTTTAGCGAATGTCGTATTATTTTGGAGTATGTCTGTTTAAAACGTTGTGCTTTCCAAAACGTTAACTTATTGTCACGGTAGTCATATAAACTTAACACACTCTGCTTAGACCAAAAACTGTACATAATACATTGCGATAATCAAATAACTACAGTCAGACTTCATGTGGTAACATTTTTATTCAATAACTATTACATTCTCATATTTTATTAATTATCAAAGGAATACTCGATTATTTCTTAATGGCAATATGTCTTTTAAATTACATTAAAAAACTATTAACTTATAGTATTTATGAGCTTACAGATAGAATTATCCATTGATAATATGCGAGTCCATACAACGAATTTGTACAATTATTATAACTCAATACAGTGCCCCTCAAACTATTGAACACATCCATTATATTCAATATTATCTCGTTACAGAGAACGCCTCATTCACAAGACAATACTTCCCAATAAATATCTCAGGGTAACTTTTACAGTTAAGGAGGTGTAAGAGCAAAACTCTATGGGTTAGGAATTGTCAGGGTCATTATCTAAATCAATTTAAGAGATAAAGGGAGGGCAAAAACGGGAAAGGGAAATCCATTACAGGAATAGCTAAGAAAGCAAGTATGTAATGGACAGAAATGGGGCAGATGAACACGAATATTGACTCAACGATTCATATAAATCAAACCGATGCCTCGTCAATCATATGTCGTTTCATATTTAGCAGGGTTTGCAAATAGATAAATATTGTTGTTGATAATAGTAACATTTACCATCACTTGCGGTTTATCAACTGAATTATGTATGAAATGGCCTCAATACAACTCAAGCTCGTTTTCCTCAAATTGCAATCAATTAAGTGGCAGTCAACATCAAAGGACATGCTCCATGATGCTTTCATATCTAACAAAGCCATCAGCAACATGAATACAGCTTCTCGACGGTAATCAGCATAGTTATCTCCGATTTCAGTTACAATATCCACAATAGAATTTACATTCGACTCAATTATATTTGGTACTAATTATAAAGCAAACATAATATCTGCTTTAGTTCTGTATTGTAATTAAAGTGGGTTAACAACAAAGGGTTGACTGGAATTTAAACAGAAATCGCAGTAGTAATATATCCTTAACACTTCTGAATTATGTGAACTATGAGATTGGAATGTTTAACTCTTTACGGAGCTGAATCAATACAAATCATTAAAACTTTTAAAAATAAGACATTCTCATTTCAGCCTATGTATTAGATCGTGTTTGTGCTCCTCTCTCGTTGGCTCTTTCCATTATTATTACTGAGTGTGTGAATTATTGACAACCACTTTGTATGTTCAGATATCAAACTGACAACTCATATAAACAACACCACATAAATGAGGGGAAATCAATAGATCCATGTTTCTGTTTACATATACACTATGTTCAATACACACTTCTGTGTGACCAACATTCTGAAATCCACATATACCGTCTCCACTGGTCGTTTGGTTAAGGCATCCGTATTTGGAGCTAGTTAAATAATGGTTATCGTGCACCTGCCTGGTGCCTGGCCATTTAGTATAGGAATCGGGAAGTAAATGTGCTCAGAAGGTAGGTGTCTCATAAGTCAGAAATGGCTGGCCCTTAAATAGGGGTGACACTATAATAAATAATGACTTTTATACCAATCTCAATTTTCAACCTTGTTTATTACACACCAATCTGTATTCTATCATTACTTTGAGTGTCTCTATTACCGAAAGCATTCCCAAACAGCGTGAGATCCATGAATAATCTAACGCAGCTGGGATCAGTGAGACATCAGCGTTTGCCTTTATCTTCACATTCCATTTCTCCAATGAGAATCATTGACATATCAGTAATACATAGTATATAATTGACCAAAGTCATGACGTGTTTATTAAATATATCTCCGATACCCGTTTCTATTTTAATGTAGTTTGTACAGTTACATTTTCACAAAAAGCCAGTAAATGGTGATAGTTTAATAAATAATATGCGACTATATAACACCATTTGGATGACTGTACTGAAATCAAAAGTAATGTGAATACGCAAAATAATTGTGTTAATTGTCCATCTGCTCAGGATATTATCGTTGTTTTGCACTACATAATGTTAATTACATATAACTATGTTAAACTCAAATGCTTAATTTGTAATTAGCATGGTTCAAATATTGAATCGAGTCGGAATGAACAATATTCTATTCAATATTACTTCTTAGTAAGTCATTAAAGTATTACGCTAGTTAAATGCATCTTATTATTGTATTTATTAGTCGTAAATATAATATGTTCGGACGACAGTGTACCATCCATTCCGTCAGTCATATATATGGATCCGATTTAGAAAAAAGTTTCGGTCATTCAGTTTCAGGTTATACAGACAATCTGATAATTGTTGGTGTATCGTTCTGCGAGTTGATTCAATACAAACTGTAACGTCAAAGAAGAACAACTAGTAATCAGACTTATTTCTGGGATTCAATACTTCTCTTTAGAAATCAACTAAAATGTCAAGATAAAAAATCAAATTATGAACAAAAAGCGATGCATCGTCAATCATTGAGTCGTTTATATATAGCAGGATTTTGTTAATAGATATACAATGTAGTTGATAATAGTAACCTTTACCATCCAAGTTGATTTACCAGTTGATGTATGCATGAACTGTCTGGAATACAGGCAATATTAACGTATTCCTTAAATTGCAATCAATCCACGTACAGTATACTTCAACAGTGATTAATGGTTCTATGTTATCTAGCAAACCCATCCGCAAGCAACGTGAAAGCTGTTTTCGTAACTATAGTTAACATATTTTTTAGCTGTCTGTTATCTTGTTTTATTGGTTATCCCTGTGATTTTGTTTCAAAAGCATCGTCTGGCATTCATTTCTTACCAAAAACAGGGAAAGTTGAATTATCGCGAGCGCGTTTAAAACCTTGCGCAACAAGTATGCCTGGTGCTGTTTTACAGTTGTTCTTAGGGGGAACGTCATAAGTGACTAAAAATTGTGAAGCCGAAATATCTGATCGGCGGAATGCATTTCTGTTTGTTTGTACCCTATGAAAGGTGAAATGCATCAGTGTTGGCAATGGAAATGAAAAGGATCGAGAGACGCAGGATACAAACGAGTACCACATACTTAAATATATCATATGTACCTTCTAAATAAAAATTAACCATCGATATAATGAGACGTCGAATAAACCGTTGTTTCGTCTTCTTAACATTGATGCGTGAAGCTAATGTAGCAATATGACAGTTACACTCTGCTTAGGACAGCTGTGACATGATTAACTTCACTTAAATACCAATATACAGACGTGACCAGCAATAAGCACCGTATTGTTCGAATTCTCGGTGAATATGTGTCGATATTTAGCAATGAGTAAGCGGAACATTGGAAAAGTACAAATTGCTTATTAACAAATGTACTCTACAGTAAACGTCACTTATATACGAATATTAATGTACACTTACGGCGACGAGTTTGTGTCATTTTTATACTTCCAATTTGAAGCAAAATGAACAAATAAAATTGCTTTGCAGTGTATGATTCAGTATGACTGTGCTAAAGTAATATAGTCAAAGTTAGAGGAAAGAAGTCTGACAAGACAGGCTATATTTATGTATAAGAGTGAGATACTAAGATACGATATATTTGTTATGCTATATTTCGTAAACTAGGACAGGGAAATCAAGATGTCACGAAAGAAATAATTAAGAGTCAAGCAACACTGTGATTAATGTTGTTATGTTATGGCTGAGATCCTCTATTGATTCGCGGATCTCGTGACCAAATATTGAATCATATAACTAGATGCGTGCGTTGATGTAAGGACCATGAACGTAATATGATAGGAAAAATACATAAAATGGTCGAATTGAGGTTTTTAGTCAACAATTAATGTTCATTTTTATCCGTTGTTTGCAATATTGCAGGCGATTAGAAGGAATGCTATGTCTAAGAAAACTGTAGAACATTATGTCAGTAGGTTGTACACTGTACTTTTCCAAAATGTATAAAGATACCACACGGACAAACTATTTTATTCCTAACTATAGTGAACGATGTTCATACATTTTAGTGCATGAATCGCTAAATTAAATGTTAATGAGTATCATTTTAATTGCTATAGGTACGCCTTTTTGCAAGTCACGTATGCAATATACATTTTTTTCGGTATGAATATCTCTAAATTAAATGTCAATATAAGTAACTATTTAATTTAGATACACCCTTGTGGAAGCTTCCACATGTTGAAATGTACTGTGGCAGATAACTCAAGCAATGTCGAGTAAACCAGACATTTGGTATTCCGACGAGAATGAAATGCCTTTAAAACTTATCTGTGACGGAAAATAAATGCCAAACGTTCTCACCATATTGAATTATTTATAAAATATGTATACATAGGTTCAAAAGTGTCGAACTCGGCAATTTGTTATCAAATTGCCATCGAGTTACTGAAAAGCAATCAGTCTTAGGCGGAATAGCTTGAATAAAATTTAATTGAGTGGTGCGAAAAGCTGATGTGAAACAAAAACTTCTAAATGACGGTAATGCATCAGTCGGAAGGTATTCTATTGGTGGCAAGATGTTGCCTGTAGATATAGAGCAAACCATATTACGTGAGGATTTCATGGGAATTTCTAAATGGCTTATTCGTTATTTTGCCGACGCTCTTGGCATTGTTCATTGCTGTGCAGTTTTCTGTAGTTTCCTGGTTCCTAAATCTCGGCATTCATTTTTACCTTAGGGACCTAATCATATGTTAGAGTATGAGTTTGCGAATGTTGCCTAACGGACGTGCATTCTTACATTAGTTTATTTCCGTTGAAATGGTCGATGGTTTGTATGCTGATATGAGAATGCATAGTCCCAGTAAGATAGGGCTATCCATGAAGAGGGCATTATAACAGAAACATCTTAAGTAAAATTACATTTTCCTTAACTGGTTTATTTAAAATACAGGCTAATATATGTTCAAATCAAGAGTGATAAATACATAGTATTAATATGTTGTTGCCATTTTCATTACAAAGCCAAACAGTTTTAATGTGATTTTGGAATTACATCCATTTGAAGTTTTGAACTTAATTGAACATATTTAAGATTCACTTAAGATGCTTCTGTAATACAGGCCCTTGGTCAATAATACAGAAACATCTTTAGTAAAATTACACCCTTATCCTTAAAATTACATTTTCCATTACTGGTTTATTTAGCATATGTAAGCTAATATAAGGTCAAATCAAGAGTGATAAAGAAATGTATTAATATGTTTTTGGCATTATTATTACAAAGCCTAACAGTTTTAATATGGATTTGGAATTATATGATCATCCATTTGAAGTTTTGAACTTAAGTGAAAATATTTAAGATTCACTTAAGATGCTTCTGTAATGCGGGTCCTGCTGTACTGATAATGTCAGCCAGTTTTGATAATAATTATAATATAATTGCGTACGTTAATGAGTGGATATTTTCAAAAATAGACATGCAAGGACATATTATTACATAAAGAAATTGGAAAGCCATATTTGTCAGCAATAGTTTAGCTTTCAATACCTTAATACGTTAAGTACTTTTTTTAAACGCTCACAGAGTCGCAGAGTGTCCACATTTACTGTCCTTAAGCCCCATTCTCACTGTCCCGGTTCTGGTCCCGGTGAAAAAATAGCCGGTATACCGGGATGATCCGGTGGCCCCCATTGGTAACCGGATAGTGGAGTACTCCCGATCACCCACAGATTACCGCGGACTATTACGGTAGAGCCACAGTAGAGACCCGGTCCTGTTCCGGCGTATACTGGCATTGTTCCGGACATGCCCGGATCACGCCGGTTCGGGATATTTCTCCCGGTGTCTCCCGGTTGTATTAAACATTTAAAAAAATCCAGGACGGTCTGTCGGATCGAGCTGGAACAACAGGGTTCATTATGGATCATCCAAAACTTCTACGATGCCGCCGCGGTTGTCTTCCCGGTTTGACACGGTTTCTCCCGAACCATTACCCAGAACGTACCGGGGCGCCAATCCGGGACAGTGCGAATGGGGCTTTAGTTCTCGTACTAACAAAACTGGTATTTCTCAACATATTCCGTGATGTATAAAGTTGCCCGTCAGTTTTTGTAAAGATCTAAGAAATCATCGCCAACAAGTTATAACACAGAACTTAAAATGGAACATAATTCAAATGAATTGTCTTCTAAATTAAATGTGTTCAAGTGTAGTTGTAAATAAAATACGTAGTAATACCTTTTGCTGACATTAGGAAGAGTTTGTACTTTTCCTACCGTAAATGAGCAATGTTCAGCTGTTTTTATTCTGATATTTTAACCGTTTAAAATATAGGTACTTTACAGCACAATAGTCACATACCGATCCAAATGGACCCTGATAATTTGGTATAAAAAATTGACAAACACATACGTATGTGATGATTCTAAATCGGCTCTATGTTCAAGTCGCGATTATGACATCTTAGAAGTTTTACTTCTACAATTACATAATGAGATGACAATACATTGTAGTTAAATTGATACTTTAGCGCAACGATCGGTAATTTCTAACAAACTAATAATTCAGAGATACTAAACAGACATAAGGTTCACCATTCTCATAAACGTATCTTTTTGCCAGACACAATAAATGTATTCTGTATAACTAAGTGAATATAATATTCAGCAAAACAGACAAAGGATAAATGAGGATATTGATATTAAACAAGAACTTTATAGGTAAGGTATATGGTAAGAAATAACGTATTGTTATTAATCTCAAGAGTTGGTGGAAGATGAGATAATGGCCATTAACAGTATTATCCTATAAAAAGGAATACATTTTACGAGAAAATCATGGCAATATATTCAACATTGATACATCCATAAACGATCATATTTGTTTTGTTTTATTCGGTTTAATGACATTTTTAGACATTATTGTTTTCAGTTATACCTGATGCCCAATCGAGTGAACCAGTTTTTTGTTTCCTGAAATAAATCATCAAGCAGAGCTTTCTTGCCCTTCCTCAAGCAACTAACAACTACTATATATATATATATATATATATATATATATATATATATATATAAAGGAAATTGAAGACAAATGACCGTTGCCAAATGTCACGAGGGGACATGACCTGCTCTGCCGGGGATTCGAACACGAAGCTGCTGCGTTCCTATGTATATATACTGTAAAGCAGGAATGTCACGTGTATAAGTACGTAGCGAAAGAACTAGTCTAAGACTATAATTAAAACTTGACATGTTTCTGACACGTATGAGTATCGTGAGCTTGACCACAAATGAATAAATATTAATATCCTGGAACAGTTCAACAATCAACGCTGCTCAAAATATAATGAACGTATCAGTGGTTGTTATGTTCGTAAAATATTTCTGCCCCGACAAATTCAAATGAACGAGGTCCATCTGTACAAAGGCAAACGGGAAACAATACGAATTATACAAGCATGTCTTTTGTGTGTACCTTAAGCCTGTTAAATTCATTAATTCATAGGCCTAATCGAATGTGTATTGCTCATGTCTTCAACTCATCTCCTACCTATCACTCAAACTTAGTATTGGACAAAAGTATCCTATCAGATTCACGCACATTTATTGATTCAACTTTGGATAATATGAAATACTCACATACGAAGAGTATTTTATATTCAAAAAGGCAAGCTGTTTTTTGGTAATAATTGTATTACATATATGATAGTTGCTCATTTGAATATGTAGACATAGAGGAGAAAATGCCACATACAACGTGTTTGCTACCTCAAAACTACGTAAAGACATTAATTGTATTGTACCTTTTAAATCAGCCGTCTTAAGAGGGATGGAGAGGGTTTTGACAAGTGCGTATTCTAATGCATTTCAGTGGAGAATTTCGCTAATTCTTGACATATTTGCATAAATGAGGTGCAAGTTAAAAGATATATTTATTAATGCGTATATTTTGATGTTTGAAATGTGATTTCGGATCAGGTGTGAAAGGCGTTAGACTCCTTGTTCTTTATATACATATACAATCGAGGAACGAAGGGAGAAAACTTTAGAAGGGATAAAGGGAAAGGACATACAAGTACATGAAAATAACAATCAAATATAAAATGCAACATTTTCAACTTCTGTAATAACATTGAATTACCTACAATTGTTAACAAAATCGCATTATATATATTATGCTTGAATGGCCATCAATAGCTGTTATATTCAAATATTCAAATTTCATTAAATAATGAACTCGTGGACAAAATCCTAAGAAATATGACTTTTGCAATGAGTGATGTTTTGTATATAAATATTCAAACAATGGGTCATTTTGTGATAATATCTAAAGTTGTGCCTTTTTAAACAGTGTAATTATAACATAACACGAGTGTATATATAGGAATTTCTCAAGAATTTGAACTCATGATCTAGCACCAGTGTTTCCGACATATCAATAATAGTGACAAGTTTATTTTTTGAATACTGGAAAAAAACACTGTACTGTAGAACAAACGTGTCTGATTTGGGATATTTGCCTTACAACCTTTTGTGTATTTTCACAGTTTACATAGCACAGATGACAATGATCAAGCTGGTCCTCGTGCGTGTTTTCGTATATTGTGTTAAATACAATGAATCCTTAATTGGACAATTACTGTCTCTCTTTTGTCATACATGTTATGGCGTTCGCAAACTAAGTCGCCCACGTGCGATGGGATAGTCCAATGTATATCGTATTCTTTTGTCGAGGCTTACGCAGAACAACTTTGAAAATTAACAAAAAATGAAAATTCAATTCAAAAGCACAAGTATAATGATATAACATCTGAAAGATTATCAGCTATACATAAATTGATATGAAGAAGGTTTAATGTTTACCCATACAGTTCGTACAGTTACTATATACTATCTTATACTATATACAGTGGAACTTGTCCTTCCAACCACCTGTCTTTTACGACATTTCTGAATTCCTCCCCTGCGTTTTTTTCAAGCGTTAAATTAATCTACATAAGCGACTACCTAAAGGAGAAAGGATTGTGTGTTTTTATTGATTTCCATATATTTTATTACATATAAACCCAATTCGATAAGGCTTTTATTATCGATGTGTCCATTATATTGGGTATACGGTAGGAAGGTTGTTTTTGAATCTATTCGACTGTGATATCATTTTAACTCGCTGTAAATTACCCCTATAATCGATATTTCGGTTAACATGATAATGAAAGAAATAGCGAATTTGAGTTATACCTGTGATTAAAATAGTTTACCTGATTATTTTATGTTTTTGATAATTATTTCAATAGCTGTAATGAGGTATTTTTTAAATATTAGATAAAATGCACTGTACTTATGTTTATGTTTTGTCAAATTTAAATTATCCTTACTTCATGCACCACATGTCTTAAGAGACTTTTTCCTGCTCCCATGAAGGGTCTCTTAAGACATGTTTTATTGTTCTAAAAAGAAGGATGTCACTTTTTTAATTGTAATAACAAAAGTTCAACGGATAATGCAATCACACAAATGCCTTGGAACCAATTATCTAGTAAATGTGTTAATTGATCGTCAAATAGCCATTAAGACAAATGAGTAATAAAGGCATCTGGATCTGAATTATAAAATACTTTCAGAGTTTAAATGTCGAAAGAAATGCAACTACAGGTTTAATGAAGGCATTTGGGATGATCTGTGCTTCACCGTACACCATACCACACGAGACTTTAAAGATATATCATGCTCATTGTTTGTTCATTTGTTACCTAAACAAACATGATAATTATACTCAATCTAGTTAAAACTTCAATAAATATGCATTCTCGCTGAACACATATATAATGTTTTTCTCTGTATTTTTGTCGAAAAAAAGACGTTTGCATTATCATAATATAAATAAAGACTTCCAGTCCAAGCGGGTGTTTTCTACAAGTTGTGGCCGTTAGTAATATGATTAAACAAGGTTGTATTAAACTGTTATATAGGCAGTGTTTCTAATTAATGATGTTTTACCCTATGAAACAACAATACTGGATGAAGAACACTAAACAATTAGGTTCAGATTTTAATAATGTCCATCACTAAGTCACACATCCATCTAGAGTATAATATAAAAGGGGAGATAATCTAATTATGAACATGGCTATAACCTAAGCACAATACAGAGACACGCAGTCGGGATATCATAAAGCATTCATATACACAGGCAGTCTAAGCTTTAAACACCATACAACGTTCATATCCACTATCATTTCGTGATTAGGACATCATTTGACGTTAAAGCGGTTTTGATAGGCATCCAGACAATTCCTTACTTCCCCATTCCAAAACATGTTTCTTACACCGCATCAACTGCTAGTGTATCGTAGGTTGATGTGTCCCTGTGATATGTGTGGGGAGGCATTGTAAATATGTTTGTGACATTTCCTGCAACATCTTAATATTTCGTGTACAATAATAATAATGGCAGACGTCATATCAAATAATCGTGAATATAATTTAATTAGTAACTTAAAGATGCACCAGAAAAATGGATCGTTACTTATCCTGTTTATGAAAATTGAATAAGTCCCACAATGTAATATATTCTAGAGCTACGCTACATAATCCTGCGAAAAACGATTCTTTTCCAGTCTGATATCAATGATTTATGTATCCATTATTCATCTAGCAGAAAGTTGTGTGACGAACGAATGAGTTGATGTAGTAAGCTGAATCAAGTTTATTAATTTCAAGATATTTCTTTAATAATATAACGACTTCTTCATTCCTATTATGTATATTTTCTAGATGTATCACGTTAATATGTTATTTGTGTGCTGACTTTTGTATTAAAGTTCACAGTTTGTTGATTTATTGATTTAATAGTTTTTCATTGTTCTCTCATTTCTGATATAATGATGTAGCTACTGAGAACCTGACTTACTCAGGCGGTTTACAAATTTAGTATAATAATGTGAATCTTATTGTGTATGTAAATGTTATAATAGCTTTTTTATGACCATGTAGCGGTTAAGTAGTCTGATGTTAACAAGCTGTTAAATCAATTTAAACCCCTCTTCAGACAGGTCCAAGGCTGTAAATCGCTATATGATTATTATTCATTTATTTATATTTTAGATTAACGTTCAACTCCTCTTTCCCCATGTGTCTATGCAGAAAATACATTACGAAATCACGAGAGAAACCATACGTACAAAGTGCCACATTCAAAAAAATATCAAATGCACAAGTATCTTTCCTTGGTACAACAAAGAGCATTTTTATAAAACACGTGACACAAATATCGGATGCATTTGACACCCATTGTAATATTGAACCATGTTTCAGCAAATGCAACAATTTCTAACATAATAGCTTCACATTTCCCGTAGATTCGCTATTACCAGAATATTCTGTCCGATATCATATTTAATTGAATCGTCTTGACAGGGTCTTAAAATGGAAACATCTGTCGGAATAGAGAATAATTATATCATATGAAAGGACAAGTGTTGGGTAAGTGACAGCATCTTTCCGAAAGCTTGGTCGGAAAATCCCCAATTAACTGAACAGAAATTCAGTGTCCAATTTTAAGTTCTTATAAAGAAGATATGGTGAATAGACAGGGATATGCCGGTCTACACATAGATCAAATAATCAGTAACATCTGAAGATGACACTTCATAATTATGCGTCGTTTTCAATGACACGATCGTCCTTTTCCGTTACAACATTAGTGCTGTCGTATTGTGGAGGAGTTTTATGAAGGAAAGTGGTGAATTTAAATATGTACGATCAAAACAAATACGCAATGTGTTAGATTATATTGGATTACTAAGTTATACATTTTTGAAACCGTAACATTTCAAATAAAAAATGAATATAGAAGTACAGCATAGTGTTGTTTTTGATAGTCAGCAGGCAATTCCTTGCTTCCCCAATTCCCATATATGGTTGTTTGTTTTCACGAAACAATAACGTACGGTTAAAACGCACACGAATAGAAACTAACCTTCTCTGTATAGACATGAATTAACTAGAAATTAGTTTATAAAACGTGTATAATGTTCTGGTACAACATCCACATGCGCGATTTGGTATTGTGTAAACGGGGAAACATTTACAAATACAATTACAAAATCGACACAAATGCCGAACATGATGGCCGGCAGGCGATTCACTGCACGCATGTTCTTATACAGGTTTACCATTGCACATACTTGGTGCCTATGTTTTGTAGAATGTTCCCCCGGAGGTCTGTGTGGGGAGGCAATGTGACGTTCCTTGAACATTCTTAATGTCTCTGACCCCATAGGACCATACAGCACTTCAAACGGTGTACATTGCGATTTATTCATAGAAGGGGTCTTGAATGAAGTATATACTGATATTATATTGAACATATCCGTATATCTATATTATGTAAATGATGTCGAAGCATTAATCATGCAAACAGACATTAAATAACTGTCAATTCCGAATTGGATTCTGAATGCAGGCAAACACAATGTGAGGAGTAGCATCATTTATATTGCTATTACTCAGAAACGAATAACCTCATAGATCATTTTCTAATAAGTGGCCGCGGTGAGCTTCGATGATATGCATCAATTTCTGCAACTTTTATTGTCCTTTTTAGAAATATTCCACAGATGCCTCTAACAAAAGTAGTTTCCCATCACGTTAGTTTTCTTCTTAGCTCAAACGTGTAATATGTTTTTACATCGTAGTTCAATTCGTTATACAACTTCTAACAATAGTTGTTGATTAGTTTCTAGCTTATTAAGACGAGATTTGAAACGTGACCTTCGGACCAAGAGCAAGGATAGCTACTACTCTATTATGTATGTCATAATGTAAGTGTTGGTCAATTTCTCACATTGTCAAATACATGCGAATGCTTATTGTAAACATGGCACGTAATTTGCAAATATTTATTGTGTATAATTATGTTATGAATAAACCTTTTCTTGTAGACAAGTCAATGCCTTGTCTTAAAATTACCATGCAATGTTAAATATATAGCTTTCACGTTTGCACAATACATTTCTACACACTAGTAAGTTGTTCATTTAAACGACGCAACAAATCTACGCTTCTAAAAGCAAGTGAATGTCCAAAACAACTTGAAATATCATCGATGTAAATTTCCCCATAAAATTCAAAATACAATGTCCACACACTTGCTTGGCACCCTATCCAATTCCTATACATGTACATGATTTTCCTGATGTTTAATTTAACGTACATTAGAGCCTTTGCTTTAAATCTCCATCCCTTTGCAGAAATCAGAGGTCATCCTGGACGCCATTTTGGAATTCCGGAACCGTACCAATATATCGTTATTTATAGCAGCAGGCAGGAAGTCTCCAGGCCACCCGAACATTTAGGTATATAACATGTCTTGAAACATTTTGGTTCACTATAGCTTATTATTGAGTATTAATTTTGCTGCTCCGTCATCCCTTACATAAAAAGTCGACTAGAATTTACAATTCGCCCGCCCCCTAAATTGCTATTATACATTTAACCCGAGTTATTGTTCAATTTAATCTTTAGTATTATTTTAGTTATTGAAACAAGTAAGTGCCGTTCAAAATACATAGCATGACTTAATTATACATCTGTACTTGCAGGGTTAGGGGCGGATACATTGAAAAGTTGCTCCGAAAAGTAAAAGCAAAATTAATATAATTATTAAGGAAATTTAAAACGATTTTCAAATATTTATTCAAAACAGAAACCAAAGAAAACAATAAGTATAAACAAATATTATATTTACAACAGTTTAATGTACGTAATAGAGAACGACAAACTAAATAAAATTGCTGTTGTTTATAGGCAAATTTCTACAACGTATTTTTTTATTTCGTCTAAATGTCTATATCCTAAACTTAAGAGTGCACAATTTAAACTTACCTTCTTAGTCAAAAGTACAGCAGCATTATACTACTCAAAAAGCTTACATGTAGTAAAACATCAACACATTCACGAAAGCATTTAACAATTCCACTTTTTAAGGTAACACCAATACACAGAGAAGTAAAAACTAGTCACATCCAGCAAGCGCTAAATGTTGCTTACAAATGGACATTCTGTTGAATAATATCTGATTCCGATGCGAATACAAATTTGGTTGAGACTTAAGGATCAAGTGTATGTCTGATTTATGAATACTTACAGAGATCTTTGCCATCGTCCGCTTTCACAGTGTTTTGCATTGTGTATACAACAACGATTCAGTGAACATTTCTGAATGCAAGACTTATACAGCTATTGTATTTTGTGTATGTGTTTCCCTCTTGCTCCATCGAATAGAGATATAAATGCCTTAGTGGTCAAAATATGAACTTTCACGATTAGCAGGGATCAACTTTATTCAGAAATGAAGGTATACACATTCGTTTTGGGTAGGAGTCTAATAATTCAGTTATTTTATTGTGCAATTTGTATAATAATAATAATAATAAATTCTTTATTTTCAGAAGGTTAGATAGTTAAGGTTAACAATAAATTGTACATATTTTTTTCAATATCACAGGTACCTGAAGCAATTTTTTTTTTCTGTGCGGACCATTACTATAATAACAATAACTTATTATAATAATAGTAATAGTCCACATATATAGAAAATTATAGTATTTTGTTTCAAGTACCTGTGTTCAATATGGCCTTCTATTAACAATATAAACACGCACAAATAAACAAGAATTCACACACGCACACCCACACCCACACACACACAATCACGCACGCATTCACACGCATACACAATACAATGTTATTTAGTTTGTCGTTCTCTATTACGTATACTACACATGTACACATACACTACACATGTACACATACACTACACATGTACACATACACATGGCCAACAAATTAGACTCTTTAATTATTTAGGCTAATAACACATAAATACATGACCAGAAAATATTGTATCTCAGTTACATTTAAACACCCTCGAAAGGGTCTTTGACAAGATTGTGTTTTGTAGTGGCTTTATATATTCAATATTATACGAATTTTAGGTCATTGTTACGCAATTTTCAAAGTGATTTTGACCGCTCATATATCTTTCAGTTGTTACAGGAAACGCTACACACACTAGGCAATGTCTCCCCACTCAGACCCCCGGGGAAACAACAGAAAAGTAGTCACGGAGAAGATGCAAGGGTTAATATGTATGGGTATAGTGGTGCAAGGAATGATCTGGCCGACCATAAAAAACTAGGAACAATTTAGGGGGACTACAATGGGGAAAACGTTTAAAGGATGGAATCACGAAACAAGTCAAGCAAGTCAGTAATAATAGGTCGAATGGGGAAGAAAAGAACATGAATATTATATCGAGTAAAATAACTGCACATGAGGATAGGAGAACTTTACATACATATATATAAATAATTACCACATACGAGTTATAGCCTTGGAACTGTTAGTAATAATACTTGGGGGATTAAATCAATTTAACAGCTAGCTAACCTCATACTTAACCGCTATATGGTCATTAATTTATAAATACTGAATACTTATTCTTAGTTAAAAAGAACACTTATTCCGAATCAATAATATGTGAAACATGATTCATATCGGCATAGTCATCGGCGCAGATAAAAGTTTAAATACAATTAGGCAGAATACATTTCAGTGCAATGCAGCTATTTCCTAAACAGGCCCATAACCAAGTAATTGTTTTCCATACATAAACATTTCTAAACAGATATCGGAAGAATGTGCTCAAATATATGGATTAAAGAAGAAACACACAGTAAAACCTCAATAACACCATTTGGACCCTTGAACATTAGCATTCTTATTGAGGTGGCCTAATATTGAGGTATTATTTAATTTAAGTTTTAAGTCTACAGCTAATCCCTTTGTTTCCATAAAATATAATCCACTTCATTCCAAAATAAATATACGACGGGTTATTTGGAAAGTTTGTAGACCCTGTTCATGCTGATTTAAAAAATAAGTGGACCTTCTTGTGTATTTCATACGACAAAGGCCAATATGTTTTAAAAAAGATCCAGCGATGAAATAATATTGTTTGTACACTGATGGATAAAATATTGGTAACCTATTGGATGGCCGGTATAATTTGAAAAATTGCACAAATTGAAATGCAAATATGTTTCTCCGTCTCTCTATAATACAAAACGCCCTCAAAAACGTTATGTTATTGATCGACATGTTAAGGTTATTTTCTGAAATTGTTTTGTGTCCAGTACTTCAAATCATCAATTGTTCATAGCTGTATTCAAGAGATGTAAAAAACGTATTGACGTCATTTGGATACATTGAGTAACGCCGTGGTATTTTGTGTGGGACTTGCAAAATCATGCTAGATTTTTAAAAAATAGTTAATTCTTTCGAAACATTAAATTATTCGCTTTCCGTTCTTATTGGCGCCGCCCATGAGGGCGCGGCCTTTAATGGAATCACGAATTTTTTGAGACTATGGTAGGAGCATCTATTTATAACTGAATCTATTTTTTTATTAAGGGTTAAATTGCAGTAAATATTACACGTTACTTTTTGTATTTTTATGATTTAGAAATAAAATATTTGTAATGCATTTGTATTGTCGAATAAATGTCTTTTACAAAGTTAAAACGATATGTTTATGATAAATGCTTGCTGATCCCCGAAAAATAAGACGATTCTACATAAACAGCCTGTATGTTAGTTGTCGAAGATAAAATAATAAAAACATTAATTATGAAAATCTTCATTTTCACTTTACTTAAATCAATATTAACACAGTGGTACTTGTACCGTGGATATTCATGCAAGTTACGGTGTTAAAAAGGAAATACACACCAATGATAGTGTGAAAATGGACTATTCCAAAACGGTCGATTCTACATAAACAGCATGTGTGTTAGGTGTCGAAGATAAAACAAAATGTTAGAAAAACTATTGGTGCCGGATTTGTTAATATATGTAGATAAACAGAGTCGCGGTAAGGGCTCGTACGCATTCTTGAAACATTACGAGACAGGTGGAGATACATGTAGTTACAATAAACCTGGTTACACATTTCTAATCTCAAGGCAAATTCACTATTATCAATACGGAAAAACTTGACAAACTACACAAACTACCACTGATAACTTATCGAGCCCTGAGCTAGCACGAATTGACTACCGAAAAAATGATTTCGGAGATAAAAAAATACGTTCTTGGACTAAAATTCCATGATTGTTAAACTACAATAACTCGTAAGATAGTTTCACAACTTAAAGGGAGACTATTGAAAAGGGTTACCAGACATCAGAAATACAATACATTGAACGAAGACGAAGATAGTGCGGAGCGGGTGCACTATTCTGTATCTTTAAACCATTTTATGAAAATTTGTGATATCGACATATGTACTAATTCAATGGAAAATTATATTTTATAATGGCACACATTTCGATGTTTTTACGATTGTAAATCATTTTACAGTAAAAGTCTATCAACTTCCCGAACAACCCCCGTTCTGGAGTATCGTGTATTTATCTTACATAGACTATAAAGTTGTAAGTAAAAAATGATTACTCAATTAAGTAAAAATGTCGGTCGCTGTTTCCTCTACAATCTGCTTGTATTTGATGAAGAATTTATTGCGACAAAATCCTTAACGGAAAAAACACAATTGTATACATTAAGCCTTATTTCCATACAAATATACAATCCTAGAGCACAGAGAGTCAAGATATATTTTTTTGGCAGACAGAAAGTCAAAGTTTACAAATTGTACCGCTCTTTGACAGAATAAACATTTGCATACAGCGTCAGGTGTCAAATTGCTTCTCAAGTTGAAAATGAACGAAAATACATTATTAACAAAGGGGAATAAAAAGGACGCTCTAACCCGTTGTTAGACAGTAAATAAGGAAAACGTGAAGGCAAATCAATAGTGTGTAATCAGTAAGTGCAACTTAAGCAATTTGAAAGACAACGAAAGCAACCACAGGTCACAAGAATCGCAAAACTCCATAACATATCGTGTTGTTGTCATCTAGAGTCACGTCCGTACTGGCAGTTTAACAAAGTTCATCGGTAATTGAGTCTGGGTCGTGAATCTGATTAATATTGCTTCTCCTATCAAACAACGCCTGTCTATAATTTGGCATTTTTTGGTAGTCATATGAATGGTATTTTGTCAGCATGATTGGTCAGTCAATCATTATGGTTTGGACATAAAGATGTGTACAACGTAATTTCATGGTGATACAACTAATTAATTCGTCCAAGCAAAATGATCAGGAGAATACTTATATTTGTTAGATTATATTGTTATTGCTGGAAATTCAGTACAATCATCTAATTATGCAACAAGTGATAGTAAAAGTCTCAGATTCCAGACTCATCAGGAAAAGTGAACAAAAGGATGTCTAACAATGCTTTCCCTATTCTAAATATTATAATGTACATGAACTTGGATTTACGCATCATTTAACCACACAGATACCGATGGTGTCATGGCATAGTTAGTATGCAATTGCTTCATCTATGGATAATGCCGGGAAGGAAACCAAGTATATATAAAAGAGGATATTCGTGATTGATTAATGTAAACTTTGTAAAGTTGTTAACTAGTTTCGCAATCAATTAAAAAAGCATAAACTAACCCAAGACGAGTAATGCATCCACTTGTTCGTTTGCGGAGAGCACACGACTATACCGAAGTCAGAATGAGCATTTCTGTTTACAGCCAATGGCTGAACATTGTCGCACATTTGGGGAGAGGACCTTTATCTTTTTCCTAGTATCAAGTTCATATAAACGACCACGCAATGTAGTTTAATAAGATTGAGACAACAACGTATTTTGATGGAACTGTGTCGAAGTTTCAAAGAATGAACTGTGGAGACATGTTCAAGTTCGAAGTTAAATTACGCGGAATGGTTATCGGTGGAATTTGTCAAGTATGCAAATGAGTAAAGTGAACATCCCTGCTCTTTGCAATAAATACAACTCATTTCAAAGAATAAACAAGGCAGTAGCTAGTCACATCACATGTTCTATCCATGTTGGTGTATTCAATTGTTTTATATTTGCGAAGTCAAAAGTTTCACTCCCAGTGCGGAACAGTGTATACTATTCTTGAATGGTTCGAGGTGTACACACTGACTGGACGTCAATGCTTTAGAGTTTGCATCAATTATCTGCATGTCTTACCCATGTGTGAGTTAGAAATGTTATAAAAGTGGAATCGTCATCGCTTAAGATATTAAATAAACTGCAAAACATATATACCTCTTCTTAACAGATTTGTCGGACTAACAGTAGTCGTTCTTTAAACCACTGGACCACTTGTTGATTGGAGGTTAACGTCACTGTGACCCAGATCGGCTACATATTTGGTTAATGTGTTTAGATAGTGTCAGCAGGATGACAGAGGTCATTTGACGCAATCATCTAAAGTGTTTTATCTAATAAGCCGTCACAATAAACCAGTTAATGTATCAAATACTGAATTATTAATAACATAATATTGATAATTGTGGAATAATGCGACAACACTAGAGACCTAGCTAATTCTGGAAGAGCTTAATGTATATCGCCCAATTATTACATCTCATTGAACGTTTGATATATACGTTCAACCCAATATATAACTTGACGCAACCATTTATCATAATGAGTCAATGCGCAACTTACCACTCTACTTAAGGTCAAGGTCAAACGGCGAGATAAAAAGGCAGAGCATCGTTACCGCTCTACATGGTATTTCATTGAACAGGTGTAACGAACCGTTAACGTTTGGTTCTCCTCACTGTTTACCATTGCGCATTTTCTGTGCCAGATGTATTTGGATTGAGGGTCATTGTATTGAGGTATTGTCTTGTGTATGTGGCATTCCCTTTAACCACTTAATATATCTTTTGGTAACATAAGATGCCACACAGAACGCAACTGTAGACCGTGTATATCCAATGTGAATGTCATATGTGAGATAAAATGTTAAATATATATTAGCACATAAATCATATAAAAGGTATGTCAGTGTCCGTTTGAACAATACTTACTTCGTGAAATTCATTCTTTTTCAAACAATAAAGCATGGAGTCACTCTTCAAATGGGTGTCTGTGGTATTGTTACTTATGCTGTAAACAGTAATCACAATATTTTGTTCAACGAAAATATAACAAATGCGGTTAGTTATAGTTCAGTAGTATTTATTTTGTACCAACCAATGTATTCATTGTCACACGAAATTTATCGTCGATTGCAGCATTTTTAATGACAGTTGGGGTGACAACGAAACACACCGTTCTAAATTAAAACGCAGTCTTATCTTTGATGTTATCAATGAGGTATTAGTGTGCTGCAACATAACAAACAACACACGTATATCGGACTGATGGCACATTCAACACAAAATGAAATATCCGGTAGAGACGTTCCTTCTATGCTTTCATGTGCGACGAACACTTAATTTGGGACATACAATGTCTCACAACATGTCTCGTTTTTGGCAAATACAATGTTCTGATTGAATATTCCCATGTGCGAACCTTTACATTACAATCCAATGTCTATGAAAATGCGTCACGTCGAGTATTTGGCACTTGCTTAACATTAAAATACACTTTCCATACTCAAGTGTCCACTATAAACTAATGCGAGTAAAGTATGTGACGTGAGTGCTCAGTGTAAGTCGGGTCCATGATTGTTCATGTATTCAACCTGCAGTACACGAACACGTCATCTAGACATTTAGGTATTGTTTGTTGAAAAAAATAAATAATTAACTTAATTGCTGTTCTTGAAATTCCCGATTCTACTGAATCAGGTTGTTCGGATAAAATGGGTATGGAGAAGAAGTCAAACTGTTAAAGATATGGAGCAAACAAGTAATATAGTCATATGACATTTGATCTATAAATGTGACATTGACCATGCGTCAATCTGGTTGGAACATAGGCTCCGCACATCGTTTCGATATCATGAACATTCGTGCCAAGTTATTTCAAAATCCTTCAAAAGGACTGCAGAGATATGAAGCGAACAAGTATTTTGACCTTTGACCTTTAAGTCTGACCACGACCCTCAACTAAACGTGCGTTCTACACATCGTCTCAATATAGTGAACATATGTGGCAAGTTAATTGACAACACGACTTGTGACAGACGAACAGACAGATCAACTTCGTGGATTCGATTTTACAACCTTCGGATCAGGACGCAGATGTTCTCTATGCCTCTCTCGTCAGTTCAAATAATTGAAACTCACCAACGTTATATATGATACCAAACGCATCTAGATTATTGAACCTCAAAGGTTATACCGCACTTTACCAGATAACACGTTCTATAACGTTTCTTTTGACCATTTACACTGTGTTATTGAAGCAATTCGGTATTAAAATAAAGTCAAGTTTGAGAAACACGAAAAATCGGTCAATGGCGCTACCGGGAATCGAACCGAGGTCTACGGATTGCCGGTCCGTTATGCTAACCACTACACCACAGCGACCTGACGTAATGTTCGTGTAAATTTATCATATATAAATTTATGATTAAGGTAAACTACACTAAGGTCATTTTATGAATAATCTACAGTTGAAGGGAAATAACTGTTACTTACGTAAATTTGCAACACAACATGGTTATCTTCCTTACCGGTATTGTCTGTTCTGATGATAAGGGTATAGTCCGCGTTCTATGCATAAATGACCAAGTATGTATACGTTTTAATTAAATTAATGTCATAGTGTAGTTAATGGCATAGTGTAATTATAGACAGATTGTAGTTAAGAAATGCATTATAATTACTGTATACACAAACGGATAGAAACTAGAGTAAGTAAGTTGGAATCCTGACGGAGTTGCTCAGGTCGCTTTGGTACCAGAAGTCATACATAACCACACACTCCTATTATTTCACTCCTCCAGCATGAGGAGAGCGTCCACACCCGGCTTCCAATCCCGACTATGGCTGTTATATAGGTGTGAGTGTTACAAGTCAATATATGTAAACATACTAATGCACATTTCGAAAGTGAATCGCGATGTACACAATTAATTTACAGTTATAATCTAATCGCAATTGGAATACTTGAAATTAATCTCACGTATTCATATTGAATGCGCTTCGTGATATATTGATGTAAAGGTGTGTTGTTATCAACCCAATTTAAGAGCAACACTGTCGCTGCTTGGATACATATGTGTATAACAATGTACATTTACGACATCCCCATACCAACACCCTTTGGGATAAGGATACTTCGGTCTGTGAGGAGAGGTTGTTGCTCTAGCGATGTTGCATGGTATTTAAATCTTACGACGAACAAATGGTTATAGTAATGTTGTTACCCAAGTGAGGTTTGTTCTGTATGATATAGAGTGTATAATACTGTCACTTTGATATCTTGCCAACTTCACGGCGATGACAATCGTGTGTATCTAGAAGATATTATTACACTAAGTAACATTGTGTAGTAACGGTACATTGACTATATACCAGAGTTAAGGGTAAATGAAATGATCACCATGTACCCTCCTGTGTAAGGTTATCCTGAAAATCCGACGATTTGTATTCAGCGACGATGGTATATTTAACATCAGCATGATCTGTACATTTATATGGACACTGAAGTTCTGCTGACAGTAGTCCTGAGATGAAACACACGAGTTTAGCCTTTCTGTTTGTCAAACAATAATCTGTAAGCTGGTGGGTGAAAGATCAAATGAATGAAATTAAAAATAACAATAAGAACCTGTACTCTTGTGTGTGGCATTATCCATTTAAAAGCCGGGGTTATTTTATAAGCGTATTCTAGTTTCTCACAGGAAGACGCGTATAGGTCTCAATAATAAGTGTGAGAACTTTATTTATGACCCACCATAATGCATGTTTAATTATCTCGAACATGTACATTCGTTAAATGTTGTCTGGTCTCGTCTAAGTCAATGCAATAGAACACGAAAGTAATTTGTGTTTATTCCATTTTGAGTGACCCCCGTGTTTTATTACGTCTGCGTTTTAGTAAGTTTTCAAATGTGCGTTTAAGTGCATGACACGGTCTAGAGTAGCCTGTCAGTCATTTAGATAATTGAAGTATATTGTGAAGTCGGTAAAGGACCTTTTTAGATCTTAACTTTCTTCGTGGGGTGTAATAAGCGTCGCCTTTATGTTGCTCCAAAACAGACAGTCATGTCTGTAAACGGTGAGCATAACTATATGCTTATATTTTGTCAAAATAACCAAACTGATAGTGTTGCACTCAGAATTTGAGTTTTCGATTAATTTTAGCCATTAGGAAGACGGTTAAATTTTATATGTCACCTCCTTGATTAAGGCACAAATGTTGGGTAGCGAAATATGTATTCACTAAAGGAGAAGTGTGTGCAGGGCAATAGTCAGTCGACTGAAACATAACAAAATCAGGACTTTTTTCAAAATATTTTACTAACAATATCAAATTTAGTGTTTTACACATATCAAATCGAAGAGGCTGAATAACAACAATGTATTTATAATACACGCAATACTAATCTATTGCTCCCTCTTTCCACTCTTTTATCTTTTTCCTATAGAAAATTTCACGAGTTGTCATAAATTGCTGCAATTTTTTATAATAAACTTAATTTTCATATCTTTTTGCAGACGATTGTAGTAAATTGAATAGTCTGGAAATTGTATATTTATTCTTACATCATAAACTGTAAATACTTGCAAACATTGCATCGGTAAAAATACCATTTTCTCTCATCATGGCAATGGGCATCCAGTAAAGACAATGGTGACTAATTCAAGTGCTAGTGTATAAGTTGCCGATTTGAGTGAGTCTATGTCTGGTTTACGACACGTGTTTCTTCGAGTGCATGTTCCAGAACTTAGGAGATTGAGACAAATATCGGTTACTGACTAAGACACACATATTTGAGTTTACCTTGTACATAACCTAAATGATAAACGTGCTCAAATTAGAATACAATTGACATAAGGTGAAATAAACAGGAAAAGGCAATAGTAAAAACACATAAACAAGAATTAACAAATTTACAAAATGTACACTGTGTTTGTTTAAGAGGCTTTTAGGCAAAAACAACATAAAAATGACAGAAGATAAACAAGATAATTATATGCAAAACTAAAATAATTACAAAATTAACAATATTGATTATAATAACAAACCCATATTTAATAGAACCAAATGAATGAAAATTACAATGAGTAACAATGTACATTATCAGCTAACAGATAATTGGTTTATTACAAGAGTAGAAGTTATGACTGAATGTAATTAAACACGGTCTATATTGCTGAGACTAAGAATTAGATCCAAATATAGTAAATAGAAAATCCTGATGTATCTAAATAGTATTGTGGTATATTTCTGCCACCAGATAACTACTTAATTAACCAGAAAATTATGTGGTTATCACGTTAAACAAACTAGATAACTACTTAATTAATTTCTAGTTAATTAAGTGGTTAACGAGTTAAGTATCTAGTTAACTACATATTTTTCTAGTTAATTATTACGTTAACTAGATATCTATATACTTAACTCGTTGACCACTGAATTAACTAGAAAAGTATGTATTTAACTAGATATTTATCGCGTTAACAACTTAACAGTTACCTAAGCATTACGTAGCTTATGTGGAACCTATCTAGTTAACTACATAATTAACTAGTGATATGCATTCAAGTATACACACATTAGAGCATCATTCTGAAATAGGTTGCCATCAACGTCTGTGTTTCCATAATGTAATGCAGAGATCTTTAATGTGTTTTTGTAATAATAAAAAAAGTTAGAAACCTTATATCAACACAACTTAGACAATAAAAAACATCGGTGATAATCATAATAAATATGGTGTATAAATACTAATGGATAAAAATAAGTATTATAATTATGATTAACATTTTGATGACAATAATGTATGTTGAAACTATATTGATCATACTGATAACAGTGATTATGATGACCTACCAACGATAAAAATGATGCAGAAGAGAAGGTACATGGCGAAGATGAAGCAAGCGATTATGCTGGTGACTGTGTAATACGTGATTACATAATTCATAATGAAACTGATGCGGATGTTGACGATGATGAAGATAATTATGATGACAACAATACTGGTGTTCTGATGGTGGTGCTTTTGGTTGCAACACGGATTTAATCATGGATACAATTATATCGAGGATTGCAGATGAAACAGTAACACTAGTTTGCTCCAAATATTCGATAGTGATCCAGGTAGGTGCTATAAACTAACGGACTATGTTAAAATGAACATCAAGAAATGCAAAGAAAACATGACAAACCTACAATAAGAGTCAAGTATAACCATTATCCATTTCAAAACTCAATCACTGTTGCAATAACATGTACATAAGCTGAAAGCAATAACTGTACAAAGCTGACATCGTTTTGATCAAACACAGCGAAGGACACTTGTTGATATCGCCACTAGCAACACTAGATATTATGAAAGACAGCACCATGTTGACTGTATCAGTAGGTTTCACACAGGGGCTTCTCATGACTCTTCAATACTTTTAAGCTCAAGCTGAGTATCCTGAAACAAGTTTATTAAAAAATAATAATTAGTGTGCCTTATCTTGTATAATTGTAGAATTTTCAACATTTTCTTATAGAAATCAAGGTAAATTAGTTTAACCAGATACATGGTTATGATCATAAGGGCAGATGACCTAGTATTGTCAAGAAAGGATCGTAAAGCTTTATTGTGTTATTATTGAAGTCAGTCACATGAACGTACTGAACGCATTTTCCATCTTCTTTTCCATACTGGCCAAAACCCCGTTGATACAGAGCCATAGTTGTATGAAATGATCTTCAATCGCCTAGATATACTACGTAATTATGTTATATGTGTGACATATTGTCTTTTATCTGGAACAACGCATGTTCACACAGTCTAACCAACTTTGGAGATAAAATGTCAATGTATATTGGATCTGTTTATTCAAATCCAAGTTTGGAGACAAGTCAGCAACTAATGCCTATAATTGGTTGGTTCTGAACACAATCTATACATGCACCAATCGCTTGACTGGATTCAGGAGTTTGTGTCCAAACACAGTTAATAACCCAGTCAACTGATGTTTGAGTATTTCGAAGGTGAAAGCGAACTAGTTTTATTCTGCTTCTTTATTTACATTTTTGATCCTCCTTGTGTTCTCAAGAACACTAACGTAATTTCAAACATTTTTATGTGACACTTAACAATACCTTCATATGTCCATGTTTTCCGTTCTCCACCACGGTATGGTCACTGAACTGTGATTGTGGTTCTGTGTGTGTACATGTATATGTGGTTCCGTGCATTGAAACGTGCATGCTGCTTCTTGACATAAGCTTATGCTGGCTCCATTTTCTTAGCAACACTTGCAGAACCTTCGGAGGGAGAGAGAAATGTATAACTGGCATATATACATTTTAATAGAAATATATATAAATATGCAAGTTGTTACGAATGTATAAAAGCATATTTGAGCGCTGCTTTGGGATTTACATTTTCTACAAGTGAAGTCATTCCAAAAAAAAACGCAACATGTGATGTCACTATTTGCAAACAGGAAACAATATTTACTCCATATGGTCACTTCGTTTTCATATTGCCATACGGGGCAAATATATCTTACTGTCAGTACATGGTGACGTTACATGTGACGTTCTCCGGAAATGACATCTCTTTAAGAAGAGCTTGAAAATCATTTCGAACCATTTTGTCGCAATCAGCTGGAAATATTATTTCACATTTCGAATCATTGACACATTTGTAACCGACATCGCATGTGCAACTTGTTCGTAACAGTGTTGCCAAATTTAAGTTGATGGTCTAGCAAATTCTGATATTTTTCTCTTGATACAAAGGCAAACTCAGTGTGAAGATTTACTCACCTCGCTGTTGCAGAAACAGTATATGAGACTCACGAACACACCCTATAATGTATAAAGGAATACAATCAACCTGTTTTATTAAAAATAAGTAAACAGGCAAGCATCTATTTTGTTGTAGTGTGTGTAACGCCATTTTTCAGCACTGTTTTAGTTACATATGACTGTGAGGTGACCTTACCAGTTTTCCTTAAAATAATTATCAAACAGTACTAACATGCCCTTCTACAATTAGCTGACAATTTCTCCGCATGAATCTGAGGCGGCGGACAAATGCCTGTAGCAGAATGTCTCGGAAAGACATGACAAGCCGCACCCGAGTATCGAACACGAACCAGCCAGGGCACAGCCTAATGTATGTATATATATATAACGCTTTATCAACTGCGCTCACAAAGCGGGCAATCGTGAGTATAAGATACTTCAATGAAAATAAATTTTGCCATTTCACAGTAGTAGATTTATAGATGTAATACTTAGTATTCTCTTCCTGAAAAATGTTTTTGAGCCAAAATGTTTTTTTCTGAGTGTATACTACACTTATTTTGTTTAAGATTCAATAGAAGTAATACTAAGTATCTTCTATCTGAAAAAGTTTTTGAGTCAAATGTTTTTTTCTGAGCGAATAATACCCTTATTTTGTTAAACATTCAATATAAGTAATACTATGTATCTTCTTCTTGAACATGGTTTATCTGAGTATATCAGACTATGTTTCCATCCAGTTCTATAATACAATAAGCACTAGTCAAAACAAATAACGAAATGACCCTAATAGCAAATTAAGTAAATCACTCTTAAAGTGCCTTCTGCACATCTACTCGTTTAATGCTTTAAATAGTTGAATTACCTCGTCAAATAAATAAATGGGTATTAAGAAGAACGTCCAAGGCACCAAGATGACAGTAGGGTTCTTAAAGATATTGTCTTTTATGAGAAATGCATGTAAATCCTACTAAGTAGTATAATTTCGATAACTTTATAATAACACTAGATACAAATAATCAAGATTGTATGAATCATTTCTTCTTACAACTTGTTTTGAAAATACTAATCCAACTTAACGACCGTTGAAATATACGACAGTCGTACAATAAAAAGTCATTAAACAGTCATTATTCCGGCAATAAAAACAAAGCTTTTCCGAGTGTATGCCACTATTATAACTGTGATAAAGTTTATTAGAAAATGACCTATTCGCTTGCTGGAAGTATGTGACCATATTGCAAGTAAGCTGTTCTAACATTTATATATGGAAAAGCACAATGGACACACAGTGGGCTGGAGATAGTGCACCGGGCTGCTGATCCAGAGGTCGTACGTTCAAACTGACTAACGGCAAGACGTGTTCGCTGTACTCCCATTTTCTGAACGAGGAACGAGAAGTAGCTAGAATCATAGAAAGCAATGCGAGAGGGACTACTATAAATTGAAAAGTATTTTGTTTCATAAAGGAAGAAAAATAATTTAAAATTCCGTATGGCAAGAATCTTGCAAAGTAGATTATACCTGTAAAGAGACAAGCAGGGCAACAGCAATATGGTAAATCTCTTCTAGGTCGGTACCCGGCTCAGGTCGTATAGGAAACAGCAAATACTGAAGCCCAAGTAATGGAACAAGTATAAGCGTTGCTTTTGTTGCCTTCCTGGAACCAAATGAAATATCATAAATTAAACCAACACATAGACAAGTCTTTTCGCTTCTGAATTTGATTTTTATAGTTCATAACAAACTAGTTGAGTATACCATTAAGCCTCGGTCACAATGCAACCCGAGATAAGTTTGTCGTATGAAATATACCTTTTTTCTGACGTGGTTGAATTTCTTAGGAAATGAACAATGTTGTGGAAGTTTTCGAATGAAAAGTTAGATGTTTTCACGACAGGAACAGGCAAAGAAGGCAGACAATTTCGTAGTTATGTCGCAGGTCTGCCGTACAATAGTCGCCGGACAAACCTAGACGAAACGAAATCACGCCCATCCTTCGTTTATCAAACTTTAAGTATACAACTTAGTGTCGCACGACATCTATAATGTATTTCACAGTTGCCAAAAACACTACTTTGGTTTATTACCCACAGACAGACATGAACTACTCTAAAACTGAATCTATGTAATGGTCGCAGAATGATTAATGATTCAACCGACTTGCTACCTTAACTAAATACATTCCAGTATCATAAATGCTGACCTCGTTTTATACCAGTCTACCATCGATAAGAAAGCATTAAATTCCTGGATTTTTGACGAAGTCATCACAATCATATTGAAATTAAGAGCCGTTGGTAAAACGGCCCCCTGCTCATTACCAGTCGATATAAATGTCTAGTTTTATGATATAAAACAACGTGAATAAGAAATTATTACAGAGCCTAATAAGTCTTTACATTTCTTAACAAAGATTAATAATGATGGACTGTAGGGTTCCACACAATGTTTGAAAATATGGGGCAAACCTTATATCAGATGTGGGTTTTGTACAGATAACAATTCATCCTGTTGAGTAATAACATATAATAACTAAGTACATGTTAAGCTATACCTTGTCTGGTCCACTTCAGGCATCTGTCGTAGTTTTGTGATGAGAAGCCTGATGATGTTCACAAGAAACAATACGTTCACCTATAATGTATATACAATACGTTCACCTATAATGTATTTACAATACGTTCACCTATAATGTATATACAATACGTTCACCTATAATGTCTATACAATACGTTCACCTACAATGTATATACAATACGTTCACCTATAATGTATATACAATACGTTCACCTACAATGTATATACAATACGTTCACCTATAATGTATATACAATACGTTCACCTATAATGTATATATAATACGTTCACCTATAATGTATATACAATACGTTCACCTATAATGTATATACAATACGTTCACCTATAATGTATATACAATACGTTCACCTATAATGAATATACAATACGTTCACCTATAATGTATTAACAATACGTTCACCTATAATGTATATACAATACGTTCACCTATAATGTATATACAATACGTTCACCTATAATGTATATACAATACGTTCACCTATAATATATATACAATACGTTCACCTATAATGTATTTACAATACGTTCACCTATAATGTATATACAATACGTTCACCTATAATGTCTATACAATACGTTCACCTATAATGTATATACAATACGTTCACCTATAATGTATTTACAATACGTTCACCTATAATGAATATACAATACGTTCACCTATAATGTATTTACAATGCGTTCACCTATAATGTATATACAATACGTTCACCTATAATGTATATACAATACGTTCACCTATAATGTATATACAATACGTTCACCTATAATGAATATACAATACGTTCACCTATAATGTATTAACAATACGTTCACCTATAATGTATTTACAATACGTTCACCTATAATGTATATACAATACGTTCACCTATAATGTATTTACAATACGTTCACCTATAATGTATATACACTACGTTCACCTATAATTTATTTACAATACGTTCACCTATAATATATATACAATACGTTCAGCTATAATGTATTTACAATACGTTCACCTATAATGTATTTACAATACGTTCACCTATAATGTATTTACAATACGTTCACCTATAATGTATTTACAATACGTTCACCTATAATGTATTTACAATACGTTCACCTATAATGTATTTACAATACATTCACCTATAATGTATTAACAATACGTTTACCTATAATGTATATACAATACGTTCACCTATAATGTATTAACAATACGTTCACCTATAATGTATTTACAATACGTTCACCTATAATGTATATACAATACGTTCACCTACAATGTATATACAATACGTTCACCTATAATGTATATACAATACGTTCACCTATAATGTATATACAATACGTTCACCTATAATGTATTTACAATGCGTTCACCTATAATGTATATACAATACGTTCACCTATAATATATATACAATACGTTCACCTATAATGTATATACAATACGTTCACCTATAATGTACTGCAAAATAGTTGATTAAACTGCAACATTTTCGGTGAAAGCGTCGTTTTCTTGGATTCAAATTACGCAGAATGGTTTCAAAATATCAGCACAATTAAACTGAGAAGATTGTTATTCAAAAATAGATTCAAAATTGAACATTTATCCCAAGTTGTTGACTTGAAGTCAACGTGAAAGCATTATGATGCGATCATATAATTTGCTAGTACACCAAAGACAAACAAAAGGTTGCGTAATGATCTTGTAGTTTATTTTTTGACCTGACTACACCATATAATCATCCTTCTTTTTACAACCATAGAGTGATAAAATACACAGACTGATCTATTTTTGCTTTTCATAAATGTCAAACCTGTTCTACAAAAACATTTACGAGACGAAGAAAATACTTAATAAAATACAAAATCACAACTTCGTGGTATATATATTCATTTCCCATAACAGAAACATCAACATTTTTTATATTATAGCTACATTTTTTTGAATTAATATAAATGCAAACGTTGCTGTATCATCATTTAATTGTACATAAAACGAAAATGATATACGTGTCTGGTATATCTTTGATATTTAACGTTTTTCGTGCATCGACTTGTTTATTTATATGAATAATGCTTAAGAGAGGTTATACTAATTTTACTGTTTTACGTTTTTATGGTTATTGAAGGGAGGTATTTGCTGAAAAGAAGGCCTTCGGTTTGTAAAGGTTACAGTGCTGATCAAGTTGTTGTAAAGACATGAAAATGGTTGTGGTGCTGATCAAGTTGTTGTAAAGACTTGAAAATGGTTGTGGTGCTGATCAAGTTGTTGTAAAGACTTGAAAATGGTTGTGGTGCTGATCAAGTTGTTGTAAAGACATGAAAATGGTTGTGGTGCTGATCAAGTTGTTGTAAAGACTTGAAAATGGTTGTGGTGCTGATCAAGTTGTTGTAAAGACATGAAAATGGTTGTGGTGCTGATCAAGTTGTTGTAAAGACTTGAACATGGCTGTGGTGCTGATCAAGTTGTTGTAAAGACGACTTCAACATGGCTGTGGTGCTGATCAAGTTGTTGTAAAGGCTTGAACATGGCTGTGGTGCTGATCAAGTTGTTGTAAAGGCTTGAACATGGCTGTGGTGCTGATCAAGTTGTTGTAAAGGCTTGAAAATGGCTGTGGTGCTGATCAAGTTGTTGTAAAGGCTTGAACATGGCTGTGGTGCTGATCAAGTTGTTGTAAAGACTTGAACATGGCTGTGGTGCTGATCAAGTTGTTGTAAAGACGACTTGAACATGGCTGTGGTGCTGATCAAGTTGTTGTAAAGACATGAAAATGGTTGTGGTGCTGATCAAGTTGTTGTAAAGACTTGAACATGGCTGTGGTGCTGATCAAGTTGTTGTAAAGACGACTTGAACATGGCTGTGGTGCTGATCAAGTTGTTGTAAAGGCTTGAACATGGCTGTGGTGCTGATCAAGTTGTTGTAAAGACTTGAACATGGCTGTGGTGCTGATCAAGTTGTTGTAAAGGCTTGAAAATGGCTGTGTTGCTGATCAAGTTGTTGTAAAGGCTTGAACATGGTTGTGGTGCTGATCAAGTTGTTGCTAAGGCTTGAAAATGGCTGTGGTGCTGATCAAATTGTTGTTAAGGCTTGAACATGGTTGTGGTGCTGATCAAGTTGTTGTAAAGGCTTGAAAAAAGAGAAAACCAAAGTTTCTGCTTACCGCAATAGAAAACACGATTGGTCCATACACAATCCACTGTAACGAACTTTCACCCAACCAGCAACTGAAATATCATTATAAAAATTCAAATGTTTGCGACAGTTACAGTAAGTAACATGTCAGACCAACACCCACTTTGATTTTCAGTTCAAGCATTATATATAAACTATCTACGACACAAATGTGGATGATTTTATGACGTTTCGAATTGTTCCTAGACATTTAGCATTGATTCTGGAACACTATTGCATTTAGGATAGCACTTCCAGGAAACGATAACTGAATAAGTATTGGGTACTTTTCCTCTTTTAGAAAATATTGAATAAAATCATAGACTGATGGGAATAGAAACTTCATATAAGTGTTTTTAATCAAATCATTAATAATCTTATCAAAGAAAGTTATTCATATGCTGTATACTTATGAAATTATATAAAATATTAAAATAGTTTTGCAAAACGGGCATTTCAAATAAACCATAAATAAATTGAATATAGAACAAAATGTTTTCCACTAAGTCAATGAGGAATGGTATTATACGAAAGTAAATGCAGAATGTTATAAAGAAACAGGCCTCCTAGCACAGAACCTCAGGTTACGAAATAAAATCAAGAGTAAGGATGGAGTCTAAAACAAAAAAAGCAAATCCCAAGAATAATGTATACACGTTAATGTATTATTCCACGAGCATGCACATAAGGCCGCTTGACAATTAGCTCAATTTCTAGACCAGTGCTGATATTGTAATTTTCATTTCGACACAAACCGCTTACGTATAAACCCAATCCGATAAGGCTTTTATTATCGATTTATCCATTATATTGTGTAAAGGGTAGGAAGGTTCTTTAAATCATATTTTCAATTATCGAATTGGGTTTATACTAGGTTATGTTTACACAAAGCAGTACTGCCCACTGCTCATATTTCGTTAAATAAAACATACGGAAGTACTAAATCCGTAAATGAATTCGAAAGTTGTACTCTCAAACTTCACACTCGAACTACATATTAAGATTCTCTCGAATCATTTAAAAAAATGTAAAAGATTTAAAAGTTTGTGTTTAGCTGTATGGCAAAGAAAGCAAACATTTATGGTAATGGTTATTGTGTGATACATCGTGGATATTAATAAGTTGTCATTCCTCTGACCAACCAGATTAACAACACAATTTATTTGGAAGATTCGCTTGCACTCTTAACCAATTTTAAAGCAAACCAAAAACACTGTTTGACAGTGCATGCCTCTTCATATCAGAACAACAGTGATGTATAATTTGCTGTTTTAATACGTATTTATCTTCGTCTAGGCTTAATATCCGATTGATTTTAATCGTATTACTCTACAAAGGCTGCATTTATTCCATAAACCTATTAACTTTGTTTGGTTTTGGTTAAATATTTCTGATGAACGATTTATATCAATTTGTCTGGACCTGTACCGTAAATGGCTGTTTAAAACTGTCTCGCCGTATTTTTGTTCCATATTTTCATTTCTAAAGTGTCAAAATTAAGTCATTACTTTAAACGAATTGTGACAATCATTGGACTTTTCAAACCAATAAAAATGATGTTTAGTCCAAAAAGATTTACTTGGAGACTAAGTGGAGAATATTATAGGTGTTGTTTCAAATAGCAAATTTACCTTGCTTAGCACAGTTATTGACGTGCTGTGTAGTGCCACATATTGTCCGTGTCGCATAGAGTTCGCGTACGAACTGAATGTGCCACGCATTTAATCCGTGCCAAGGCGAACTATAAGCGGCGAAAATGCGTGTCATTATGGTGGAAATGTAAAAGATTACGCCGTTGAAGACGTGATCATATATGGAGGTGGAGTCAGCAGTGGCGACATAGGTCCCGTCATACCGGATGGGCTCCGGGGTATCGCAAACGATTTCGCCGGAAGTAACTTTTATTGTGAAACGATCGAGGGTAACGACAGTGACGTGGCTGTTCATGATGCCGTCAACTGTGTTCGACAGAAAGCAAACAGACGGGAGTATCGGCCACATACACACATTGGCCATCCCCTTCCAGTGATTATTACCGGAACACCGGATCCGGAATTTCAAGATACAGACGATTTTTCGTTACATGTGAGAAAACGTACAAAACATTACTGTGTCTTAGAGTTGAACAAAAGAGTGAACGTTGACCTCTTAGCTAAAGTTATATCATCCAAAGGACCCGAAATTTCGACCATGCGAGTGTTTCCCTCACGCAGAAATCCTGACAAAGTAGTGGTGAGGCTCAACTTGTATGCTGATGATATGTGTGATCGAGTGCTTGAAGACGAGTTCTGGCCGAGGTACGTGTCATGCAAGAAGTGGATGTCACGCAACCGGCGGTACCAGTATCCAAACAATCGATCGTCAGAGCAGGTGCGGGGGAGAGGGGCGTTCGAGACGGGTATTTTCAGGGGATCAGCAATTCCGCGCACCAGAGCGCATGCGTTACCTCCACGCTTCCAGGCTTTACAGACCCGGTTTACACAGGCGCGTAGACAGCAACCGGTTACAGACCAGGAGTTTTTCGTGTACGAAAACCAATTTGAGAATCTACAAACGGACGTTGACTTAACATTTTCTGCTTGTGTATATTTTTGTTTTTTTCTCATTATTGCTGTTTTATAGTATGATTCAAGTGCTTCATAAGTGTGTGATGTTTTGGCTGAAGGAAGCATTGTCGTGTGTGAACTATCTGAACATTGGTTATCAGCAAATAATAAGTTCTTTCTTGACTCAATATGTAGTGAATATGACTATTTTGGTGTTTGTGGTGTAAATAATTGTAGACGAGGGGGTGTCGCCTTTCTTTGGAAAAATAAATTATCACCCTATATTGTACCTATTGACATTGATGATGATCGCATAGTTGGTATTCAGTTGCACATTTCATCATCAGAGTATATCTTTATCTTTCAAGTATATTTACCATGTGTGAATCACAGTTATGATGTATATGCGGAGTATATTGACAAATTGTATGACCTATATTTTACTTACATGGATAAAAGGACTACTATTTTCATGGGTGATTTCAATGCAAATGTTGCAAAAAGCTATTATGCAAACTCGTGATAGACAAGTTATGCAATTTTTACTTGATTGTAATATGTGTCCTAGTCTGTTCTATTTATCTTGTATTTCGTTTCGAGAATGTTAAATCTCACAACAGATGCAAAAGGCAATTATTTTTGCATTCCACGTTAATTAATTAAAAACAGATGTTAATAGCATTTATTTTGCAATACACTGTACTTAATTTTCACTGAATATTGTTCAATCAGTGAAGCATCATTGTGTTTATTAGTTCACATTATGTCCTGTTTTGATACATTTATTTCAGGAGGTGTATTGTCATAACTATGTTTTTTTTGCTATACATGTTTGTTGTAAATAAGTTATAATCTTCAACAATAGAGGATAATAAAGTATCTAGACAGTCGAATGAATATTCACCTGCGCCCGTTCGGGATATGTTTAATAAAATAACAGAAACAAATGCTTAAATAAAATAAAAAAGTTTTGTTTTAGTGTTGCTTGATGAACAGCTTCGAGCAGTTAACCCTTTACATATTATTTGATGACATCGCAACAGCCGTAGACGGTCGGCACGGGATCAACCGGCGACCTTTAGACTGGTAATTTAGTGCGATACCGACTGCGCTAGACGGGGATTCCTAATAAATTATCATTATTATTATTTTAACCAATTAATGCAAACCAGATATGTTTAAACTTATTATTTCTGTTAAATTCCACAATTTGATCATACATGTAGAAGGCGAAGTTCATTCAGCCGAGTACACTGTAATTATACTTTAATATTGTGTCTCAACGTGTACAGTACAATGTAAATCACGTTGTCAAATTATAATAAGAGTCTGATTTAATGCATTCAAAACTTTCAGACAACAACACGTGAATAACCCCTAGACGCTGCTAACATCAGATTCCCATTAAAAAAATCGACTCTTAAACTAATAATTAAGTTTTGCATTTCTATAAACAAAATTATTTCACCGATTTGTTTCTCCTCCTTATTGCTAAAAGTCTCGCGTTTCAACGTAAATGCCGCGTGTTTTGTTGGCTATAACAATTAAATAACTTCTATATTAACGTCGGTATGAGACCGACTTAATTTCAAAGTTCATGTTTTACTTAAAATAATGTTTTATTGTAATAGTTTTAACCTGTAACCTGGATAATATGAGAAATGTTATGATATGAAAACAATAAACATGTGGTTTAAAGCATGTCACATTTAATAACATGTCGAACACACTTCATATTTAACCCACAAAGAGTTGTCGTCAGGAGCAACATTTAGTCACGTTTGCGATTATTTCTTTAGTCGGTTTATTCTGCAAGCACTCACTTGACTGTGTCGCGATATCTCAAGTTTCGCTGTAAACAAGTACAGGTTGATAAAAACAAATTACGTAACAAAAGAAAAACGTATGCACTCAGTCGCGTGTTAATTAAGTAAGTCATGTATGCTATTATGATATCATTTTTGCTGTGTGTTGTACAAAGGCGTCTAAAAGTACAAAAAAATAATAAACAATCTCCTTCATATGGCTTGCACTGACATCGAAACAAAATATAATTTCCTTTTCTTAAAGTACAGTCCTTTTGACAGACGAAATAACGTCATAAGTCTGATGTCTGCATGCACTTTAAGAGTATAAAGGTTCCCGCATTTCATGTAACTATACGGTGAGAAAGATAAGACATGATTGCTACATGTTGTATTACGCACATAATGGTCATTTACGTATACAGGCGTTGTGATACGCGGACACATTAACTAGATCCTCCTGATATCTATTAGTATAAGTTCACAGTAGACTGGCTATCTAAATTTATTTTCGTCTCTTATCCGATTAACTTCGGCTCTCGTCATATTGATGTACGTTTGGTCATTTAATACTATATAATGAAAGAGATCCATAAATGCAATGATGTCCGTAATTACAACGAAACATACCGACGAGGAACGATTCTCTCACGGAAGATCATACAGTTAATGTAATCGATGTATAATATATTTGTGCATAAAGGTCAGGATCAGGTTAATATGTTCGGACTGTTATGACTTAAACCCACTAGAATGAAACTCCCATAAGTGCACCATAGATTCTGAAGAAAGTCGATCCTAGATGTAAGTTGGACATATTATCTTATTGAAACGGTAAAGTAAAAATAACAAGAACTATCTTGAAAAAAGATGGTCGGCGCAGTTTGAAGGTTAAGATTTGTTGCGCAACATAAATAATGCCGGGATGTTAGGATTAATCTTCATTATCATACAATCGGGCAAGGTGACCAGTCATTTTTATTTCATATTTTGGTTAGATACATTACACTGATAAAATATTCAAAGTTTAAAGAAAAGACTCCGTTAGAAAAAATGGCCTTATAGTTGGATATGCCTATATAGTTCTTTTAATCAGAATCATTTACAGTTCGTGGCTTTATAGAGCCCAAACATCAACAATGGTTTGCAGTAAAAGAAAGATTGAGCTGCTACAGGGAACGCCACTAAGCAAGACAATGCTTTCCCATACAGAGCCCCGGGAAAACCACCAATCACTGAGGAAGTGCAAGGGTAAACACAAATGGGAGCAAAGGCATGCAACATTGTATTAACATTGTGTATACAATATGTATAATAATGACAATAACCATATATATTTATTTGGTGTTTTGTCATCATTAATTGTCGACTTTTAATCGCATTGGAAAAAGAATACGGATATTTTATTTTATCTTCGGCTCAGACAAAATAAAACATACACACGCCACTCCTGCCTAAGAGAGATTTCAATTTACAATATGGATTTCACGTGGAGATCTTAAGCCTTTGCTAATAAAGGAATCATTTCTTCTTACTTCTTCAGTTAGACGAATTGAGTAACTTAAGATCACCGCGTTTGTCACTTCTGACAAATGACTGCCTTTGTTTAAGCTGCTTAAAAAGATTTATAGCTGTTAAAAGTATCGGCGATGTTCTTTCCACGACTCGTTTTGTCTCTGTTTAGTACAGCTCAAATAGTTCGACAAAAGTATAATTATCTCATCAAGGACAAGGCGAAACATGTGTTAGTCTATTTTCGTCTTTGACTTAATTAATCCAACAAAACTGCGCAGTTTTCGGTAGTCGCTTGCATCATTAAGCATAGATCATACGCTTTTGTCCGTAAGTCACATGTCCAATTATCGTTATATGAGACTTTAATCAGATCACTATTTTATCTCATTTACTCTTATTGCAGTCTGCTGTTTCCGTGGCTGTGGATAATACGTACATACATTATGTATTATATAGCTGCTTAAAACATGCAATACCTAGAAATGGCATTAAAGATACATCTATGTTGAAAATCACGACTATCAAATAAAAAACGGAGTAGATTTAATGTATATATAGAGCATCATTATCAACCAACTTCGAGACACAAAACACAACGAATACTGGACGAATGTATGTGATGTGATAAACGAAGAATTTATTTGCCAGAGTTTTGAATTATCCAACACGCCTGCATTCATTTGATCATATCGATACTGATTGTGATTTCACATTTCACCTGAAGACATACATGTTCTTTAAGGTTTGTTATTTGACATTGATGTCGAATTTGCGAAGATTTACGACTGTAGCTATGAAACTTTGAACCTTTATATGACTCCAAAGTTGCTGAAATATTCTACTATTGTGAATTCAAAATTAGCTGAGAATGGCTATTGGTTAATAATTCCTAACACGCATTTTCATACGATGGCCACCTCTTAGTTTGATTTTCGTGCCACCCATCCTCTGTATGTCCTCTTTGATTCTCCTAGATATCCTTTATGGTCGACAATGTCATTCATTGCGCCCCTGTTCCCTTACGTATGTACCATTGAGCCTTCTCAAATGCCTTAATTATTATGGATTGTTGTTTTCCCGGAGGTCTCTGTGGAGAGGCACTGTTTTATGTATGTGGCGTTACCTGTATCAACTTATTCTCTTTCTCTTGTTTACTACCGTTCTCAAGTAAGTAAAAACTGACTACACAAAACATGTTCGTATTGTATGATACAATAAACAGTTGTTGGTGGTAACTCACCGACTGTGATAACTATAGTACAATGTAACCTCTTCTGAACTACACTCTTTGGGAGTGGGAAATTGAACCTGTGATTGAAGCGTTTAGAGAATCAATTGATAGTAAATTATGTAGAAACAATACATATCTTTAAAAAAGATGAACGGCTTAGATATAATGATGTCTAAAGAATCGCCCTATTACGGAACTCTGATTTTGCCAGAAGGGTACGCTACGTAAAAGTCAACAATCTTTTCGAGACACCCGTTTGGTAACCCTCCATTTAAAATATTAACCAATCAAATTGTCTAATATGTTGCATATTTAACCAACGCGCAATATATACACTATTTGATTGGTCTAAAATGTAGATCAAAGGCAATATTATACAGTTACGCCGAAAGATATATATTTTTTATAGAAGAGAGGTTGTCGACAGGTTGCATTGGTTATTTGTTGATGTAGCTGTGTGAGATGGCAAGGTTGCTATTGCTGTATAGTATCATTGTGACGATGCAGTATTGAATACTTCTTCCGAGAAAAAATGCGTTATTATTTTAAAGTCATTAAAGTAATGAAAATAATTAACCACGTTATTTAAGCCATATCTTAAAGAATGTTATAGAGATGTTTCATCATCTTATTTTTTTTTCTGGCTTGGATTGCAATTAATATGGTAACATCAAACATTTACTACACTCTGCTAAATGTGATTTCCATTTTCGAAATTTAATATTATTAAATGAATGTGTCCCTTTCGTCGATATTTCTACAACATAAAACGACACCATTAATCTCAGGTTTGCACGGTATTTACATCATAATTGAAGTTAAGACGCGCATATCTTTTACATGAACTTTTCAGAACAAAAGCACATATACTTCATATGCGGGTGCATTTTGAGACAATATGTAAAAGGTGACTTCAGAGTTTAAAGCGTACGCACCCAACTATTTTTCAATACTTCACACTACAACTAAACGATACTTGTAGATAGTCTATTGCATAAATGTAGCTAATAGTATGTAAAGGTGAACATATGATGAAGCACCTTTCTACTTATAAATTACTTAAATGAAATTGTCCCACAAATGAAACAACGTCAAAAATGATCCAAAGAATGTCAATGAACAGCACTCGCACGCTGAAATACATACTGCAACTGACCGTTTATAGTCAAAATTATTACGCGTAACAGATTAGCAGAAACCGTTAAATTGCATTTACTTGCATATTGTATTACCTTTCTTTTTTCAAGCAATGAATTTCCTAGAATAAGAAAATCGAATTCTGAAACATAATTTCATTGTCTTTTATTAAGCAGAGTCTGGAAGTTCATACAAGTTGAGTTCTAACGCCCATATCCGATGAATGACATTTTCTCAAATTACTAAATGAGAAATTTTTAAACCACAAGCTTAGCTCAGTAAGTGTATGCAATATATAAAGCGTTCTAAGGCACTGATTGGATTTATTGAAGTCCAATATAAGTGTTACATTGAATAAATGATAGAAACATCATCAACCACCCCTTCACAAAACAAACATCGAATCCACTACCAGACAATTGTACTAACGATTTAGAAACATCATTAACTGCCCCTTCACAAGACAAACATCGAATCTGCTACCAGACAAATGTACTAACGATTTAGAAACATCATTTACTGCCCCTTCACAAGACAAACATCGAATCCGCTACCAGACAAATGTACTAACGATTTAGAAACATCATTTACTGCCCCTTCACAAGACAAACATCGAATCTGCTACCCGACAAATGTACTCACGATTTAGAACATCATTAACTACCCCTTCACAAGACAAACATCGACTCCACTACCAGAGACATGTACAAACGATTTAGAGCATCATTAACTACCCCTTCACAAGACAAACATCGACTCCACTACCAGAGACATGTACAAACGATTTAGAGCATCATTAACTACCCCTTCACAAGACAAACATCGACTCCACTACCAGAGACATGTACAACGATTTAGAGCATCATTAACTGCCCCTTCACAAGACAAACATCGACTCCACTACCAGAGACATGTACAACGATTTAGAAAATGGTGACATATTTACTGACTGGAATATCTGACATACTGGAAGCTTTTCTCTTAAAATGTATACTTAGATCTGCTAATGTGGGATGATATTTTCCTTTTCGATACGTAGTCACGTTTTTAGAGGTATTTATTTGACACTTATACTGCTTTGTCGTGGAACTACTATGGCAGGAGTATTTGTAACTGTGAATCGTAGTCTAACGTTATAACGTTACGTACGCCCCTCTGATAATCGTTTTACCAAGCATGAGTTTAGTGGGACATGGTGAGCTTGTTGAAAAGAAGCTTTGAGTAAGAACGTAAAGGTGTTATGGTTTAATGACAGATGTACTCACTCGACAGATGTTTCCTCTACACTTGATCTTACTATAGCATATATAGCTGTCACCACTACTGACAAGCCTGAAATAGATAAAAGTAACCGCTGAGATGAAGTTCTGGATGTGTAGAAAATATCGGATCCAATTTTACAAAACGTCTCAAAATTGAAATTTTTATAAATGTCAAGTCAAATGGTTTAATTTTGGTATTTTGAACAGTATACACCGAATACTCTCGGCATTAAAAGCTTGCCTGGTGTGTCTCAATCTGATTTACGCATCATATTTGTTTTGGGAGGTATTATTTTTTCTTCTTGTTAACTGTTACGAACAAGAACAATTAATCCATCAAATTGAAGCCTTAAAAAATTCGAGTTGATGCCAATTGCTTTTGATGAGTCGGAGTACCACAAACTAAAAGTGTATGCATGACTGAAATAAAATGTACACGGTAGAGCACTGTATATGCCTGTTCTGCAATTGAGTGGTAAAACGCTGATTTTCAACTGTACCATACAGTACTTCAGTTATAAACGCCAACCTATCACATAATCAGTGTTCCTATCACATGATCAATGTTCCTTTCACATGACCAGTGTTCCTATCACATGATCAGTGTTCCTATCACATGACCAATGTTCCTATCACATGATCAGTGTTCCTATCACATGGCCAGTGTTCCTATCACATAATCAGTGTTCCTTTCTAATTTAAATGATTTCCACATGACCAATGTTCTACCACATGGTCAGTGTTCCTATCACATGATCAGTATTCCTATCACATGACCAGTGTTCCTATCACATGACCAGTGTTCCTATCACATGACCAGTGTTTATAGGTTAATATTTGTACTGACAATGTACTGAGCAAGAAAGTGACGACCCCGGAACATAAATAAGAGTTTGAGGACGAATGCCTTGTTTGTCGTAATAGTTTGTCGTAATAGTCTCATTTCTTCTATATTCGTGGTCCATGGTAAATACCCAAACTTTTGGAGTAAAAAGTCAATTAAAATTCAAAGTAATAATATTTTCATTTCTTGTTTAATCTTTACTTAAATATACATGAAATATGTCGTCCTATCGTACATATAGCTATAAAATCAATAAGTATGCATTATCAACGATTACTGAAACATATATATATTCCTCAGTAATTGTCGAAAAAGAAGTTTGTAAATATAACAACAAACCTTTCAATCTTTTAACAAAGTGATATTTTACAATTTATTACCGTGGTTAACACGATCAACATGGATTTTTCAATCGGTTTAATATTCCTAGTGTTCGTATTAGAAAGGTCTAAGCCAATGTTACAAAATCCTGAATTTAAGCCTGTTCAATTATTCTACTTTCTGATGGACCAGATACAACATCGTTAAAGTCAATATGCTCTCATTCGAAAAATCAAAACAAAATTGTAAGAATGTTTTGTCCAACAATCAGCACAAAAGTATTTTTTGGGTCATGATTAAACATTAATGCAATGGTAATTAGCTATATAATTAATCCTACAAATCTTCTGGAGTGTTAAACTCTACAAATTGAAAATATTTCGTCTTATTAATGTCATAAAAAAAGGTTAAGAGAAGATTAAATATATTAAAGCAATTGGGTAAGATTCGAGTGTAAAGTCAATATCGTGGAGTCATTGTACGAGCGACTAATAATGTTAAAGGTTCACCGAGGGCCGAACTAGAGTGAGCATTCAAACATTGGGATCACCGGGAGCGTATATATCAAATCCCCTAAATCAAATTTTCATACAAGTTTTAAGTTTTATTTCTTAACAACCAGAAGGTTATAGACCCATTTGGTACATATTAACATACTCTTATATAAACATTTACATTACATATACATTTAGATATACAATTACATGTATACTTGCACATATATATACATAAAAACAAACATTGCATACTATTGATTCCATTATTCAATCGGTATGATAACGTTTCCTTTCCAGAAAAAGAAGATTTTAGGAAATGTTTGTGAAGGAATTCGCGACAGAGAAGACTAGATCTAAAAACAAGTTTATCTGCCTCTGAAAATTAATTAAAAAAGAATTCGAGATTAGAGCAAGATGACTGTTACCTCTGTTGCACTAAAGAAAACAAAGCAGGCCAATGAATTCGTTTCATATTTATTCATTAAATGATAAGCTACTCTGATTCCATAGAATGAGTTTGTCAGTATTTTAAGCAAATACAACGATTACTGCTCTGATAAAATCAGTTCAGAGAAAATTGCGATTCAAGTTTGCATTACATCGACGTAACAAGATGGAAAACATGCTTGTACATTATCTAAAGTCTCAATTCAAGATTGTTCTAGCTTTAAACCGGAAGTACACGGCATGACATTTAAACAATATGATTCATGGGGAAACATGTTTACTAAACACAATATATCTCCATAGATTGATATCATAAATAATAGAGCTACAACTTAGATATATTAAATTCAATTACGTCAGAGTTATCACGTTATTGCACCGGTCCGGTGGCTCAGCGTCTCAGTGGAAGAGCATTCGTCACGAGTGGTGAATGCCGCGGGTTTGAGCCTCGGTCGTGACATACCAAAGTCGAGACAGAGGTTATTGAAGCTTCCGTTCGAGATAGTAATGGGGGTACTAACCTAAGTATTAAATGTATCCGTTGTTAGAACAATGTGACTAGGCGTGGTATCACACACATGCGATCGTCACACACAAGTTATCTCCCTTTTATGGTTCTATGGTGAACTATATATTTACTACAATGAGTCTAACTCTTTTTACACAAGACCTTTTGCCACGGCTGAAATCGCGCTTGAAACATACAATGATTGCTAAGAAATGCAACGGATACTAAGTATGAATAATTTATCTTTCACGTATCGACACGTATTTTATGCAAGTCAGTCAATCATTGGCGAAGTTCTCCTCGGAAATGAATCAAAATGTGAGTGTGTCCACAACTTCGTCGATTTTCCTTTACACAAGAAGACGATAAAACACATGCCCGAATGTTGATGGTTTCAGCCAGAGAAATGACACCAAATTTCTGGCGATTTAAGGAATCTATTTGACAAAATGTTATGATGTATAGCAGAGCACAAATGGATCTTGCTTTTGTTGTTACTGATAGCGTCATACGTATGGTATATAACATTTATCAACACGGGGCAGGGCAAAATTTCTTTAAACTGACATACAAATTGCATCAAAATTCCATGTAACAATAGCAATGGTCGTAACGATATCGCATGATTTTATGAGAGAGAATATGTGTACATAATCCATTGTGATTTATAGATATTTATTAACCACGTACATATGAATATATTACCTGGACCATTACATTTCAAAATAGGTGTATTGAAATGTAAGTTTACCATGGTTCTGTTTTGATAGTACTCTAAACAGCTGCTATAGTTTTACTCACGAGAGCTTTTCCTTACCTAAACTAGCGTGGATCGGTCCTGAAAGTTCATACACCTGTTCGCGGTCAATCTAACAACACTATATGTAATAAACAAATGAAATAGAATTGGCTGCAGTGTTGTTGCAACTTAATTTAGATAAAGTGGAGGTAACAACAATAATGCACCAACTCCGAATTATTGTTATCCGTAATGCTTTACTGAGTCTATATCGTTCGTGTGTGCGATAACTTACCCCATCCAATTATGTAGCATACCACGATTATTCTCTTTCCAGTGTTAAACACAAACACTATGGTGGTATTTAGATACAGTCCCTCACAAAACATCCACAGAAAATTACATACTGTGAAATACTGACAAACAATATGCAGGAACTGACACCATCCCTGCAAAGATAAACAAGAGTATTGACTGGATAATAACACGCTCCTGGTAGTTCAGCGTGAAGGTTTTTTGCTGGCAATATACAATTAACTGCACTAATAACTACAATTCCCTTAACACGTGAGAGAAATTTTCTTTTGTTGAAGACAAAAAGTACACAGTGGACATCCTTCGAAATATGAGACCTAGTTACTGAAATTGATACAGATTTTAATTAACTCTTCTTTGCAGACTGTTTTCGTCTAGTAAACTCGAACATCAACACAAATCCAGACAATATCTCAAATTGACTTATTGAACAATTGTGTAAAATGCACCGAAAATAAACATTTTTGAAGGACGGCCAGACATTAATATTGTTCTATTTTAGCGAGATTGATAACCAAACCAAATCCAATCTGTTTTCTAGTCTGAACTGAGATAATTACTCGATTTGGTTATTTGAGAAGAGTCTGGAAAGTTCGTTGACTTTTTATTTCTTTATATAATTTCGTGAAACTGCGCATATTTCATTCCTGTTTACATGAATGTCGTGATAGTGCGCATATTTCATTCCTGGTTACATGAATGTCGTGGCGAATCACATACTGTGTAAGTGGTAAAGTTTGCGATCTGGAAAAGTTTGCGAATTTCGCTAATGCACATAATTCGCAAACAATTTCAACAACGTAAATTTCCACTTCCACCGAAGTATATTTTTTCCTACGTACCGTGTAGTCGCTACTTGGAGTCTGGCACTCCATGGAGCCGCGTCTAATACACAACATGGCCGATGATACTTAAAGTCCTACCTTAACTTTTGGAAAATTAAATTAAGTTAAGAAATTGATGTTCATGTTATAAACAAAGAGCCCTGCGTTCATTTAAGGTATGTTTGGCTCCCTATTCGTAACGTTTTGCACTTTGGTTCCCCGTGTGTAGTCAATGAGTTACGGTGGACAAGGGATACACTACAAAACGTTCGCTATTGTTAGCTGTAACTGATCGCAAGGCAGATTTTGGCAACTCGCAAACTTTACGACACGTGATACTATCCACTCATAGAGAATGTATCACACATGGCATGGTGTGTATTGCAATACCAGAACTCTTACCGGGTTACTTAGAACAACTTCTCCATCCAACGCCGCGAGAGAGTAATATAGAATCCAAGAAATTCCAGTGAATATGTAGGACAAGAATAAATTCTTGTGTACAGTGATTCTGTCACAGCGAAGTTGTCTGAAAAAATGATAAACATTACATGAGTAGAGTAGAATATTTGCGCAGAATATAAACCGCAGCACCAAAGTGAGCGTAAACAAATATGGAGAAATGGAACGTGCAGTTCCTACGAAACTGTCGCTTAAATTTCAGCAATAAATTTCAACAAAATATGTGCATGAGCTATTCGTGGAAATACTGCGTGTGTCAACTAGATGTACCAGTAACCTTGCTGCATACACCTTCATAGTGTTAAAGTAATACTATGTTCATTTTGTGTTCATATGTTTACCTAAACAAACACGAAAATATATTTCCTATAGTTAAAACATCAATAAACATGCATTTACAAAGAATGAACTCATAATGTATTGATTCGTATTTGTTGAAGAAAGATGTTTGTAAATAGTAAAATTAAATTGTTTTAACAATCAGGCTATTTTACAAATTACGATGTTAGTAATATGGTAAAAACAGATTTTTTCAATCGGTAATAAATTGCAATGGTTATTATTAGAGATGTAACAACAATACTGGATGAAGCCAATTCAACAATCTATGTTCAGATGAGCCAGATACATCTTTAATTAAAACGATAGCAATAAATAAGTTCACAAAGTATTACACTGTATACGAATTTATTAATGATTCATGCTGGAATAATAATCAGACCGATTTCATGGAATCATGTAAAACAAATGTCAAGATTCACATGAAATGAAACATTCTTGTCAATATTACTTCCGTAATATTGCAATTTGTATTATATAACGTGAATGACCTTTGCTTACTAAGTGAGCTTGTTATATAAGCGATTCGTTTTCTAATAAGGATGTTGGGAATATATGAATAAATATCCAAATTCATTTGCTATGGAGATATGGACAAGAAACACTGTTACAGACATGGCTGGCTCCGATCTCCTCATACATCTCAATCTGAGCTAAATCTCAGCTCAAATATTGTCTCAAATTGTTGAGATATTCTCATCTTAGACCAGACTCAAAATCGAGTTTACAAAACAAAAAGGGCGAGATGAGTTTTTTCTCAAAATTTTGCAAGATACCAAAAATGAGATTCTCTGAAAGTCTGAAAGGCTTTGGTTTGAGCAAATCTCACATTGAGCAGAGACTACTATTTGAGATGTTTCGAGATATCGGATCCTGAATATTTGGAGCAAAAAACAAAAGAACAAGATGAGGATTTTGTGCCAACCATATCGAAACACTTTTTTCTATTCGATCACTTTACCTTTCCGCTATTTATCAATTTTGATAGAAAGCTTTACATGCATATTTTTGTACATGTATGCATAAATTTTGTGTATCAAAAGATTGAGGTACGAGTAATCGGTTGGTGGACTTTTGGGTCACCTGTTTTTTTGTAGGTATCGTAACAATGCACCAACATCACATCCGAGACTATATAAATGAGGCATAATTACAAAAAGGTGAGCGATGTTTAGTTTTTCGTTATAACTTGTTATTTTAACGCATTTTCGTGAAAATATAAGAGTGCAGTACATTCCTGATATAGTGCAGTTTTATTTACCGCAAACGCATGAATATATTATCTTGACAATTAAATTTCAAAATAGGTGTATTGAAAAAATGTTCGTGTGTGTACGTAAGCTTGACGGGGGGAAAGCGGCGGTTGTGTTTTGATAGAAAATTAAACGAAACAGCAGTTATAGTTTTACGCACGAGTACATTTCCTTGCATAAATTGACATGGATCAGTCCCGAAAGGTCGGTAAATCTAACAGCGTTATTTGAGGAATCTGCATTTTGGTCGTTAAGTTTGTTCCATTTTCATATTTAGAATATTCACGGTCATAACTCGAGCAGTTCGAGAAACTTTACTTGTTTTAATTGGTACATCACGCATTTCTCATCAACATAACTTTGCTTTTTTTTGTTTTTGTCTTGACTTATTATGAGAAAGAACAGAAAATATTTCGTCATTTGTAGGCAGGAGAAATTAATTTGGTACATATAATACATACATCACGCATTTCTCATTAACATAACTTTGATTTATTTTTGTTTTTTGTCTTTACTTATTATGAGAAAGAACAGAAAATATTCCGTCATTTGTAGGCAGAGGAAATGTGTGTTATCCCGTCAATAACATGAAAACACAACATGATCTGAGAAAGTTGAAGCTGTTCGCTCAACAGTGGCAGTATAAAAACATAGCAAATAGATCAGTAAGTGTTGATCTTGGTTTCCAATTTAATATTTTACATAAATATACTTTATAAGAATTTGCAAATACCTGACTGGGTTATAAAAAACCGTTTGAAAAATGCATTTTTCTTGAACAATAAATTTTAGAAGGCAATGTTTGGAGGAAGTTTTAATTACTTCGCACTTAAGACATCACAGGAATAATTTGTTGTGTGTATTATTTTCTAAAATAAAATGTATTGGGTTTAATTAAATGTATGCTTTATATCGTAACTTCAAATTGCTACTGCATAAAACAACATTTGTACTCTAAACCGACCTCTATAAATAATTATTCATGCACCGTATAGAGTCTTCACCAACACTCAAGAAAACGCAACTGAGCAAGAATAACATATTATAAATGACAATTATACCATGTGTATAGTTCACCTTTGGGTTTGACATATGAAGAGCTAGGAACTTTTACACCCAGAACGTATTAATAAATGAAATTGAATCTATGCTTAGTTTCCATATGGCCTTTTACTGTCAAATCCTGATGTTCTATATTGTTGTATCCCTCTGGCCTAAGAGATACTAAGGAATTAGAGTGCACTCGAGTTACATCAGAACATTATCTAATTGTAGTTTTATATGTACCTGAATCTCATAAAAATGGCTAGAGATATTGTCAGCATAATCAAAGACAACGAAAATCCGCCAATAAATATGTAAATATAGTGCGCTTCGTCTGCGATCTGTAATAAAAATACAATTTGAATAAGTTGTAATGTCAAAGTTGTACGGTTGTCAACCAATGTCAACAAAGATAAACGGAGATAAAAGGAGATAAGCGATGAGCAATGAACACAAACAGAAATCAACGAGAAACACTGAAGTCAAACGAGATATACGGAGATCAACGAAAATATACGTAGTTCAACGAAGATAAGTTAAGATCAAAGTCCTACCATTTCCGATATTGATAAAGATACATACAATTTACATGTAATCTTCTACGTAACTAACATATCAAACACAAATATCTAACATCGTGTTATGCCTTTCTTTGATACAATTGGAGGCAAATACATCATTGATCCTGAACCTCAGGTTAATGCAACAACAGAGACGTCTGCATAGAATTGTATAAAGAATCTTCTAGATTAAATGAATATACGTATGTTGTTTTATGAGAAAATGACACAAAGTCTGAGATATCCCTATCTTCTAAAGTGACGCATCTGATGTACCATATCTCATACAAAGATGGTCAACAACGGAAATGAAACAATGGCTGATTGTCAGGGGTCTTCACGCTTTCAGCTGCAGATCATGTTTTTCATCTTGGTAAGACTTAAGTGATTATTCGGTCTGATGAAACGTATATCCCGCTTGATGAAAGGCTATACACGTGATCGCCAACATGGTAATAAAAAAACTTGAAAATATGAGAAAACATGTAACATACAAAGTAATTTGTAATGCTAGAAAATTACAAACTTCAATTACAATTAAATGGGATATTGGAACACAATAAGGATGAAATATATACAATTCACATGATAAATCGTTGCTGAGTTTGTTTTTTCATCTATATAAATTGCATCGAAATACTGTTTTCGTCCTTATGTCAACAGTGTATGCATTAAAGATGTAGATGCTCTATACATATCGGGCACCTTTAATCAACGTTCTTAGGAACAGTTCGTACCAATATTGATTTTTGGTATTTGGCTGTAATTCACATCAGATGCATAGGTCATGTAGATACTATTCCAGCTATCAATATGGAGGTAGACCCAAAACGGACACCAGGGCCGAACCACAGACCATTCCATGAATTACTTACATACATACAAATTCTATATATCTTGAGGGGGAATCAAACCCTCAGCGGTGAGAGTCAAATAACCACTCGACTACGGCGCCCCCGTAGATAAACGGTTAATAGTGTAAGACTAAAAACTGACATGTTCTAACGTACACATGAGACGTTGTGAAAGTCAAAGAACAGATCATGTCCTTCCGGGACATTTGGCTACTGTCATTGTTCTCCCCTCTGATAAATATGGAGAAGATGTCAGCTACTTGCAGAAGGGTAGTTATTACTTGCTAATAATAAATTCCTAGAACACTGGTTGGGTAAAGTACCGCAATATAATAACTGACAAATGTTAAAACCCAGTAAAAAAAGTCAGTCCAATATCATCATTACCTTCTGGCATACCACTTGCAAACCCACAAATAACTTCATGAATGAAGAAGCATACAGTAGACACTGTGAATGGCAACCAACAACGACGATAAATAAAAACATCCTCCTTTCTTCCACTCCATGTAATACTTACATCATCAGACAGCATACACTCCGTATAGTTAGCTTGTCTGTAACCTGTCGTTGTGTTAACAAACCATGTACCATTAACTGTGCATTCTCTGTAAGCATACGCTGGAAAAAGAAATAAAACAATCACTGCAAACAACCGATGTTTCCCCAGACCGTGGAGCCATGACATATGAAGTCCAATTACTCAGATATGAGTTCTTAAGAACAACTCTCTGATGGGAAGTATGTGGAACAAGGCAAATGATAACATTAACATAAGCCTGTGTCAAATGTGATACTTGCACGCACCAGCTCATTATCCCTGCTAGGAAACGTATGCAATTTCGTTTCGCTAGGTCAAATAATGTCATTATTTCACTAACTATGTATTGTTCGTATTAACGCTGAGATATTCAGGTCAATATTGGTCATATTTACTTAATAATTACAGAGAATCCAACAACACTAAATGCCTTGATCAACTACATTGAACACAGTAATAAACCGATGGAATTATTGAAAGAGAAGCACAGACAGTCGTCCTCGCGTCTTCTTTCACGTACATTTAAATGCCAGTAAAATAACTGTTCTTTAGGATATTCCAATTAGCTCCGAATTCCACGAGACTGTCGTAAAACAAAATAGGATATCCTGAAAGTTATTAAATAACAATCTGACAGAGGACCGAGGAGAGACATCTTGGAGAAATAGTAAGCAGAGTTTGATTTATATGTAAAGTTATTCAACGGAACAAACTGAGGTGGAAGAAGGTGGAAGCGTTCTGTTATTGTTAACAAGATCGACAACATGAAATATTGTTACAATAAGAGGCAATAATACAATATTAATAATTGAGCGTGAACTATTCCGGGGAAATAAATGTACGACAAAAGCAAATGGTTTGTCGTAAACCCAGACGTCTCAAAGCTACTGTACATTAGAGGTATTCCGAAAATTGCATCAACATTGATATACAGACTTGGTAATAGTCGTTTATCACCTGACGGAGTGTTTTGTCCGAGTATGATGGAAAACAAAGAAAATCGCCCTAAACAACACAAATACGCAGAAAGATCCAAATATAACAACAATGACGTAGAAAAGAGGAAAGATAGCGCCGTCGTTACCCATCTTAAATTTCAATTGTCACTGTTTCGAATATTGCATAATGCAACTATCGGCCATGTTTATGACTCTCCAAAATATGCCTAATTGATAACGTCTTAATTCAATAACACAATGGCTCCCGAGAGCTCCCGAAAAAATCCAAATTTATAACCGATGCTCAGTAAGTTATGTACTAGACATATTAGTGTGAAACTTGGTTTTCCGTCATACGTTGTTACGTTATGGTACCCTGGCCATATTTTAAGGGTGGGGGTCGGTAGACCGATTATTTTATACATTATCTTTGAACGCCAGTAACGAAAGGGGAAAATAACGACAAAACGTCCGACATAGAAGAGTCCAATCAATTAAATCGGAGTCAATTTCTGTGGGTCGATCCATGTACTGCATGTGAACATTTTGTTTATTAAGGTTGACATTATGTCCTAAATGCGTACTTCTTACAACGATGGCGAAAACGAGTAGATGAAAGCATTGTAACACCTTTGTTTGAGGAAATCACTTAGTGGAGACACCAAGACTAATTTAGTACGTATAACAATTTGTATATTGGCATATTACGAGTATGAGACGGCGAGCAATAAAATTGAGATGGGAAAAGCTGAAATCTGGGAAATGCACCACCAAGATATATTGTTATGTATTATTCATAGATCCATATACAATATAAATAGAGCTCCAAGATATATATATGTTTGACTTGTAATAGCGTTAAATCAGCCAGACATAAACGAACCGCTCAGTAGGTCATTCATTTTTCATATTGATACAGAAGGTATAAGACAATAGAAAAGCGACTGAACCTGCATCTTCTATGAATACAAATTGTACGTATTTCTGAGATTGAATGCTTCATTTAGTACTCCCATCGTGGTCAATTCAATTAATTGCAATAACTGTTTAAATACATGTTAACAGATCAATAGAAGAAATGGCATTGTACTTTGGTTTGACAATCGCCAGAAAATCGTGGCCTTATTTTCAAAACCCCTTAACTCAATTGTTGGCGGTTGTGAGTATTTGGTATCATCGAAACCGTCTTTCCAAGTTCTTTTTATCTCTACTACCTACATTGTTCTTGAATGCACATATCTTAAATAAAATGCAATTCCAAAACTTTGTATGTAACACTTATTTCAAGAGAGTAAAACTTTATCTCAAAAATACGAAAAACAAGTTATGGGTTTCTGGAAATAATGCGACGAAATAAGACATGAATTGAGACCGACATTAACAGTTTGCGTTCTAAACGCAGTAGCGCGGATTCCTTTATTGCTGACGACAATTCCGTATAAATCGAGTATAAGTAATTAAATGCCAATAATTGCAGATTTGACTGGCATATATCGATCGCCTATTCAGTCGGAAGCATTAACCTAAGTTCGGTAACTTTACATCAAATAAATAAGCCAACCTAACAGGACTAAGCTGAAAACAATTTTGGTAACAAAATACTGCACGAAGCTTTTTATACTAAATTATTTCGTTACGATTGCACGAGTCTGGTACCTTACATGAGATATGAGATTTCTCAGGAACCGAACTCAACTGAATCAATGGATACGTTTGGACAGATGGAAAGTTAAGCGTTCGTCTGCTAATTTCGCCGGCGAGCAGAATAATGTATCAGCTTTCTCGATGATACGACCAGGAGGAATCGTTAAATAATACATCACAATGTTAATGCTCAATCTATTTTCAACAATACTTTGCTTTCATCAAGGACAAATAAAAAACCAACACAGAATCCCTTACGGTTAAGTTTATATTATTGTTCAGAGTAAACGATTCATTATACCGTATTTTTTTTGAAAACATACAAAACTGTAGTATTGTCATGTTAATATCTTTGACATATGTATACTAGTAAAAAAATAAAATGTTTTCCCTATCACAGATTAAGAAAAAATTGGTTTCTCTATGAATTGTTATTATCTTTTATTGGAAACAGTCTTATTTTGTAAAGTATTACGTCTCTCTTTTCGTGTTCAATCTCAAATTCTTCCGTGTGTTTCAATCTAAATATTACAATATAAACGATTACGCTTTATTTAAAAAGAGATGGGAGATAGTGGTTAAGTGATAAAGCGTCTGACAATTTAACTATAGGAAATTCCCATAGTCCGAATCGATAGGTGCTTATAAAATAGGTAACGATCAAGCGCTTGTAATGTTTGCAAACGACACATATCTGACAGCTTTGACAGACTCAGGTCTTTCACAAAAAGTGTTTTAAAAAAAAACAAAGACTCTGCAAGCACTTTATTGTTTCTGTTTCACATTGACTTTATTGTTTTATATTTTAATATAAAAATATTTGTTCGGTATAATAAAATAAATATCAGATCCCATGGAGGGTGAAAGCATATAATTTTAACCCTCGAAATGTTAATGTCAACCTCCGTTTACGCCTCGTTTTACATCAACTTTCTCGGGTTAACATTATTTGCTATCAACCTCCATGGGATCTCTTATCTATACATCATTAGCTGCCCACTTGCTTCACAACAGATGTAAAATTAAAAAGGCGTAACTAAAAGTAACAGAGAGTATGTAACTTGTGCCGTTCCCACGTTCTTGAAGTGAATTAAAAAAAACACGTACAAGATACGGAAAAGAGGAATACAATGAAAGTCAATGTAGTTCTATCATGTTGTTATCATTATAGATAAAGGTAAAATATAATTAGATAGTAATAACTTAAGACATTGCTTTTTTCTCTTCCTCTTTTGAAGTTCGCGACTTTGATCAAGAATGTCTATCCCTGAATTCTATAAAGATCTGTAATGAGAATAATAGATAAAGTTGATGAAAGGTTTTGTCTCTCGCGTACATTATCATAAAAGATTTTTGTCCACTTTAATAACCTTACATTCGTTCATTGTTGTTATAGTAATGCTTTGGTCACGTATTTTTATTTTAGTACAACCAAGATAATTTCTGTTCCGTTTCAAGGTATTTGTGCTGAATTTGTTATAGACAAAAAAAGGAATTCCGTCCAAAACAACATCGAATCAAAGATTCATTTATTGTAACGATTTATGAAGTATTTGTATTTCATTTCGTTGTTTTAACTTCAGAAATGGTTGTCGAGTTAGAATTATGTATAAAGTCACTAACTAAAACAAAGATTTGAGTGTTAAATGTTATAACACCGCGATCTGATTTTTTCTTCCTCTATCAACAAGATATCTAAACAATGTAGGCCTACCCTGATTGGTAAATGGGAGCATGTCCTTCATCAATTGAATATAAGTATCTTAGTAATGTATATAAATTAGTGAGTGTTTGTGTGAAAACAAAATTGTGATGACTTCATGGACATGTCACTGACACTGGTTTTAATATGATTCAAATAACGAAAGGATTGCGACGGCACAGTTAACGCAACATCCACAGGGCAATACCTTCCCAAACAGATCCCAGAGAAACATCAGCACACAAAACACTAGGCATTGGGAAGATGTGAGGACAAACATCTATGGGGATTGGGCATTCAAACTACAAGTTATCATCATATTGCCTACACTGTATTAGAATTGAAGAACAAACGCGATCATTATTTCGTCTGAACTCTTGATAATGCGAATTACAACAGTAGCTGACATTGGCATATTAAGATAAAGCATACAATTGTTTCACAACACGGTTTATAAAAGTACTGGAATTATGAGGCAACACATGAACCATTATATTTTCATAAAATTGCAATATCTTTTATCACCACTGATTATTAAGTTTAATAACATTCAAAAACATGAGAAGATTACTGACATCAGGTCAGATATTATAGTATTTTATAAAAAAGACATCGGATGTTCTCCTAAGCTATATTTCTCACCTTGCAGTTCAGGCAAGTCAAAATCTCGGAAGGCATTAGACAACTTTCAACTTAATCGACAGAAGACAAGTATGCAGACCTCTTTCCAGATAGAAGGAAAATTGTATGGGTAATAAAATTGGCGGCTTTTATCCAATTTTCACAACACACAAGGTCCCCAAGGGCTATATCTACTAATGAAAGTCTAGAATGATAACACATACACAACTTCTCAGCCATATTAACTTCTTTCTTGAACAAATTTGCAACCTCCTTTATCAAAGGCAGTGTCTCTTCCCATGGCCCGAAATCACTAGTTACCATGCCGCAAACTTATGATAACATTGTCCACACCCTTACCCATTATAACCTGGATACTTGGACAAGGTTTCTTCGCTTTAATGAAAACCATTTTTGTAAACAATTGCTGCTCTAAAGTTTAGTATTTAACACGATTTTTCCAGCCAACACAACTGCATCTATTACTTTCACATAAGAAATATAAACATATGACCGGTCATGTTAAAAGGCAAATGAATAAACACTTGCACCCCTGTGTTTAAACGTGAACACAATATGAAGAAAGACATCCATGTTAATGATTATAACTATATCCCCAATGTATAGCATTCATTATGTATTTCGGACGCGTTGTAATCTTGCACCATTATTGCTCACTTTATCCCATTTCCCTTCATTGTGTATGGACCAGATCTATACACTGAAACAGATTTATAACTGGCTTCCTTACGAAAATCTCGTACTATAATTTCTGTTTTCGTCAAAACCGTTACTAATTCACTTACGCGTCCGTGAGAATTGCAACACGTTTGTTTAAGTTTTGTCATCAATCATGTTGAGAACTGTTGACCCACGAGAAAGGCATTTGAGTATAGCCTATACTATAACTCCGACATAGCGGGTGAATTTGTTCTGTTCCATGTTTGCAGGAAATCATGCTAATGAACTTTTGACGAGAGCAATCGCCTCCGTTTTCTGTCAATTTACGTGACTGAGTGGAGGGTGACGTTTGTCACCCAATCTTGGGTAATGTAATTTACTGCTTATTTAATTCATTAAGACCACTGTATTTCCAAGGTGGTTTGAACACATTCAGACTCACTGTATAGACTTAATAATCGAGACTGAATTCAGTTGTTTAACATCACATGTTCTACCGAATAAGAACAAATTGACTGTTGTGGAGAAAAGCAATATTCGTACCGAACTTTATGTGACGTGGAAATCCGGTAGTTCAATGGAATACTATCTTAAATAACACTTTATTACTGTAGGTCGTCTCAATGGCAACATTGTACAATTAAGAGATGAGTTTAGGAGACTAAACGTTTTTTGTTATGGAGCTTCGGTACATTAAATTCAAAGTGCATCACCATGATATGTTATATGTCTGTCATCTTGCCTCAGATTTATATCATGACTTCTGTCAACACCTCTTTATGTTCTTAAATCAAAACAACGACCACATGTATTGCGAGGTTGCGCACCATCCCCTTTTTAAAGTGTAGCTTTGTATAGCCAATAAAGTAACAGTTTAATGAAATAAAAGTCCGAATTACTTACCATTTGGGTTAAATGACGGTATGTCTGGACATCGTGTCTTGGCAAAGTGTCCAGGTAATGTATCCGGCCAACAACCACCAAAACGATCCGTGGTTCTGTTGCAGTATGGTCCTTCTGAAAGAGACAATAAAAAATTGCGATTTTATGCAGTGTTATGTAAAAATATTCAGTTTAAACTAGGGATGTCAACGAATAGCAAATCAGGTATTCGAATATTCGTTTTTCATTTCGAACGAATATTCGAATATTCGATCGACACAACTTAGACAAAATTATTAAAACAATTATATTTCATATACCAAAGTTCCTTACGTGCTGTGTGTATTCTACTTTTGTTTTCACCGGAAGTTGAGACTCTGACGAATGAAGTTATTGCAGTTAACATATCATCTTCTGAATGCCAAAATTCGTGTTTATGAATATCTTTGTGAAGTGTTTATATGTTCTGTTTTCGTCAATTGTTCATTAGTTTGCAAATAAAGCATGAATTGGATGATATGACCTACGTGAAAAATTAGTATGTAAATTATGTTGTTTCCCGTTACCCCATTTTTTAGGCATGTTTCTTTTCTCAATTACATCTTTGATCTTCCTTAATTAAAAAGCGAGTCATTAACTCAAGTCCCTGTCGATGGTTTTAACTGCCTACTTTTTACACCTTTCGTCAACAACAAACACCTACTTTCTTCTATTTGAGACTATGGACTATCTAACTGTTAAAAACGGTCAGTAATTAACGGATTATCGATTAGATTAGCACCCGCCCCCCCCCCAATAAACACAATGACACTTTTACAAGCGCGTATATTTCAACACCAACAACATCCTTTATTACTCTCATACTATCTTACACAAATCGGGGTCGGCAATAAATAAACAACAATTTTATTTTCATCAATTTTTTTATTAAGTATATTTTTCCGAATATTCGAATATTGAAACAGGATTCGAATATTCGAAGATAAAACGAATATTCGAATATTCGAATATTCGTTGACATCCCTAGTTTAAACTCGTTTTCTTGTATACCTTATGATTTGTTCCATTGTAGTAGAAAACTGAAATAAGTTGTGTTATCCTAGCCCGTGTATGGCATTGTGTTTGACTATATCAACAATCAAGCAACATTGTGTAAGAGACATCACGAGTGTGTTCCTTTGACTGTAAACATCAAACCCATAACACAAAAATGAACACATTAATTAATGACACAAATCGAATTACTAAATTACGTTCCATCAACACCTTAATGGTAGACACTGGTGTACAACGGACAATAAGTCTACATTAAGCGAGTCAAAGGAATGCTGATTTTGTCATTTACTTCAAGCAGAATCATATCGTCAATAATAACAGTTGCAAATCAGATGTTTTTTGTTAACATGACTATATCTGCGCTTTGTTGTAATTCAACAGCTTGGTGTGTAGCATCCGCAGTGTTTGTAGTAAATATGCTGGTACACAGTTCCACGATTTTGGACAGTAAAAGAGTGTTGAATAGGTTAACTTCAACGTCGAAACTGGTACAAGCTCCTAGGTATGTATACTGACATTTTTAGTTCGTACTTTGTGGATCAGTTTGGGAGACCCTGCTTATTATGTTGACTCTCCTTTGCTCTTTTTACTCACGTTTTGCAATGTATATCCGACTATTGAACACAATTTAGTTTTCAAAACTCACCAAGGTGTATGTCTAGCACACTCGCCATGCATTTATATGAATATTTTAAGATGCGGCTGATGCGTGTTGGGTCGAAAGTGCGCCAACCTATCGTCCAAAGATACTGAATAGTTTCTATTACGTCCAGTATTTAAAGATTATCATTATTTCGAATGACTTCATCGTCGACAGCCATATGATCGACTCTCACGGGAAAGACACGTGGCGTTGCATCATCTAAGATAATGTGCGTTTTGTTTACCATCACTGAAAATCTATCAGACGTACATTTGCGTTAACTAAGTACATTTCGGAACAGTGTTAAAGTTAATGAAACTCTAACGTAAGAAAAGAGTATAATTATTTTACTTAAAACTGGAAAATAATCGTATAAGTATTGAAATTATTCGAGATATCAGTACCATTGATACTTATATTGCGTTCACTTACTAATTAAGTAGTACATGTATCCATGAACCTATATTTGTTTAATTTCCCGTAAGAAATAATGAATGAAAGCGTAAGTAAGTCAAAATGTAATTACTACGTATAGATATATTAGCTTCATAAAATAAATATAGTTTTACTATGACTTCGAACATTTCAGTACAGACGTGCGTTACAGACAAGCGAACAATTTACATCACCAATGCTTGTAAATAGTGACAATTGTCGTTTGCATATCCTGCATGTTAACGTATGGCTGTATGCATTCACAGTTGAACAGGTTCACAACTGCATTTGGAATGAAACCAGTAACTGTTATCTATAATTTAATTGACCCCAAACATCTTTCTTTGATGCCGCTCTCTTTTCATGTCGATTTTTGTATATATTATTCATGTCGATTTTTGTATATATTATTCATGTCCCCGTTTGCGTATAGGGTGGCTGTGAACTTTGTATGTGGCATTTCCTCCTCGATTTCTTCATTCTTCTTTTACATTTACACTGTTTGTTTACAGTTGTGTACAAGTTTACGTGCGGATGTTTGTTGGCTTAGTAAGTGTGCATGTAAAAGAGAAGGAATAAGTTGCTACAGGGAACGCCACTTACATAAAACAGTGCCTCCCCACGCAGACCTCCGGGAAAACAATAATACATTAAATATAAGAACAGAACAGATATCTTATTAAGACTTGTACAATGTACATTGTCTACAAAACATGCATGTTTGTATACATTTTGTCAACGTGTAAGTACTAAGTGTTATTGTACAACAATACAAAAATGCATAGGAATAAGTCATCTATTACACAAATTAGTTTGAAATAAATTGTCGGAGGTTGAACTAAGCATTTATCTTTCAGCCGTTAATAAGATATTTCTTAAAACTAGAGCTTCTTTAACATACAATTCAAGTTTAATAATTTCAATTCCATCATTTGATTTCAATAGTTGCAAAAAATTGTACACAGAAGGATGCATGTAGTAATAGCGTTTTAAATATATTTTTCTAAGATTAGCATAACTTGGACAAATACAAGTAAAATGGAATTCGTCTTCAATATCAGCAGTATTACTAATTAAACAATATCTTTCTTCACAGGAGGTTCTATTTCTGGTATATGTACCAGTCTGAATGCTCAGTGGATGTACAGATAGTCGCATAAGGCAATGAATGGCCTGGCTGACCATCTTTTGTAAATCGTCTTCCCTCACATAGATCATGGAGTACAAATGACTTTCAAGCAAATTGATAAGGCAAAGAACCTTGTGTGACCACCACTGTCTCCAGACTGGCAGTCAAGTCCTAGGGCTGCGTAAAACTCAATCAACAACACCATGGACAATAAATGTTATCCACCGCGAAGTAGTATAGAACTAATGTCAATGATCTTTCCAAGCGTCGACAATTTTTTTATGCAAATTACTTGTTATAGATACTGTATATCTTCTGATAATGGCTATTGGGAATGTGTTGGCATTTCCAGAGCGAAAAAGAGACAATAAAATGCGCTGATTCTGTATTAAACAACGCCGAGACATTCAAATAATCTTAATTATAAGTATCAAACTGTCTTTATATTGATAAATGGAAGTGTGAATGTGAGACGACAGACATTGTTCAACCCTTGGAAGTCAATTAATTGCTACCATCACCCTTCACTTCACGTTGTTGATGATGAGCAACATCAATGTCGTAATTGCAGTCTGATGGTGTGTATCAAACAGTGCGTTAGTTTGTTCGTTTTAGTTCATTCATAATGATAAGACAACATAATGCGTCAAAACAAATCACAAATACCGTGAGCACAGTTTGTTTGTAATCATAGAGGTGTTTTGTATAGATTTTAATCAAGTAAGATAATGAACAGCGTCAATACAAATCCCAGATATCGTGACCAAATTTCTGATATGGTACGAATTCGCATTAACGAACTGCCGCAAAGGAATACGCTTCGTTTTGATCTGATATTACATCTCAGATTTGTTTTCGGTACATCTATATTCAGCTCATGTTGCCACCTACGTCACAGCGATGCTTAAGCCATATAGTCAATCAAATCTAAAGCTAAATGCCGAAGCAATTTTGACAGCCGAACTGCGTTTGTAAACTGGACGCTGATTTGTACAGATCTGCACATTGTTAACGCTGGACAGGTGTGAATAAATTCGTCTACTCAAGAATTTCCTAAACTAGGGTTTGGATATAGACATACATATCTATGATTGTGTTACACGCACTTACGGGTAGGAACTATAATGTTAATTACTGACGAATTATTGTTGCTGTTTATGTACATTATTCTCTTGTTGCTATAGTCAAACAGATTCAACACAAACTACGATGAAGATAGGATACATTTTGGAAAAAATCAGGTTTGCTTTAAAAAATGTATAAGACCTTTCTTGACCAAATGAAGAGGACTATGGGATACATGTGGTCTAAGTTTTAACGCATCATCGATTTGAAGGTTTTAATGGCTTTGATATACTTCAAGGTAGACAGGTTACATTATTTGTTATTATAATGCAAAATTTAATCTTTATATGGGACACGAAATAAATGCGTGCTCATATTACGTTGTCTTTATTTATTAATTCCATTAACAATTACCACATTTCAAATTCAAAGATATTTGTGTTATTGTTGTTTGAAGTTTACCGCCATGTTTAAAGCAGAGTTTCAATGAGAGATTACGTAGTAATAGGGAACGCCACAAGACAATGCCTCCCCACACAGACCGCGTGGAAAACAACAGTTTTCAAAATATTAGGCACTGAGAAGGTGCAAGGGTAAACATGTAGTATGAGGAGGGGTGCAAGGAATGGTCGGCCCGACCATAACAAACAACTAAGGAGAATTTAGAGGAACAACTAGGGGGGAAGTTGAATGGCTGTAATACATTACGGAAGAAGTCAAGACAGACAATAATAAAATACCGAAAGGGGACAGAAAAGAATATGAATATTGTATCAAGTAAAAGAACGGCAAAGGGGGAAGGGGAGCTTACCGTACATCTAAAAACATACACAGAAATAATACCCACACAGCGATGTATAGCCTTGAAACTGTCAGTAAAACTACTGGTCGGTTAAATCGATTTAGTAGCTACATTCGTGTATGGCGGTCAGTTGATCAGTACAATGGATGTGCCGTGGTAACCATACAATGTCAACTAGTCCATATAGCATGCTATTATGTGCAACCACAGTTTTAACGACCTAACAACAACAACCAAATTTGAATGGGAAAAGATAGAAAATGTTTTGTACATAATAACATGTTCATGTGAACGGTCACGTACTCTTTAGACAATATAGGATGTTTGGTTGACATAATAGTATACCACTTAGACAAGTTAACATCAATTTTTCAGAAGACAACACTGCTGCTTGACATACGAGGTGTGTCCGAAAATACGCGTAAAACGTAAATAACGCCCAGATTGAAAGTCAAATATTATTTATGTTTACATGATCGCAATATTCAATGTTTAATTGTTAAAAAACCGTTACATTTTAACTATAAAGAGTACATTTAACACATCACAGAAACAACACAGTGCTATAATATCGGGGCAGTTTAGGTTATAAACTTGACGTTAATGACGTCACTGTTCAATCGCTCCCGGTTGTGTCTTTTAGCATGTTCTCTATCTCCATTGGCGACTTGTTTAATGATACCCACAGTTTAATAATTTTTAATTGCTCATTAACGTCAAAAGAAGACATTTTTCACTCAAGAATAATAGAGCAGGTGCTATGCAAAACAGACTGCCGTCAACAAACGCTACGGTGTATCACGTCATAATTTTCAGTAAATGACGTACGAAGTGTATGTCAGTATTTCGCGGCCTTTCATGCAAAACAATATTAAAATATGAAAGTTAGGCATGAAGAATGTTCAGGTTAAAAATCGGACATTTTATGACTTGCCCCCCTATACCTTACCCGTATTGCATAAAAATGCTCCAGCATTCGAAGTTTTAATTCAAACTTTAAAAACATATTACAACTTATTTATTATGTGTCACATTACAAAATATAAACCATTATTTTACTTTTGTATTTAGAAAATATTAAACTATTACGCGTATTGTTGGACACACCTCGTAACATCACTCTGTTTGAACTAGATAGCACAATACTTTGACAATACATCATTGATCATTAAGATACTAATACGTTAATTGGATAAGATAGTAACATCTCTCGAACATGACTCTCGTTTAAAAAGACATCAACCCTGTAAGATAACACGTAGTGTAGGGAATATACTTCTGTATTTTGACTGGACAACACGTCTGTTTGACAAGGCAACACATCATGTAGACAAGTTAGCGCGGTTTTTCACAAGACAACATATACGGTTCGCATAATACAACAACATATTAAGAAGATACTAAATGGAAATGATATTGTAAAATATGGTGTATACAAGATGGCATGACAGTCAGAAGATAGAAAACCTCGGCTATCTGAGAAAATAGGATTCTATTTTTATTTTAACAAGATAGGACAGTCAACTAACGAAAAACTTGACATTTCACCAAATAAGACAGTTACGGAGTTCCATACTCTTGTTCATGACTCAAACAACTTGGCGTGTTCTAAATACTCAGCGCTCCCTCCTGGAGGTGTCGAAAAACAATAATGATATAGATAATCATCTTACATCATTTAGAGCATTGATTCGATGTAATTGCATTTTACACAAAACAAACGTAATATTTTCATAAAAAATAGCTGTTCAATTTCAAACTCTCAAACCCAATTTTGATTAACTTTTTATTTATTATGTGTTTATGCCAGACAGCGTTTATACAACCTGTTAGCAATGGTAACTCAATAGTTATTCTATAGTCCCCAGTTACGATAGAGACCCTTAGTGTACTTACCGTGTCTATCATGGCATTGTAACCTACAATTACCCACTACGACAACATTAGGTCTGTACTTGGACGATGAATAAAACTGTATGTCTATACATTTGTATAAGAAAATGATTTAATCACACACAATGATAAAGAGTATATAACAGTCACAATGATAGAACGTAATTGTTACAGTCACACACACAATGAATCGCATTGTCGCAAAAATTGCGATGCTTGACACGGTCAGGAAGTGGGGAGTGAAGTATGCGTCTGAAAAAATAGTGATCGAATAAATAAATGAAATATTATCCAACACAGTTTTTTATGGTGATCTAAGATACAGTAGTAGATATTCAAAAAGTGTGTTGTATTTATTAGGCTATCTAATATACAGTAGTATATATTCAAAAAGGTATGTTGCATTAATTAGGCTATCTAAGATACAGTAGTATATATTCAAAAGGGGTGTTGCATTTATTAGGCTATCTAATATACAGTAGTATATATTCAAAAAGGTGTGTTGAATTTATTAGGCTATCTAAGACACAGTAGCAGATATTCAAAAGGTATATTGCATTTATAATAATACGGTACAATAAGTACGAGATTACTGTAAATAGAATATTAATATGCTTTAAAATAATGATTTCCTGAAGGAAACCGATATAACGATTTTCAGACGACAATTCATTCAATCAGATCCTAACTATCGATATTTTCAAAGTGAAAACAGAATTTATCTATGTCAATCAATATTCGTGCCAATCCCATACGATTATCACGCGTTATATTTTACGACATAAAATATGCTTTATCTTTATGAATATGTTGCGTTTCCAATATTCATCTTCGCTCATATTTGGAGGGCAAACTAATTCAAGATAAAAACAATTCCACATTATTTGGTGTAGTTGCTTTGTGAAACAATTTCAAATTATTTAGTCCAATAACTTCATAAAACCATTCCAATTAGTTGTGTCTAATAAGCTTTATGGAATGAATCAAACTTATTTTGTCTTGTTTCTTTATGAAACAATTCTTAACTGATTTGGTCTCTCTGCTTTATGAATGAAAATGGAAACGTTAGATACACAATATAATTCATCCCAGCACAGACACAATAGAAACATTTTTACGAAACTTTAGAAGTTCCTACAAGGATATTGTGTCACATTTAGAAGAAGCTGTGTCCTTCGTATGTAGCTATCCTGCTCGACTTCTTCATTCATTTATAGAGGCAAAATACGGTTATGGAACGTCATAACACATTGTCATCAACTCCTCTATGGCTTCATGTACCATTCATCGCATTTCTGTCAGAGTTTAGTTGAACCTTTAACGAATTTTCATTCATTGTCAGAAACAAAATAAGGTAATGGAACGTGATGATAAGACACATTGTCATCAACTTCTCTATGTCTTCCTGTACCATTCATCGCATTTCTGTCAGAGTTTAGTTGAACCTTTAACGACTTTTCATTCATCGTCAGAAGCAAAATAAGGTAATGGAACGTAATGATAAGACACATTGGCATCAACTTCTCTATGGCTTCCTCTACCGTTCGTCGCATGTCTGAGTTAAGTTGAACCTTTAACGTACTTTATCGTGTAAGCCCCATTGAATTATTTTATAGTTTGAATATATTTACATCAAATCGCCAGAAGGCATTACTTTCATATATTGCAGTCATATACAGCAAAGCACAATTGAACGTTTTCATCTCTAACTAATCGTAAAGTCCTCAGTCACAAAATATGTAACGTATACTAAATATTTTAAATGTTTCGTATGACACAAAAACATTGTTTGAAACATTTCGTAAGCAATAATATGCGTCTTGGAATCGCAGCATTGTCTCTGAGGGAATATGTATGTTTCATTTTGTAACTGGAAACTTTAAGTGAAACAAGCCCTATTCCTCACGTTGATATACATTTTGTCATATCTAACATTCGATGATTTATTGAGTTTTACATAAAATAATACGTCGTTTCGACAGAAAAATTGTAGTTAAGTAAAACGACAAACATTGACCGAGCTGAACCGTCAAAGCAATTTCCTTTTAATACAAACACAGACCGAGAGTATGTGCTTTTCTTATGTTATGCACACATTGATATAACACTCAAACACAATAAATGGCTTTCACTTGCTGTCTCATTTGGTATGTATGCAGTCTGATTACTGTATAATACTTATTCATGTTTAATGTTATTTACCACCTAAAAAGATTCAAAGTAAACATACAAAAGATAAATATATCCATCATGGGTATAATAAACCTATACTTATAGGAAACACTCCTAAATTCCTAAAAACTAACGACTAGGATGGCAGATGTTAATTCCTACCTACATTACAAACAGTCATTAAATAAACCAGTTCCAGGCGATATAACTATTTGGCGTTATGCGGTAACACATAGCTAGTATGTCTTATATCAGAAATTCTTGCTTCTAGCGACAACGACAAAATTGAATATTGTAGTGTACAACACAATCATGTTATTTGAGCAGATGACCATTTTGATGACCTCCAAATTTGCAATCGTGTGTTAACCAATTATTTCGAGGCCATGGATCCTCATTGGTAATTTATCATCTGTTATTTCTTGATAACGGGATAATGTTTCTTAATGGCGGATTGATAATCATTGTTTTCCCGTATGCAATTATTTTATTTGACATAATATCAAGTATAATATTCATGTTCTCCATCCCCTTCGGCCTATTATTACTGACCATCTTGACTTGTTCCAAGATGTATTCCATCCTTTAATTTGTCACTCCTTATTATCCCTCTAAATTCTCCTTTAATGGTCGGCCTTGACCATTCCATGTACCACTATTCCAATGTATGTTTACTCTTGCACCTCTTCAGTGCCTAATGTTTTATAGACTGTTATTTTTCCCCCGAGGGACATTGTCTTTTGTATATGGCGATCCTTGTAACGACTTAATTTCTATTTTATGACGTCAAATTTTGCTTAATAATTGAATCACAATTTATGACGCATTAATGTTTCTTGATAACGGATTTAATAACGGATGAATGCTTATAACATCGCATTCAGATGTTTTCGATAACCGATAAATATTTCTTAATAACTTAAAATATGTGTTGTAACTACGATTATTCGTTTGAACGAATATTAAAATGTTCAGTTTTGAGGAAAACATATTTAACAGTAGTTAAATAGTTCACTCAGAGAGTTCTATACACTTGTTACATCTAACTATCAGATACATTTCCTGACTGTAGCAATCTAGTAAATTAAAATGTAATTCGTATATACATGTTGAGTGTTAAATTATTGCTATAATTTAGCAATGAGAACTTTCAATGGCAGATCTGTATCAACTATTTTGGAGACATCCTCGACGATTTAAGTATGGATAAAACGTGTTAAACTTGATCTATTAGGAAACCTAGTCACCATAAAAATTACTTACAGCCACATTTATTTAATCACTCACGTTATATTTTAATGCAATTGTCAATTAAAGCAGAAATACAATCTCATTTGTCCAGAGCAATACTTGTTGTTAATGTTTTATTAAATACAAGAAAGAATGTGAGTGATGGTATTATGTAAAGGCTTAATGACAGTGATGGTACGAATTGGTACGCATGTTTATATTGACGTTACAACGTTTGACAATTCTGCAGTAAAGGGTAAATCAAAGGACTGTAGGACCCCGGAGGCGCTTCTAAGACAAGACTGTACGTTTTCTTTACTATAGTATTCGAAATTAATAGGCGATAATTCGGGTAAACACATTTGCCAAAAATGACACAAATAATTCAAAATTATCGTTAATATCAAGACTCCCGCCATTCCACAATTGATATATCCCTGACAAATGAGCCATTTTACTCATCAAGTATGTAATAAAATCAGAGAACTTTACATGTACTGTTTTCATGAGACGATGAATATGGCGGTACTTTGAGTACACCATGCGGATGACGATAATAGCAATGAGACGATAAAGCGCCTCAAAAACTATTTAAAGTATCAATACTAACATTCAAGATTTCAGAGGTCGTGATATTATTCATCCAAAAACTTAATTTCGCGCCCTGTGAATTCGGGAAATTCTCGATTTATAATTTCTCGTTTTCACGATATGAAATAATTAATAAAGAAGACACCGTCTGTCTTTCGTACAAATCTAACAGAACCTATACTGGGCGGGTGCCCGAGTGACTCAGTTGGTCCAAGTGCAGACGTTGTCGGCTTCGGAATGGCAAGAAGTTAAGTCTGGTCGATAATTAATTCCAAAATAAAAGGTTAGGTCAAATGACCGTCATGTATAACTTGTTGAAAAATGTTGAAAATGGCACTAAACCCAATACAACACGCACACAATCCATGTACATAAGGTAATGATCAACTTGAATACAAGTTCCCTCAAAGAACAAAAAACATACTAAATTTATTAGTTATATTATCATATCCGATTCTTGTACAACACGTTTTGTTAAGTCATTGACCATACAACTAAATAATGCAGGTGCACCCATACATTGTCATCAGTGTCTATAGCCAGTAGCAACTTTTACTATTTACAACGTCCGTCTAATACTGTAGATGTAATGTAAATAGCAATGTTGTAATGGGAAATGTGTCTGGGTGTCAATGTCTTACAATAAAAGTTGGTTTTCCACGACGTATAAACCCTTAAGTGGTGCTGAGTTATGCTTGTAGCACAGTTGCAAACACTGGTTTTATATAAACACACAAGTCTTAAGTCTAACAAAATTGCATAACTGTCACAACCTATGTTACAACATAACTGACTATTGCATTTCCTATTGGCATTGATACTAAGGCCACACCAAATTATTTATGGATGTGTTATTCAATGAAAAATATGAAAGCAATACAAATCAGTACTGAAGTGTAACATATAAACTAGATGTCAAATATTGCGTTGAATTATAATAATCAACGTCATGGTTTCCCATTACAAGATACAGAATGCTTCCACTACAATATTAGTTTGGTATAAATATTATAAAATATCTCCATTTATAAAGTACACGATGCTTCTCAGATTAAATGTCAATTTGTATCTAACCATGTTGCAAAGTGAGTTCCCTTATGACATGTAGACCCAGATTTAACATTATCTACTTGATCTGACTTCGTTTGAATTCGGACCCTTACTACAACTTCTTTGTCGCGATATCAGTAACAAGAATTGTGTCTAGGAAAAGAATGGAAATGAGTATTTTCGGCAGTGGAATACTCAATACAAAGCAGACATAGAATAATCTTTCAAAAGGATGAATTGTGTCAACCGATGTTAATCATAAAGAGCAGAACAAATGCAAACAAGAAATCACGAGATCTCTGATAAACTTTGAAGATTGAGTTGTCTAGTACTGATGCCGTAAAAACCTTAAGCATACAGGATAGATCCATGGTATAAAAGAATTTGATGAGGATGTGGATGAACCATTTCATTTTTCGTTGGTCGTGTATGTTTTCATTATGCGATGGCGCCACTTCTCAAGTATGTGATTGACGGAGAAAGTAATTTTATTGCAAGTGTATTGTATATAAGTTTTGATCCAAGCGTCTGTATAAATGTTATAATCTCAATAAATACATTCGATCAACAATGTCTCAATGAAATTGACTTTTAGAACAAAATGTAATTTGGTGCTTCTGAACTTATATATTAAACACTTGACCAAGTATTAATGCATCTGGTTAAGATAGTGCCCTATCAAGTATGAAGGGATTTATACGTAGTGGTTTTTGTCCTATTAAGATAATATGGTTTTATTACATACTAAAATTACCACTAGCACATTAGTGTACAGCGGGGAACGATTTCCTGTTCCCTTAAATGAACATGTATACGTTTGTTAGCTTACGGATTCAATAATTACTTGTCAACCTAGAAATTGAAATCTTATCATTCTGCGACAAAGTCTGGAAGCTGACAGTGTAACGAATTAAATCTCTGGCTTCGATCCCAATAAATGGACAATTTTCATGGCTGCTTATGTTTTTGAAGTTATCTACACAGCGAACTGCTAGTGGTTTCCGCTCATTTATATTCCTCATCACGATTTGTTAAAATGGCTTTATTGAAGTAAGGTAAATGCGAATGGCGGGGACAAACAATGATACGACAGTGTATATATAGGTATGTATGATAGTGTGAGTGAATCATTTAGTAATTAGACAGCGCCTGGTTTGTCGTAAATAATATATACACAGGGAGGGATTTAGGCATGCAAGCATCCTCATAAGTCAATCCATTATAAACACACACAAGTCTGAAATATAACCGACAACTAAGTTTTCGATACATACGTACACATATATAGTTTGAAGTCGCCGACTGATAATCTCGTCTCGAACGTTTCGTAATGTCAATACTTCCGTAAGAAATAAGCTTCAGGGATTACCTGATAATTTAACCATTCACCCGATGTAGTTAAAATCGAAAGTGTTTGATAAATGTGTATATTACGTACTTTGATGGCAAAGACGCAACTTCAGCATTAAAGTCATCGACAGTATAGTATGCGCATAGATGTAGCGAAGATGCCATCAAGCCATGTTGCTTACTGAAATCCGGTTGATAAAATCTCACCATAAAATCTCATTTCTTTCAAATTCAGAAACGTACTAACATAGAGCTCATTACGCAATTCCTCCGGCAGTAAAACTCCGGTAATTGTCTTTTTTCTATACAAACACACAAAAAGTCCAGTAATTAAATGACACATCTTGTCATCTTGTTGTATTAGGAATTTTATTTAACAAACTTGATTCTTTTTCCACAAATGACTTTCCTATGGCCTCTCTATGACTGATCTGGGTTTTATTAAACTTCAGTCATACTACTAATGCGATTACCTTGGGGCATTGGTCCTCAAGACATAGCCAATTTTATATAATTAACAACCTCCTCGATTAGTTTTATAAAATCTCATGGTTCTCCGTTGCCGCGGCATATTGCAGGATAATTGTGTTTGCTTCTCAAATCGATTCTCAAATCGTTTTAAACGCAAAATGAATTGGGCAGCAAAGCAAATTCAACAAAGTTGTCAGGATCTCTATACGGACGAAACTTACTTTGCAAAGCAAATTAGACAAAATAGATAAACTGACTTAAACTGGTCTTAGGCGTTAATTTGAAAGCATCAAAAGTGAAAACAATATCAAGCAGGGAACGTTTCAAAACATTCAGAAACGCCGATTGCTAATTGTCAATGAAAAAACAGTAGAGATTACCGTCATTGTGTACTCTGTACCTATTGGTCAATATTTTCCAAAACATGTTTCCATTGGCTGACCATTTCACAAGTTGTTCACAAAATAGAAACGGACACTATCCTATAAAGTATTGAATTTACAACTTTCTTGCATTACAAATCATAATTAGTAGTGAGGAATCACAGCCATAATAGAAGAAATGTTCAGACCATTATACTTACGGCAGTTGATTAATTGCAAGCTCAATGATTTAAAAGAAGAACAATTGCTAAATTTCTTATTTAATGTGGCTGGAAAGCAATTAATTTTGTGTTAATGTTCATCCAACACCGATCAATTACAGGTAATGCTATCTTTAAAAGGAAACCGGAGCACAATTAGGTTTGATTGTTTTTTTACAGGCTGTTTGGTATTTTAACAATGTTATGTGTGCCAATGTTTTCGTTAATCTTCCAACTGGGTCATTGGACTTGAAGGAGCAATGCTACACTTACAAAACACTCCTTTCTACAGGGTTAACAAAAATACAAAATATATAAATTAAGGATTTGGGATCAGGAACACGACGTAGAGATTGATTGCTGAAATCAAAACGTACGTCTCTCCCAGTTCCCCAAAAGGGTCATAAATCTGCCAAACTTAATCCGACCAATATGCAAAAACTAGGCTCTGTTGCAATAACTCATGTTAAGTTTCCTTGAAATCCAATCACTGGTTTAGCAGAAAAAGCACGAACAAACTTAGTGCAATTCAGGCACACAGACATCCAGATAGACAGCACAACATCAATATGTCTCTCCAACCCACTACGTATGGGAGAAATAACGACCCAGTTGAAAAGGTATATAACAAGACGCAGATAATGGGGGTATAAAATAATCAGATGGAATAATGAGTAAACAAATAAAACAAATAATTCAAGCAGGTAAGGGCATACAATAAAACAGAGGATAATGGGAACAAAACTGAATGCACAATAATAAATTTAAAGTATAAATCGGCAAAACAAAGGTTGCACAGGCTATGATGTCGGTAAATACTGCATGCTTAAGCCTTTTGACAGTACGCCAACCTTCCACTTACAGGGCCACAACGATTTACTTAGAGTGTAGAAACAAATCTTCTAAAGCAATTATCAAATCAATACAAGGCACTACAAAATGGAATGTATTTTAATCAGTAACGATGTGGAATTAAATGAAAATGATTAGCGAGGAAAACCGAAAACTAATTAAGTAAAATAACGACCAAATTTAACATGAAATATGAGAGTAATCAAAATTATCAGTGTAAATCAATTAAACCAAAATAACCGAAATAAACGTGTGACAAAGATGAAAAATGAAACTAAGAGGGAGGTATATGGAGAAAAACATAGTAATGCATATTAATTAGGCCTCGACACGTGTATTTATTGCTTGCAACATAAACTAGAGCAATAGAACGGTCTTACTGCATTATAGCTGTCAATAGAACTACTGTAAATTAATCCATCTTCATTTAAGTTCCGACTTTCGTGAATATGTTCTTACTGTTATCTAAAAGACTAATAGTCTGCCACTAATTCAGTAGCTACATAAACCAATTGCAATGATATTATGTTATCCCGCCTAATTGGATCGTTTACGACGTAGTTTCTGTTGTATAGCGTCAGTATGCACCACTACGCAATTAAAGAGTTTTCTTAATAGTAAAACCGTCATTAACGTAGGGACCAAACTCCTTTTACGAGTGACTTGCAGACTGATCTGCACACAATGCACAAAAGTAACCCATTTCATCTTGTTTTCAATTACTATAAATTCGCGACTTAATTAAATTATGTCTCGTTTTCTTCAAATACACATAACTTAAACCTCCGCATGAACACTCTCGATGTAACCTTTCTATTTTCGAGTTTAATACTAAGTAATTACATTGCAAAACATGTTGACATTTCCCTAAGACGTAACGAAAAGTAGAACAACTTCATTTGTAAGGATTTACTAAGACCAGCAACATTTTTTTTTTTTTTTGAATAAAGGAAAACTGATTAGGACTGATTTTCAAGACGAATGGCAAACTCATTGCGAGGCTATGGTAACAAACGCAACAGAGGGAATTTAAAAATAATAAAAATGTTCAGATGGCAGCATTACAACATGTTTTCTCTTCTCCGATGGTCACAGGGTAGTTTTCAAACCCCCCGAATTGCATTTCATTTTACAAAACGACATTATTTTTTTTTATATTGACGCATTTCCAAAGTGAAAGTAGACGATTCGAGACAACAACAAAAAAAGGGATCGAACAAGTCGTGGGGGGTGCTCCAATTTATATAAAATGGTTTTAGACATTGGAACAGTATTCAGTTGACATTATTTACTTCACACTCATATTCATGTTTTTTAAAATCAGATTTGTGAAAAATATATGATTGCCGTATCTGCCTATTTTTTAGAAAATGTACGGTAGTCAAATTGAGATGGTATCTCTTTTTATATCATTGTCAAATATTATATTATCATACCACTAAATCCCGTCGTTCTGATAGTATTATATTGTTTTATTTAATCATATTTATGAACATGTTTTAATGTTTATATAATCGCAGATATTGTAAGAATGTTTTCGCTTAAATAAACTTAATACGAAGTACGAAGACACATATACTATGTCGGTTATAATTTTTAGTATGTATAGTCAATTCGGATGATAGTTTCTTCCAGCATACAGTGCATAAATGCACGAAACCCTGGTGGTGACATTTCAGCTTCAAGAATTCGCGATTTCATTTTCATGAATTCAAGATTTCAATTCACGAAAGCACGAATTCAACTATACGAGTTCACGGATTTAACTTAACAAATTCACGAAATTACGATTTCACGTCACGAATCCACAAATTGAATTTCAAGACTTTAATTTCACAATTCACGCTTTCAACTTCACGAATTCACGATCATGAATGAATTCATGAAGTTGAAATCGTGAATTCGTGTGATTGAAATCGTAAATTCAAGAAATTGAACTCGAAAATTCATGAAGTTAAATATGAGAATTATTGAAGCCGAAATATTACCACCAGATTTTCGTATAAATGCGACATTTTTGCATTACAACGATAATAAAGAGACAGACATTCCAGGAGGTTAACGCTCCCAGTTTTAACATGGGCAGTTCAAAGATTGTGTGGCTGTTGTGTTGCTACCTATCTCTTTATATTAACTATTGTGTAGTCTTTTGTATTGCCGTTCACCTCCAATTCTGATTTTGTATTGTAATCTCCCCTATTTGCTTTATTTCGTACTGTAGGGATATGTGTGCGGCTTTACAGTTTTGTGAACGTGGTATCCCCTGTCCTGTCCTGTCACTCATAGTTATCAATTTGCACATATTAGTAAAGACTCACTTAAAAGTTTCCTGAAATTTGTGAACCATTCAATATAACATCGAGTGCTGCATCTATAAATTTGATTACATCTCAAAAGCCTCTTAAATTACCCCCCAATAAAATGTGAAGACAATCATTGTCGTGATTTATCGTTCAATTTCATAGCATAGTTTCTTAAAATATCTCCGCCTTCCATAAATGCTGCTCATAAATTTTGAAAAACGACTTTTCGTACACTTTCGATATTTTAGAGGAAATCTACGCATCAGCATTATCAATTTGATCTCAACAACATCAAATGCTACATCGGTTTTTTCATTCATCGAAGAATATACATCTCAAGCAAATTTATATCCATGAATTTTATGACTAGGAAGGATTATGCTGTGACAGGGCACGCTACATTCACAAGACCATGCCTTCCTACACAGATACAAGGAAACCTTCAGTATACAAAATAGGAATTGATGAGATGTAAGAGCAATGAGGGCTGCTATTGGATTTACAATCTCTTCCGTAAGTGACGTCATTTCAAGAAAACGCAACATGTGATGGTCACTTTTTGCAAGCAGGAAGCAATATTTACTTCATATGATCACTTCGATTTCATATTGCCATATGCGGCAACTATTGCTTACTGTCAGTATATATTGATGTCACATGTGACGTTTTCCGGAAATGACGTCACTTAAAGAAGAGGTTGGGCGTCGTACAGCTGCGCTCAAATGTCTCTTCGGATGGGGCAATAAGAAATTGTCTGACTGATTATCAAAAAAGGTGTGTGTGAGGGGACAAAAATGGAGAGGGAATACATTACAAGACAAGCTAATAAAGCAAGTAGACCAGGGACAGATGTGGAAACGAACACGAGTATTATATCAGGTCTTGGTTTCTATAACAGGAAAGAGGAAATTTAATATTAATATGTTACATAAAAGAAAATATTGTTCACATAGCGATTCAAAGCCTTGGATCTGTCAGTAAAGATACGGGGGGCTTAAATCGAGTCGCAACTCTCAGCGGCTTATTAAGAATGTTTCCTAAGAAATTCAAGACGATGGACGTTGACAAACGGACGTCACGAACGAAGAGATATGGTAGTCCGTAATTCAACATAAAATATTTCTTCTATTGTGCGTTCGATAGAGAAAAAAAATTATTATCTCCCGCTGTAAGATATTTTATTTGATATCTCCCGCCGTGAAATGTAGGAAATCAATGTGCTAGCTTATAGGACAAAATCACAAAGTCCGGTGTCATCTTCTTTCACTGACTGAGTTTATTGTTTTTCTGAATATGTTTATGTTTGAAGAGTGTGCGTGTATCGCGTCAATACGTTTTGTAATTAAATGTCAAGATAGATATAGACGTCGAAAAGGAAATAAAGCAGGCAGCACATCAAACGCCCAAAGATAAAATGTTAGTACAAAACAATTACCTTGGCAGTAGTGGTACAATTCACAAACCTAAATGAATAGGGGGAAAAGGAGTTCCACTTGAAACGGTCAGACGGAAAAACATACCATGTTATACATGGTGTATGGTGGATCTTGACAGACAGACGGAAACACATACCACATGTTTATACATGGTTTACAGTGAATCTAGACGGTCAGATGGAAACACATACCACATGTTTATGCATGGTTTACAATAAATCTTGACGGACAGACGGAAACACATACCACATGTTTATACATGGTTTACAATTATTCTAGACGGTCAGACGGAAACACATACCACATGTTTATACATGGTTTACAGTGAATCTAGACGGTCAGACGGAAACACATACCACATGTTTATACATGGTTTACAGTGAATCTAGACGGTCAGACGGAAACACCTACCACATGTTTATACATGGTTTACTGTGAATCTAGACGGTCAGACGGAAACACATACCACATGTTTATACATGGTTTACAGTGAATCTAGACGGTCAGACGGAAACACATACCACATGTTTATACATGGTTTACATTGAATCTTGACGGTCAGACGGAAACACACTATCACATGTTTATACATGGTTTACAGTGAATCTTGACGGACAGACGGAAACACACTACAGCATGTTTATACATGGTTTACAGTGAATCTTGACGGACAGACGGAAACACATACCACATGTTTATACATGGTTTACAGTGAATCTTGACGGACAGACGGAAACACATACCACATGTTTATACATGGTTTACAATGAATCTTGACGGACAGACGGAAACACATATCACATGTTTATACATGGTTTACAGTGAATCTTGACGGACAGACGGAAACACACTACAGCATGTTTATACATGGTTTACAGTGAATCTTGACGGACAGACGGAACCACATACCACATGTTTATACAAGGTTTACAATGAATTTTGAAGGACAGACGGAAACACACTACCACATGTTTATACATGGTTTACAGTGAATCTTGACGGATAGACGGAAACACACTACCACATGTTTATACATGGTTTACAGTGAATCTTGAAGGACAGACGGAAACACACTACCACATGTTTATACATGGTTTACAGTGAATCTTGACGGACAGACGGAAACACACTATCACATGTTTATACATGGTTTACAGTAAATCTTGACGGACAGACGGAAACACATACCACATGCTTATACATGGTTTACAGTGAATCTTGACGGACAGACGGAAACACACTACCACATGTTTATACATGGTTTACAGTGAATCTTGACGGATAGACGGAAACACACTACCACATGTTTATACATGGTTTACAGTGAATCTTGAAGGACAGACGGAAACACATATCACATGTTTATACATGGTTTACAGTGAATCTTGAAGGACAGACGGAAACACACTACCGCATGTTTATACATGGTTTACAGTGAATCTTGACGGACATACGGAAACACACTACCACATGTTTATACATGGTTTACAGTGAATCTTGAAGGACAGACGGAAACACACTACCACATGTTTATACATGGTTTACAATGAATCTTGACGGACAGACGGAAACACATACCACATGTTTATACATGGTTTACAGTGAATCTTGAAGGACAGACGGAAACACACTACCACATGTTTATACATGGTTTACAGTGAATCTTGACGGACAGACGGAAACACACTATCACATGTTTATACATGGTTTACAGTAAATCTTGACGGACAGACGGAAACACATACCACATGCTTATACATGGTTTACAGTGAATCTTGACGGACAGACGGAAACACACTACCACATGTTTATACATGGTTTACAATGAATCTTGACGGACAGACGGAAACACATATCACAAGTTGATACACGGTTTACAGTAAATATTGACGGACAGACGGAAACACATACCACATGCTTATACATGGTTTACAGTGAATCTTGACGGACAGACGGAAACACACTATCACATGTTTATACATGGTTTACAGTAAATCTTGACGGACAGACGGAAACACACTACCACATGCTTATACATGGTTTACAGTGAATCTTGACGGACAGACGGAAACACACTACCACATGTTTATACATGGTTTACAATGAATCTTGACGGACAGACGGAAACACACTACCACATGTTTATACATGGTTTACAATGAATCTTGACGGACAGACGGAAACACATACCACATGTTTATACGTGGTTTACAGTGAATCTTGACGGTCAGATGGAAACAGCCTACCGCATGTTTATACATGGTTTACAGTGAATCTTGACGGACAGACGGAAACACATACCACATGTTTATACATGGTTTACAGTGAATCTTGACGGACAGACGGAAACACATACCACATGTTTATACATGGTTTACAGTGAATCTTGACGGACAGACGGAAACACACTATCACATGTTTATACATGGTTTACAGTGAATCTTGACGGACAGACGGAAACACATACCACATGCTTATACATGGTTTACAGTGAATCTTGACGGACAGACGGAAACACACTACCACATGTTTATACATGGTTTACAATGAATCTTGACGGACAGACGGAAACACATATCACAAGTTTATACATGGTTTACAGTAAATCTTGACGGACAGACGGAAACACATACCACATGCTTATACATGGTTTACAGTGAATCTTGACGGACAGACGGAAACACACTATCACATGTTTATACATGGTTTACAGTAAATCTTGACGGACAGACGGAAACACATACCACATGCTTATACATGGTTTACAGTGAATCTTGACGGACAGACGGAAACACACTACCACATGTTTATACATGGTTTACAATGAATCTTGACGGACAGACGGAAACACACTACCACATGTTTATACATGGTTTACAATGAATCTTGACGGACAGGCGGAAACACATACCACATGTTTATACATGGTTTACAGTGAATCTTGACGGTCAGATGGAAACAGCCTACCGCATGTTTATACATGGTTTACAGTGAATCTTGACGGACAGACGGAAACACATACCACATGTTTATACATGGTTTACAGTGAATCTTGACGGACAGACGGAAACACATACCACATGTTTATACATGGTTTACAGTGAATCTTGACGGACAGATGGAAACACACTACCGCATGTTTATACATGGTTTACAGTGAATCTTGACGGTCAGACGGAAACACATACCACATGTTTATACATGGTTTACTGTGAATCTTGACGGACAGACGGAAACACACTACCGAATGTTTATACATGGTTTACAGTGAATCTTGACGGTCAGATGGAAACACACTACCGCATGTTTATACATGGTTTACAGTGAATCTTGACGGACAGACGGAAACACACTATCACATGTTTATACATGGTTTACAGTGAATCTTGACGGTCAGATGGAAACACACTACCGCATGTTTATACATGGTTTACAGTGAATCTTGAAGGACAGACGGAAACACACTACCGCATGTTTATACATGGTTTACAGTGAATCTTGACGGTCAGATGGAAACACACTACCGCATGTTTATACATGGTTTACAGTGAATCTTGACGGACAGACGGAAACACACTATCACATGTTTATACATGGTTTACAGTGAATCTTGACGGTCAGATGGAAACACACTACCGCATGTTTATACATGGTTTACAGTGAATCTTGACGGACAGACGGAAACACACTACCGCATGTTTATACATGGTTTACAGTGAATCTTGACGGTCAGATGGAAACACACTACCGCATGTTTATACATGGTTTACAGTGAATCTTGACGGACAGACGGAAACACACTATCACATGTTTATACATGGTTTACAGTGAATCTTGACGGTCAGATGGAAACACACTACCGCATGTTTATACATGGTTTACAGTGAATCTTGAAGGACAGACGGAAACACATACCACATGTTTATACATGGTTTACAGTGAATATTGACGGACAGACGGAAACACATACCACATGTTCATACATAATTTAGTTTTCTTTGTTCATTTTACTAATATTAATAACGAGTTTACCAGAAAATGTCACATGCACAATGACATACAAAGCGTCAATCAGAAAGCATGGGGAGATATATAAACATATACATAATCAATTACGAGTTTAGGGTAGATGAGAAGCATGACATTTACATTAATGATGGGTGAAAATAGGAAAACCCTTACTGACTTTTGCAATTTACAGTATGTTCCAAATTGAACCATAAAACATAATGTATGTATATTCATTTATTTGTTCTCACATGATCAACAGTTTTGTCTCAGCTTTAAGCCTTTAATAATTTAAGCCACTTACAAAGGACACCCTGGCCAAAAATCATAAGGCGACATAAACATATACATACATATCTGTTTGAAACAATGAATGAAAAAGTATATGACCAAACAATAACATCTAGTTTCACGATTATCTTCCTGCAGACAGTGACCACTTTAAGGTTTGTTTCAATTTAAGTTAACAGAAGACGCCTACCACAAGCGGTATATTCACCCATTCGTTTTTTGTTTCATTAGAAGCTGACAACATAGTGAATAAGGAGCCACATGTTTAACAAAAGAAGTCATTAACATTCATTTGCTAAGCATATACGATAACTCAACAGGAATTTTCTGTCGTTTTTCCTCAACAAACATATAAGCGAGACATTTAACAAATGTTACATGACAATAATTGCCTTGCTTACACAAAACGCCCGTATCACATGGACTCTGTAGAGATGTAGTATTAGTCTGGCGTGGATTTCTTGATTGATTATATACATTTTGATTTGATTTTCTGACAACCTCTATTAGCAACGTTCCATGCCGCTTAAAATTTTCAAGATAATAATTCTAGTTGTTTATCAAAAAAGAGAGAATAAGCTGCAACAGGGAACGCTTCATGCATAAGACAGTACCTCCCCACACAGACCTCCTGGAAAACAACACTCCATAAACCATCAGTCTCTTAACAGTCTCTGAATATAAACAACCTTCTAATATTGCAACCACAGAATGTGTTCATATGCATTGATTAAAAGAGCAAATGCCCGAACATGGATTTCTGGTACTTTAGGTGATCATTCCGTTATTTCAGAATTCAACTTTATTTTGGAATGCAACAAGATACATTTTACGTGTATATTAAAGTAATTAATGAATTGATTACGTTTGATTCAAAATTTATCATTCATTGATATTTTTTCTTTGAATTGTCAACTTAAGAAACTTTAAACAGAAGGACGAAATGCCATTGCGAAAATACAAATTATACGACTACCACTCGGTAAAGAAAACGTTTTATCGCTACTAAAGCATCTATCAAGTTTTGTTCATAAATGCAATTTAATAAGGTGCCTTGTGGTATTTACAGAAAAATATTATACCAAGTAGTAACATTTGTACGTATCCTAACAAATTCTTTTTTCAGCTATGTTGACAAAAATGCTATTCAATTATACCGTTGTGCTGAAAGAATGATCCCTCTCCAGTACAATCATCATCGCTTACTACTTAACATGGTGCATCGTTTCCAACACGACATATAATATGTTCAAATGATGGTATTGCTAAATGCAATTACAAAAGAAGGTAAACAAAGCACTGCTTGATAGTTAAAAATAGAAAATGTATGCAGTTAAAGGAGATGCAGTACATGAACTATCTGACAGAATTAGTAGTCGTGTATTTACAAAATAGACTCCATTTCATCTCAGTCTTTCAGACTACTGGCACTTAAGTTACATATGTGTATTCTTGAAACTTCCATTTCGATAGTGATTATAAACTTAAGTTAATGGCAATGTCGATAAAGTATTGGGTCCCTTTACAAAAATGTAGTATTCATACGCCTTTGTGGTTTTGAGATTGTCCGCTCGTGTATGACATCTAATCGGATTCAATATTCTGTTATTGGTATATTCTGTAGTTCGTATAATATACTGTTAATATATAATATTATGCAAACAGTTTCAAAATGTGTTCTGTTCTCTTCATTGCTTGATTGTCAACATTAACGTTTAGGAACTAAAATAATATGAGCATATAACGTGTTACTTGCTGTATGTACATCAGTACCTTGAGCAAAAGCAATTCAATATGATGTAAAATGTATATAAGTCTTACAAAGTAGATCTACTTCCAGTAACCATTTTATTCTTCGTCTCAATCACGCCTCTGGTGTATTGTAGTTAAATAGATGTTATTATTTTGTGTATAAAATAATCCTTATTGCATTAACTGAAAGGTTATACACGTACGGAATGAAGTTGCCATCTATCTTCGCAGCAGACTTACCAATTATTTACACATTGCGAGGTAAAAGGCATTGAAGTAGTTTTCTCCTTGGTAGTTAAATGAATGGATGCTATATTTATTTAAATATTATAACCGTGCCTCGTTGTCATCAAATAATTGGGAGTTTCTGTGGGTTGTGGAATGTGCGTCATTTCACATCAGCAGATGTAAGGAAGGACAAGGTTACAGATGTTAGTTTACGCCTACTTAGCATATAAAACCGATGACGACGTTTCTAATCCTGATTAGAACTGCTACTGAAGTTCTAAGAATTTCAATTAGCACAGATACAGACCTGAAACTATTTCGATTTTCCATCTGCGCTTTTCCATCAATGCCAATCGACACTAAGTTAAGGTACAGTGCCTTCATTTCCGTATATTATGCCTCGCGCTTATAAGTGTTAACTCTTTGACTATGTATCATGTGTAACTGTGCTTTCCACCGTCCGCAATTGGCGAAAATAGAGTGTACATGAGAATAGCCATGTCGTTTGTTTTCTAGTTATGGTATGTAGGATACAATGATAAAGATACAACGTCTAAATCCACTGTCATATAACGAGTACCTTTGCATGTATTGCAACTTCATGCATTTTAAAACGGTCGATTTATAAAGAATCATCAGTCACTATACAAGTGAACTGTTAATCCTATTCCGCAACGACCGTCGAGCAACAAATGCCACATGCGAAATGTGAATGCAAATGAATACATACAAGTTAACCAACCCGTTGATCAACGATGGATTGGTTAATAGATGTCAAGAGCATTCCATAAATACATGTAAAACAGAACAAAAATGCGAATAGAAATACTGATACAGAAAAATATTTACTTTTGCTATCGTAATTTCAGTGCTAGAAAGGGTATATAGTACAACAGCTAAGTTGCATCTTTAATAATAAGTAATCTTTCAGTTCGTAAACAGTCATACCACAGGGTAAGCTGATTGTAAAGCTCTCGTTAGGAATACAAGGTTTGCATCTTGGCATGTTCCACAGACTCTAACAGCGTGTAAATAAAAACAACAGCTGAAGGAACGTCCTTTGTCAAGTTATTGCAAATCATGCTGTGTAGATATCACAATATCACAACGCAAGGTCTTAGAAATACTCTTTAATTAATGGCAGTAAATAGCTATAACTATTATATGTGTCGGTGCTTTATTGGTGCATAAATTACAAGGAGACTGTTCAATTTGGACCCAATGGCTCGTGTGGCACTTTGAATTGACCGTAAAAATGTCATTCGTACACCGATAAAAAAATCAACAGGTGCAGTTTAATTCTTATAAATACCTTTATTTTCTGCATCATTTTTGTCAATGTGCAAATGCTAAAAACTACGCATTTTAATTGTATTTGTGTTTTAACGCGTATATCACGTATATCTTGAGCAAGTATTGCAACAGCTAGGTAATGCAACAGGAAAACTCAACACAATACATTTGGCGACACAACGAACCAAACACGTTAGAATGGGTTAGACTAAATTTACTAAAATGAGATAGTAACCTAATTTGGGAGAGGTAATTACACTAAACATGAGGGAAACTGTAGAACCAATTGTTTGCTGGTATCTTTTTGGTTGTGGTGGTTGGTTTACTTTCATTTTTCTACAATATTTTAGAATGCCTTTCTGGGTCTTATCCAGAATTTTCAGCGAATAATTACAGTATTTAAGAAGTCTTTCTGGTAATGCCAAATACAAAGTTAGCAGCCACTCGGATGATGATTTATGAAAATATATATGGACATCGACAATAACACTCATGAAACTTTAGAAATTACAATTAAACTTTCCAATTGCAAATGACCGACAACTGCACCAGGTGCATCCGAGATGAAGCAAGAACTTTTGTACGAGTACACTAGCAGCAGTAGCATACATTATGAATATGTTAGAAATGTAAATAAACTTCACTTAGAACCTGTGAGGCAAATCGTGGAGCTACATTACAACTACTTGTACCATATTTGTCTCCAAGAAAGCCACTCATCAATTCTCAAACCCCTAAGACGTATCTTAATTCTCGGAGATATTTATCCTGAATTTTGTAGATAATACATATTGCTGGGCAACGTTCTTTCGGTCCTTCTTTCTATTGTTGAACAAAAACAACATTGACACATCAGTGATGGAATATCCAATTTCATTAGCATTGGCATGGATAAAGATTTGACATTCATTTCATATTCTACTTGACAATGCGGCATCTTAGAAATGATACGATAAGAAACCAACAAGTAATTAAAAGTACGCCGCCCTGAAACTTATATCATCTGGATGTGATAAAACTGTCGGCACTGGGCTTGTACTTAAGACTAGCCCTTAGACATGCCAAAGATAAGGACAACATTACCACAGCATTATTAGAAGCTTTACCATAAAATAAAAGGAAAATAACCGATGATGGTTTTAAAATAACTTTTATTAGACATTTAGAGGTGATATAGTAATGTGTATAGCCATGTGTTTCCGGCGGTAACTTCGCCGTAATGCATTCATGTTCGAGCAGTCGAAGTAGCGTTTAAGTCTTGAGAAAAGACCGTTATACCATGTTTGCTGCGATACATCGTCAAGAGTTTGTTTATATCCTTTAATGGTATGTCTAAAGTTGCGCCTTTAACTGAAAGCGGCATGATATGATTTTTTCTCATCCCATATAACTATGCGGTGGTTTTTAATTACATAATTTGCGTTTATGTTACAAAAGGACCAGGCACTAGTTTGATAGTGACGTATTTCTAAACCGAAAGTAGCCGATGTTAGACATCGACGACAATAGGAAGTTTGACAAGTCAGAGAAAAGTCAGCTTTCTAATTTATCATTTTGATAACGAATATGGGATGAAATAGGTGTCGTTATATCAAATACATGGCTATGCCAGATAGCGTCACATTATGCATAATGTAATTCAGCGACAGGGAATTTCCTCCGAAAAGAGTAAGATGTCCTATTTATTGTAAATTGTGTCGAATTCGGCGAAATGAAAAATGTGCTCGTCAGCAAGAATGTAATTCCTTACCGAAGCGAATACACGAAAATGTTTTCTACCTACATTAATTACAGTTATGCCACTTTAACTAACGCTTATTTTATCATGAAATGTGTATAACGAGCTTACGTTCACAAAACATAGAATCCATAATTTCATAATGCATCAAAATGTTACCATAAGCCCTTTACAGTAAACTCCTTAATTTCAGCATAGTTTGCATATTATACATGTTCTTGCGGATACATAAATAATTATGGAAGGACTATAATGAATGGCTTTAAGATATTATGATTAAATAGTTTATTAACCAAAGTATTTGCATGTATAGCAGAGATTTTGGCAAATTCTGCGCTGCAAGATAAACATCATTTATTGCGGAACTAATATTTTCTGTTTGAAAATGTTGTAAAGGTCATTTTGCATGACATTATCACTAAGTTGTAATAACTACAGAATACCTAATTATGTTCATCCTTAAATGGCAATATAACAACTTTTATGATTCCATTATATGGCGCCCTAGGTGCTCCTTGATTAACACTAGAATGTTCTTTAACATTTACATAACGTTCATTTGCAGAGAAAAATTAGAGAAATATCAAAACCCTAAGGACGCGCTTCTTAGTTAGCTTCTTTTCATATTGCTCCATTTATGAACGGATGATGCCGCATTTTGTGAACATTTTCATTAATGTGGCCATCTTACTCACTTGTATGACGTGCTCTTTATTTCGGTGTTATATCTATCTTTGTTTGATAAAGATAATATTAAATGTAATGTTGATTTTATTGGTATATTTGGTTCATAGTAATGATTCATGTGATATTCCCAAACGGTTTTAAAAGAACAACATTTCACTTCTTCACAAAGTTGAACACACATCGACATACATTGACAAAGAAGCGTCCATAAAACGCGGCATCCCTGACAGATCTACCAGGTTAGGACTAAAATATAGATCGGATAAGTTACATAAAAATAATGTAGTAGACAAGCAGAAAATGCCACAGACCAAACTAAAAAAACTGATATCATGCGTAAAAAGAACGCACACAATCTGTACTGCCATGAACAGATCTAGGCAAAGAGAGACACACAGAGGCAGGAGCACAGGACCAGTGGAGACAAAACAACATCTATTTTATAAGGACAAGAAAATAAAACAACACGGCAACATCAACGACCTCAGAAAAAAGACAAATATTGTGGAGCAGTTCTCAAAAACGGAATTGGGCGGTATAACATAAAGCTGAATAAGAGGAAAATGGGAGAAATAAACTTATAGAATACAAACAATAAGACTGAGTGGAAGAGGGCATAACCCTTATGGCTTTTACTTGTTTCGCGGCATATTAGCCTCATTGTAACACTCACCAAACAATTCCATATTAGTCAAAGCTGGTGTAAACTTAGCCTAAACGGCATAAACCCAAGTACATGAAATAATATGCAAAACTAAATAAGGTATGTTCTTTATTAAATGTGAGTAGTTCTGCAACTATTGTAACATCTTGTTAATACATTGCCTGCTGACGCATTACCACAATCACATTTGTAAGCATATTACACTTTAAAAACATATTTAAAGGCTAAATCAAATTATAAATCAATCAAATACGACATAATAAATGACTCTAATAGTGACATAAATAAATGTTTACCTGTTGAAACTGATGGAGCCTGAGCGAAGGTTCTTAAACATTCCTCCTTAAGTTTATTAAAAACAATCTGTATTCGAGCGGGATAAGGCCTTAAGAGTTTCGTTGCTTTAACTGTCGAAATGTTCTTGTCAATATCTATGTCACTTTCGTCAAGAATGGAATTATTCATTTTTATGGAAGCTAGGTAAACAATTTCAAAAGATAATAAACCTCCTATATTCTGACGACAAATAAATATATAGCTATAAAGTATCTTAGAATAATAGTAAATTGTGTTCGTTTTAATTCCAATTGTCATTTGATTTCTTGTATTTAACATTCACCAATATATTTATTTGTTAGTAAAATGATTTTGAAAATGTTTAATATTTAAAGATAAGACTACAATTCCAACTCCCAGTCAGACACTTCTAAGTTTTCAGAACAAATCGTATAAGCACAATTCCGTGACTTTCACCGAAGCTAATGTTAAATACATTCGAGTCATATTAAAGTCCTGCCGATTTTACCGATATTTTCAAGTTGTATACTTCTTACAAAAAAATGAATCAAAACAGTACGTCGTATTGATACCAACACAAGTTTCTTAATGAACGCTGCATGTCTCAAGTGGTTTGTATTTATATGTGAGAGTTTGTCAATACGGTCCAGCAATGCTGACTGGTATCCACGCGGTAGCAAAGATGCTTTTTGATAGAAAGCCAATACTTCTTACTACGATACTAAGCTGTCTGAAATTAACAGTGACACGATTGTGGTCAGCCTGCCTAGTTTTATTGACACTTGCTTGGCACACTTTGATTCAAAAACAAGATAACTTCAGAAAAAACTATCTCAAGGAAATGTAACTCTTAGCTTTGCCAAGTAAGTAAATCAATTCCTGAAAACGGGCTCATTAAACCACGCATCAGCAACCCGTCCGTAGGAAGCACTGCTTTTTCGAAGGGTGCTAACAATGCCGCTAATGTTCTATTAGGATTGGGTTGTAATACTATATTCAGGTCATTAAACTTACGTTAGTATTGCACTCTATGTTTCTGCATCAATACAAATGAGGGTGAATGGTGTCAATAAACGAGTACGTGACATCGCTTTCTCAGGCATTCTGAAAATTGGGGAATGCAGTATATTCGGTTGTGTGATTCTGACAGGATCACGGAACCGAATCAGATTGCAAAACTACTTGCCCAGCATTCCTGTTTGGCTCATTGGGGCGGGGGCCACTAACTTATGCCCAGAACATTTCACTATGAATATGTTTTAAAATACAATTGATTCCGAGAAAAAGATTGTAAAAATCCGCATACAATTTGCGGAGGTTACGTGGGAAGAAAAAGTTAGGGACGAATGACTGATACTGTAACAATCATCGTGATGGTTTTAATGATAATTTTGTATTGCAAAGAATTTACACTGCGTAGGAATATGACTTATTATCATTCAAATATCAGTACGTATTTACATTTGCAATAATAACTCTGCCCTTCTGCGAATTGTAACGAGTACAGTCGTTATAGATCTTCGTAGTGAATTGTCGATCGATTTTGATTCTGAAGTACCTGGTTGTATCAGCTTTGAAACATTGTTTTGATTTCTTAGGCTTTCATACACGTATTTACCTTGAGTAATACCTCACGCAGGCTGACGTTGAAAGCAAACTTAGTACTGGCACTGTCCTGTAATCAACGTGTGAATGTATGAGAGCGTGCGAATGATTTGTCTAGACCTTCAGCAGCGGTGTCCACTCGAAAGCCGACTCTATGGTGAGAACAATCTACACAATTTATGTCAAATTTAAAACTTAACAATATTTTAAACTGCTTTCTATATTAGAACTGAAAAAGGTGTAATTTAAGCCGAAATATTGCCGGACATTCGGACCGTCCTGTAGCACCCGGACTTTTGAGAATGTCTGAATTGTTTTTCTTCGTAACATATTAATAAAACATTCTAAATATACACATTTTGTAAATGGACAATAATCATCAGTGTGTCAATGTTTATTGTATTTCCAATACTGAGACATTTTAGCTTTTCAAAACTTATGACAATTTGCGTTTGTCGTGTTTTTTAGATACAAAGCCATACATGACTTTTCTTCTTTGGATATAACGTGTTTATGACACTAGATGGGACACAACGGATATTGGATTTGATATTGAAGGGTTTTAAGAGATTTATATTATTCTAACAGCTGCGTTTGTGACTGACAACACTACTTAGGGTGACTCTTATTTTGTCTCATACAATTGTGCTTTCATTTATAAGTGTATATATGATATTTCCTTTTAGGATATGGGTGTGAATTCCTCACCTCTGTACAAAAGAATAGTAAAAGCCATATTGCAATTGATACGTTATGTCTGTATGGTATTGACTGTCAATATATAACACTGTCTGGTTGTCAAAGATCCGTTATATTTCTGTTTTTGACACGGCTAACGCATAACATGGCAAAACTGTCATTCGCCGCGCACACATACGTTAGCAATATGTCAAAAAAATATTTGAGATGTCACACAGACTGTATATTAGTGTTACATATAAGCAAAATATTTTTCCTCACAAAAAGCCGAGAGGATGTCGTCTAGTACATACATATAATAGTGTTAACAATTGGTCCATGCTACACAAATGTCACTACCAACAGAGTACTCTTGTTTGATACGTTTCAACGAAAACACTTACGTAATACTTTTTCTATGGTTCGAATGTTCAGTGTGTGTACACTTTTCACACTAGTTGCGTACCAACAACCCAATAAAGGAGCCTTGCACATTTATGCTGTTATGCGATCTAGAGTAATGTGATTGTGTTTGTGCGGACATTAATTCCATGAAAGAAACAGACTTCAAGATTTCTGTGAAGTAAATATGCAATATGTAAACGCAAATAAATTGTCGGCAGTCGCGAGACAACAAAGCCAAGCTTATGAAAATATGAAGCTATTTCAATTCACTGTTTTGTTTTATTTTAAGAGCATAATTTTGTTATCAGTGAAAGTAGCTTTTTTTGTAGATAACTTTTAATAAAACAATTGACTGAATTATTAAAAAAGTGAAAAGGCCATATCTCTGACTCGGTTGTCTTGTGATAAATGTGTTGTAATACTTTATCCTAACATACCCATAGTACATGTTTATTGCGTTCCATGTGTTCCCTGGATTGCACATTTATCTGACGTTTTACGCGTCCGGACTCTTTCAGATTTAAATGAATGTTAACGTTTGAGTCTTTTGTATAGGGTGTCCAATAGGTGTACACAGTCTTAACGCTTCAAGTGTTCACAAAATCCCTCAAATTAAAATTGTCTTTAACATGCATTCAGGCGCTTTTCATTTGGATATGTATATTATATTTCAATATATCATCTTTAACAAACGATCTTCAAAATAAATGATGTGGACGGAATTTTACTGTATCAAGCCGAGTCCAATCCTGAACGCACCAGCCGTTATGACGAATACATGCCAAAGCTTAAAATAGACCCTTGGAAGCGGTTCCTGGAAATCTGGGTAAAGGCGCGTTCTACAAGATAATGGAAGGTAAACTATAATTTTTACTCTTAAACATAATTTAAAAACAAACAGATAATTAAACCATGGTTAAAACGCACCCATTTATACTCGGGCATAATGCCATAATTTAATCCCCAGTTAATTCAAAGTTTGATCTTTCCTCGCGAAAACACATTGCATTGCCTTTGAAGATGTGCAAGTATTTCTATGAAGAGTTTGATCATTTAACTCAACATGGATAATGATATAACTTATGGATTTACGTGTAATGTGTGTTGTCTTGTTTCTGATACATTTCAGTCCTTTCAAAATCATACAATACGTTATCACTAGGATGATCCTAGTTCTTCAGTTGCTTGCAACATTGGTGCCGGTTCAAGTGGGGTACATTTCGGTCTCACGTCAGCCGTACGCATTCGAATTACGCATTACTTTTGAAACAATAAAACATTTTTAATTGTTATGCAGTAATATGTTACTCATTTTTTATAATCTGAAGTGGACATAGATATTGATGGTTTGCTGAAATCGAAAGCTGGCACAGCCCCTACACTTACAATCATAAAAGGAGTAGTCAAGTGCGCCCATATCACTGGAGATGATATAGCAATACAATGTTACGGAGACTGTGTCATAGTGTATGTTATACAACTTTCGACGTTATAGTATGTATTTGATATTGACTACACAATAGCCAATGCCATGTTTCTGGGAATGCTTCAGTAGTTCGTTTTTTATGAATTTTTTTTGAGAAAGTCGTCTAAGGGCGAATTTGTTTTGCAAAACCTGGTTCAGGTTTGAGGTTTCAGTTTTGTTGTAGTTTGGTTGAAAAACTCAAACCAGTTAAGATTAAGATTGGTCTGCAAACAAACAGATGGTTTAGTCAATGAAAAATGGCCCACGTGATTTTGATTGTGCGAGATTGCAGACAGATTGGTGCGTGATAAGAAAATCAGAGTTAAGAACTTGAAAATGTCTGTTTTGCAACGTAACAGAGTGGACAATTTTAAAGCCAGGTTCCCATGTAGTAAAGAAACATTTATTTTTAAACATTGCCCCACATATGAGTGGCACGGTCACCCGCCATAAAATCAGCCCACCATTTTGTTTAATTAGTATACGATTATTCGGATAAATCAAACCAGAATCAAACCAGACAAACCACACTTGGAGGTAGTTCGGTCAGTTTGATTAACCAGTTTAAAATTTGTTATTAACAAATACAGAAACTTGTTTTAGTTTGAAACCAGTTGGTTAAAACAAATGAAAGGTTTGACAGACCAGTTTTGGTATCAAACCGGTTTGGTACAAACAAATTCGCCCTAAGACATTTAAATTCTTTTGCAAAAACATCAGACCTCTCTTTTATAAAATCAAAACCCAGACAGGACATGCTAAGACACTAAACATGTATGTATATTGCAGGGTTATATTTATAGCCGTAATTAAGATATGTTCACGAGGCAAACAGTATATATTTTCCCAATTTGAATAGAAATATTCACAACGAATCTTTTTTTAAAATAAGTTGCTCAAATTTGTGCATGTGTCTTATTAAACGTTTACACACAATTTTAAAATGAACTGTTTATTTTGACCATGAGTGTTATATGTTACTTGAACCGTCGTTGGATAAAACTTATCCTTTGTCAACACCTTTTGCTATTAGACAGATGGTAAATAAAACAAGTAATAAATGCCGAATGAATGCAACCATTTATTTCTCAATTCGTAACTGTAAACAAATACTTGTCAAATTGGACAGTGATCTTACAATTTTCAAATTTATGTTACTAACTCTATGTCAGTGAAATGATTTATCCCTTTATTATTTAAATTACAAAATGTTCGTTCCAATGTCGGAATCATCAAACTCGAATATTTTGTTATTTTATGGTTTTATGGTTTATAGTTGTGTTAAAGGAACATTTAATGTACAAAAATGCAGTATTATTATAAAGTATTATATAAGCATTTTTCCTGCGATTTATGGATTATTTCTTATGGACAGATGTTTTCATAAATAACATTTAGACTACCATTCATAGCTTCATAAACACTTGATTGGTAAATATTTAGTTTTGTCTGTTTAAACAATCACTTTGAATAAAATAATTTTATGTAATACCTTTTATTTCATTTTCTCAATACCTTGCCGTTTGAACACTATTGTTAAACGTATTTGAACTGTCATTTTGTCATGATTACGAACATTTCCAAATTTGAACACATTCTGCTTTCTCAAGCTGAACGCATCGCCTTTGAACATGTTCTAAGTGTTCAATATCTGTTGCAAGCAATTTAAACGCGTGTGGTGTAAATTTATAAAACACTTATTGTGTTCAGTTGTTAACACTCGAGTGTTAAAACTGGAACACATAGGCGTTCATTTAGACATCATTGTGTTCACAATTGGTCCATTTATTGAACAGTAGTGTTAAGATTTGGAACACCCTTTAAACGCAAGGACGTGCTCATTATCTGTTGCATTTGAGCTTTAAATCATGTTCCAAAACTTAACACTTGAATTTGCAATGAATATTATTTTAATATTTAGACATCTAAAACAATCTCTGAAACTTTCGAATACTTTTGCAACCGAGTTTTTAAAGGTCTTACTGGGTTCGTGTCTGAGAGAAATCGTGGCGCTTTATATAACAATGTATTAAATACTATATATGATGAAAGAAATCCACAAATGCATTGATTTACGTTATTGCAACGAAAATTACCGATAATGCACGAACTATATAGTCAGCGGAATCGATGTACAATATATATATTCATGTATAGAGGACAGGATCAGGTTGATCTGTTCAGACTATAACTCAAAGCAAACTTATACGCATATGTACAGTATGAAAGACGCTTCAAACACGCATCTTTAAGTATAATGTTCACAGAGCATAACAGTGTTAAGTATACAAAATATTAATTGTAAATTGTTCTTGATGTCATCTACCAATTGCTACTTATTCCTTGAATTTAAGATGTTCGTTCAACACAAATTCGAAGCATATCCTTTGTTGCAGTTTTAATGTACAACATTATAGATTGTTTGAACTCACATCAAATATTTAAAGCCCATACAATGTTGGGGTGAAATATAAATAACTAGTCAAAAGTGTAAAAAAAACATTGTGGATTTCAGACATTCCATGAAGCAAACCCTGGAAAGCTGTTTTCTGTGAGGAGGTGACATGAACAACCCTCAAAACCATATATTATGTCAGTTTTATTTCATATTTGAAGATGACATAGCAATTCATACATTGCGCTTTCGTCCTTTATCCTTGGGCAAGAGATTGAAGTCTGTAAGAAGAACACACGTGAAACTAACTAGATATAACAGGGATTGGAACAAGCTTAGTGTCTTAAAAAGATGTACATAACATTAACAGTCAACTAAATCAAATGTACCAAACCAAACATATTGATATTATTTTGATATATTTGATAAACTTAAAAACGAAACTAAGACGAATCAATATGTGACCTTATTCCACAAATAAATCAAACATACAATACGTAACTATTGTTATAATAACATTATTCAGTCGTGCAGGGCAACGAAATTTGTTTAAACTGTTTCGTAATGATATAAAATTAATGATTGGAAAAAATTGTTTTACGATCCAAAGGAACACAAATTAAGAAGAACCGATAATGGTGGGCTATTTAAATTTAGGCATAAAAACGCTGATAACTTCGATTACAAGCAATCATTCGTAGCACGATAACATTAAAATAATATACATCACTTGCACAAGTCGTTATATAACTTTCAAACAATGCGTTAAACTTTTATACTTGACGATTAACTGTTACATTCAATATTGAACCAGTATATCTTAATCGAATATTAATTTGTAAAATGTCTGAAGTTAAAACTGTGTTTCAATTAACATACTCAAACGGTAAGCGCTAGATAGTGAATAATCGTTGCATTTTCTGGCGCCATATGATGGAAGTAATATTTGACATGACGACTACTTACTCCTGGCATGCAGGATGACACAGGAATCCTGATACCAATGAACCACCGGGGATAGCGCCAATAATAGATGGACAGGCAGCCTCACATGCAGCTTCGGATGTGTCGGAACCAAGAGAGCCGAGAAGAGCGCTTGTGACATCACTCACTGTTTATGTATAACATAGTACCATGAACAATGTAGATTAGATGAGACGGTTAGCCTGCCAGACAACCAGCCAGACGGACAAGCAGTAGGACAACCAGGCAGATGGACAGGCAGTAAGACAGACAGACGGACAGCTATTCGACAGACTGACGGACAGCTAGTAAGACGGACAGATGGACAGCCGGCCAGTCAGACTGTTAGAACGAGTATTAACAATAGAATGCAACGTGTTACTGAAATATCATAGAGTTGAATAACATAAGAAGTGTTACAGAACTGAATGTAGTATAGCTTTTCTGTGTCACAGATATAAAACCTTGGCGTACATTATATCCATTTTGAATCGAGAGACATTTAAAACACTATTTGCCACAGATAACACGTTTTTTTATTCCGGACTATTTATTAGTATATGAACTCGTTTAATAAGATTCAAAATTCTGGGCATTCATGGTCATACTTCAATTGAATATATGTTAGTATTGGATTTCCCTTATTATACATTGCCTCGGGCAAAACTTTAGATGGTACTCTAAGTGTAGGAAAAAAGATTACTATATCCATTACGAATGTACAATATATCTGCATATTTGAATGAATACTTACAGTTGAGACCGAATGAATCCAAAATGAATCTTTCATCAACCTCAAAGGTTCGGCTGAAAGCCAATGGCAACAAAACGAGGAGACAAACTACGAATTTCATGGTTCCTGAAATAAGCCGAACATGACTAATTGATTTTAATCATTAAATAGAGTACATATTAGCGCATACTTAACCAGGTACGTCGAATGTTTGGAAACAATTTGCAAGCTGTTACAAAAAATGTTATTGAAGTCGGTGGTTATTATTTATCTATATTTAAAATGTATAATATATCATGCGTGTCGAGCTTTGCATGTTGTATGTATTTTATTGTCAAATTGATATGTAGAGTGTTTCGTGCAGTTGAAAAGCACGTACTGCATTTTTGTTCTGTTCGTACATTGTTCTGCAGGCCTATGTACTTGCAATAATAGTACGTCTTAAAACGTTTACCAAATAAATACAAGGCAAATGTATATTAAACGAAACATAATGGTTATTCATAAATATTGATGGTAACGTTTCATATACGTATGAAGAACAATGCAAATAATATAACAAAACTAAACACTTTTCGACAAGTCACTTAAATTGCAACAGACGGCGAAAGTAATGTGGTATTGTTTGTCTTAGAGATGACATTTACACTACATAGAAGTAAATAAACAGTCAAAGCTAAATAAAACAACGGAAGCTTTTTAACATCCAGCTAGCGTAGTACACAAGAAAAATACATATGATTGTATTGAGTTATAAAGACTTACCGTCAATTGCAATCTGCAGAGTCGACTGTAGTTTCTACGATCTTTCATCCCTTTTATATCTGAGCCAAAAATGCAGGGTCACATAATGTTTATAGCCATCCAATTTTGGATCGTGGAATGATAACAGCTGTTCAATTAGCATACTAAGCAGAAAAGGGGATTGCCTACAAGTACACTTAGACGAAACAAATTATCTTTGTCGTCTTTGTTATTTGCACTTCTTTTATGCGTCTTTCAATGACAAAATTTAACTATGCATGTGCTTGCATAGTATGTGTGCTTTATTTTTCGTTCGTCCGTCCTACCGTTTCTGCACCATAGCAGTATATTTATGGTTTAATGCATATATATTGAATGTTGTGCCCTATATATGTAAAATCTTCATATTCATGTGTTTTTCTTTTCTCTTACAACCATATTAGGTTTTATTCTGTATATCTACGGCACTGTCTGCATGCGGATGGCCCTGGTTTGTAAATGTAGCCTGTCCTTCGCTACTCTTTTGCACCTCCATTTATGTATAATTATACTTTCTGTAAAAGTGCGGTGATGTGATTTGATAGGTATGCGATTTGCAGATAAGATTTGATTTAGCGGGTGTTTGTAAATGAGTTTGCCAAACAAAGACACATAAAGAAGTGTCGCATCCAGTGGCACACTGTACAACTGTGTAAGCGAAAGTACATATTGAAGAAAATCAAGACGCAGGCGAATTAATTACGTGTACATAATCATTGACATACAAACAACAACAACATTTAATATACAATTTCCCAACTGTAACATGCTATGTAAAAATCATAAATATACTTCTAATTCTTCTTCCAAATGTATACTGCAATAGGGAGCTTTTCCGCTTTACAAAGTGTCAATGTTCGCAATATATACTGGTCAAATGAAATGCATCTGAAGGCATTTTACATTATTTGGACGCGTGCCACTGTTTTCGCGGAAATTGTGTTACCGTTTGGGCACTATACGCCGATCACAAGTTTTCCCACGCCACTTTTTTATCTGCGCTGTGTGAGATATGACCATGGAATGTACTATTCCTGTCACTCGATTTTGTTAAGTATATTGTAATGTCATCGACCGATTGCTGCTCATTCCGTTTATAAAATGTATTCATCCAATAGAAATTTGAACCATGTCTTTTTGCAGTTTGTATGTACCACATTTGGAATAAAAACAGCATTTTAACTCATACCATTTGAGTAAAGCCAATACAAAGTTGGGGTGAAGTATAAACAGCTAGTCAGTATAAAATGTTTAGTGGATCTGAAACATTCAATGATTCAATCCTTGAAAAGCTGAGGTATGCAAGAGGAGGTTGCATGAAAAACTCTCAAAACCATATCTAATATCAGTTTTATTTCATATCAAAATATTAAACAAGTCATTCGTTGTGCTTGCATCCTTTATCCCTGGGCAAGTGTTTGAAGTCTGCAAGAACACACGTCAAAATAATGTGAAAAAAACATTATTTGAACAAGCATAATTTCCTAATACGATGCCTGCTCAATCAAACGTACCTTACCAAACACATAAATATTAATTTGATATGAGCATGCTTTATAATTAAGATGAATCCTCTTTGACCTATTTCCACGAATACTTCTAACATAAATACGATGTTACAAAAACGTAGCTATTGATATGACAGCAGTACTCATTCTTTCAGGGCAAGGACATATGCTTTTCATTTAAATTGTTTCGTAGTATTAATAAAACCAATGTTTCAAATTTATTATTGTTAGATTCAAAAGAAAACCAATAGAGGTGGGTACTTCAAATTTCAGTCATAAAAATATTGATAACCTACATTATGTGTAATAATTATTTGCAATATTCATAAACGTATTATACAAGTCTTACACTAGTTTTTATATAATTTTCAAACAATGCCGTTAAAACTTATATACTTGACAAACAAATGTTTACTTGAAAATTGAACATTTCATTGTTGATCGAATATTAATATGTAAAAAATCTGATCTTAAACTGTGTTGAAATTAACACAATATATCGATACTGTTGTAAGTGCTAGATACTATCAATTGCAATTTTTTTCAATTATCGTTGCATATTCCGGCGCCATATGAGGGAAGAAATGATTGAAATCACGAATACTTACTCCTTGCACGCAGGAGAACACAAGAATCCTGATACCAATGAACCACCGGGGATAGCGCCAATAATAGATGGACAGGCAGCCTCACATGCAGCTTCGGATGTGTCGGAACCAAGAGCGCCGACAAGAGCGTTTGTGACGTCATTCACTGTTTATGTTTAATATAGAACCATGTACAATGTAGTTAATATTATACGGATAGCCCGCCAGACATCCAGCCAGACGGATAGGCAGTAGGACAACCAGCCGGACTGACAGACAGTATGACAGCCAGACAGACAGCCAGTAAAACAGACAGACTGACAGCTAGTAAGATGGACAGACGGTCAACAAGACAGTCAGACAGACAGATATATAACGTTGGCATACGCTATCTCCAATTTGAATCGAGAGACATATAAAACTCTATTTGCCACAGGTACCAAGTTATAGTTCTTCAAAAGAACATTATCTCCAATTTGAATCGAGAGACATATAAAACTCTATTTGCCACAGGTACCAAGTTATAGTTCTTCAAAATACAACATGTTTTTATTATGTTTAATTATGGTTCATTTACTAGTATACGACCTCGGTTTACAGGATTCAAAATTCTAGTCATTCATTGTGATACTTCAATTAAATATATGACTGTATTGGATGTCCCTTATTATACATTGCCTCAAGTATACATACGGTGCTTGTATATCTCTAGGTGTAGGAACTAAGATTCCTATATCCATTACAAATAGGCAATATATATGTTTATTTGAATGAATACTTACAGTTGAGACCGAATGAATCCAACACGAATCTTTCATCAACCTCAAAGGTTCGGCTTAAAGCCAATGGCAACACAACAAGGAGGCAAAGTACGAATTTCATGGTTCCTGAATTAATCATAAATATGAGAAACAATAGTCCAGAGATGGCCACTTGCAAAACAGGTCCTTCATAGTTTACGAAGTAAAATTAAAGACGGGTAAATAATAAAAGATAAAGTGATAGGGCATGGGTAGCTATATAACTAACATTGCAGCGGTTGTTCTGCAATGAAACGCAAAGAATGGTGATTGGAATGCACACCAATAAAAGAAAGAGAAGAAAGGAACATTGGCTTTAAAACTATGGCGGTATATACACATATGTCATCTAGCTGTTTGTCTAGATACCAAAACCGCGTTTATTTATATTTTTGCCGTGAAATTTCATATTAACCTAAATTGACTACTCTGATAATAACGCGACAAATATGTAACAATACAAACCACTGCGAGAACTTTTATTTCTAATAATAAGGAGATGCGGAACTTAATAACAATGTCAGTTAATAGTGATAAAACAAATTTACATATTCAACCAGAATTTGAATACATTATACAGTAGCATATTATTACGACAACAATGTACGACAGTGGCTACCCACACATGCCCCCAAAATATTATAAGTTGAATAAAACTTACTGTGAAGGTCAAACTGCAGAGACGAATGAGGTTTCCGAGTTCCGTCATTTCTTATATATCCCCGACTATTGCACTGGTCAAGGAGGTGAACGTAAGAAATTCTAATTTTGGACAGAGATTGGTCACGCGTTCGTATTGGACATATGGTGACCTCGGTCCGACTTCACAGAAATTGACGAGTTGTTCAGTTTGACATTCAAGCATAAATATAACCGAATATACCAAAATGCAAACAATTCGCAAATATCAGTAACAATTGCAAACAAATATGGTCAAGAAATGTACGATAGACGGTCAGAATATACCCAGACATTACTCGATCTCAATAAGTGTTAAATATTTGCTTTTTTGCAACGTATTCTCAACCAACTTCTATGCATTTTGCCATCTTTGCGGGAGCTTTTGTATTCCTTCTGCAAACTGCGTGACAGCCGAAATCAAAGCCGACCTATGCTCATATTATGTTGCCGCAAGCATATTTGGCCTGGGGCTTTGGCACTAGGCCATAGTATCTATGCTACATTTCAGATGATGTCCATTTGACCTTATTTCCCGAAGTGCGAAACACGCAGGTAACTACTCGGGGAGTTAGTAGTTCAGCACTGGTCACTTCACATGGCATAATTAAAACGCTGCAAATTGTTAAAATATACATGACAAGCATACCGATTCAATACATTAGTTTTAAAGAATTTCTTATCCTTCATATCTCATTGGTTTATACATGTGTATAATTTTCATGCCTATATAATGAAAATCATGCGCTGATGTTAGTACGATTTCATTCATGAAAATAGGTCGCCGTATATTGCGCAGTTGTCGCTACGATGGAATTCATTCTTACAAATAGCCGCTCGCGTGCCAGAGAATCTCTCTCACAATCACTTCGACAAGAATACAGGGGTCAGATGTTTATGACTGCAAAAATTGTCGCTAAGATATCTGTCAATTAAACGTAACTCCGCCCAGGGTGCGCAAGTAAACTATCTACCTTACAAACTTGATGTTGACATTCGCGCTCTCGCCAATTTCGCCCGTCAAAGTAGCAATACAAGATGGATTTTAACGTTGAAACAACTTTTGATCGAATTCGTGAAAGATATCACTTCCAGTATTGGCACAAGAAGGAGCAAAAAATAGCAATATCGAAGGTGATCTGGGTAGGGTAATAACTAAGTGCGCACCGCCTCCATATCAACTCTCCCATCTTCTTATTTAACAGGTGCTCGATTCACTGTTTATTTTTACAAAACAAGTCGTATCAATGAAAATCTTGTGTTGAAAAGACAAATTAATCAACGAAAAGCTACAATTTTCTGACGTACAGTTTTTTATTGCATGCAAAGCATTTATATGTTCACGAAAATAAGAGTAAATGCAGTGGAAAGACCGACGGTGTCTAACTTCTATATCATTTTGTGAATGGTTTAGCAGGATGTACAGCAACAGTATAGAGATGTGACGTGCGTGGCTGGACTAGGTTTTTAACAGCGGTACGAACTAAGTCATTTTAGGTACTACTGGGCCCTTTTTCACAAATAATTATTTATGATATAAAGTTAGACTTGAACGTTGTCTTTGACTTCGATTTAAGTCTAATTACCAAATGTACTTACCGACAAACTTAGCTACGTTTTGTTGTTGTCATCGACGAAGTTAAATATTTTCCTTGATTTTAAGATTTTGCGTAAGAAATTGTAATTGTCTAGATAATATTCACATGGTTTTGACCTTTCAAGTTTATCTTAGATACAAATAGAACAAATACATGGGCGTACCTGGACGGTCTATGTTAGGTGAGAGCATCGTAGGTGCGAAACCAGCAGCAAAGATGCGAATGGGGGTAGGTGTTGGAAGTGCCACCCCTCCCGCGGGTTGGGGTTCGGGGTCAGCCCCAAGAAAATTTTGAAATTATGGAGGCAAATGGTGCGTTTGCATGCTATATTTCAATGTCAATATGGCAATGACTGTGTTTTATTAATTTTTTTTAATTATTGAACATAAAACCAATTCAGGATCGCTTATTTGAAAAAATCTTATAATCAAAGAAATCTGTATATTTTCGTATGTGTACTCAGACATACATGTAAGGTTGGGGAATTTTAGGGGGGCGCGCGCCGTGTGCCAGATACAGTCCATCATCATGCATGCAAACGTCCTACTGTATATACAGTTTAAACTGACTGATAAAACTAAGATCGGAACCATACCACACCCACTGGATTTAAACAGCGGTGGCCTTGTTTACATTTAACTATTGATTACAAAGCTAACTGATAGCATACATTAAAAATGTCAGCGACATTCTTGCTATGAAATATTGTCGTATGTACTTAATGATGGCAACCTTATTAATTTATAACCATATAAGTCAACAAAAGGTACACTTACCGAAAGAGAATGAGTAGCCACAGGGAACGCCACCTACATAAGACAGTGCCTCCTCACACAGATCTCCGGGACAACAACAATCCATAAAACACTTGAGGAGGCTAAAGGGTGCATACGTTAAGGAACAAAGGCGCAAGGAATGGCCCGGCAGACCATAAGGAATAACCAGGTATAATAATAAGTATAAACATAAGTCTAAGATTTAGACGGGCATAGAAATTAGGATGCATGCAATTCTCACTATTAAACAAAAACTATTTATCGGAAACTATCACCGATGCACAAGATATACCGCACGAAATAACTAATTGAGAAAATACTGGTAACATAATGCAGTATTTAATAATCTGTTTAAAAACAAGTAACCAGATTTACACTGGGCAACCACATCCACGATTCAGCTATCCGCTAACAGCGCTTTGATTTAATGCTTTGATTGAGTTTTGTATCAGGTTCAGCGTAATGAACCCACATTTAATCACCAGTTACAATGGGGTCCAAGAGCTTCTCCCCTTCATGATTTATACAATTGGTATGTTCTTATAGTCACCCTGGATGCCTTTTGGTATTATGTCTAGGCGGCACCCACAATGCACTGACCTCGCTCATACCAAGGTGTTCATGTACAATTTTGCGTGCTGATTGCTTTCAAATGCTCAATCTACTGGCTAAGTCCTGCAATGTTACTCGACGATCTTTCATGACGAAGACCCCAACATGTGTTGCCATTGATAAGGTCACTGCCTCAGTGGGCCTCAGATACCTAGGCGCGTCAAAAACGCACGTCCAGTCATTACGAATCTGAGAAACCTAGCTGTAAAAAGTAGAACGCAGCAATGGTGTTCATGTAAGCTAAAACACCAATCATGTGTAAATAACGTCAAAAATGAATATATCGTACTAACTTGTCATTGAAAAATTAATTGATCGAAGTATGTAGTTTTTGTTCATGTATAATATGTGTACTTTGTTGCACGTAGAAAAACATGATCCGGTTCAGTTCCGACCATCCTTCGTAAGTGTTTGTGTGTGTCAGTAATCATTACTTCTTATATTATGCTTACAAACAGAAAGTGAGTGTTTGATCATCACAGTTTTCATTTCAAGACTGAAATTACCCTGATCCTTGTAAAACATCCAGGACCACAGGGTTAGCAATGACCCCATCCCTGAAGGTTTTCTTACCAATGTTTGAAGCAATATTTAAGTTCGTGTATTATACTAAATTAATGAATGAGTTAATGACCTGTTCAATCTTAATCAATTGACATGACGCATCCAATTGTACTTATACTACGTTCGTATTTTATTTCTATAACTGCTATGATTGTGTGGCCGAATGATTTTTGCTTTGAAACCTAAGTTTGATGAGCACGTGTATACAGTATTTTCTATTAAACATGATGTGCTTTATTTATTTCGTTCATGTTCTGGGTCTATATTTGCAAATAACAGGTTCACAAAAACTGTGTATCGCTTAGATTCAATTATAAATTGTCAAGAAAGACTGGGAATATAAATATTTATTTGACATATATTTTGCATCAGCATCAATCAATAATAAAACGGTATTAAGTGGAGAGATTTACTCCGTTTCAATCGTATTGCAGTCATGTACGGCGGTCAGTTGACCAAACCAGTGTTCCACTTTGGTATTCTTAATCTATTTTTTGTGTCTTGTTCCGTCTGCCGGGTTTGTTCACTTGTGTTTTTTCTTGGTGTCTCTTTTGTCCTTTTTGATGACTGTTCACTTTGAATGTGGGATTTCCTGCTCGACTTATTCCAACAATTTACCAACCGGTACTATTTCGTTCTCCTAGAGCATACGAACATTTCCGAACGTGACTCAGCGGTGACTTTAAATGCGTTATATTCAGTCAAATTGCTGCGACTTCTAGATGGACATTCGAGTGCTGTATCGACTGAGCTGATACGGCTTTTAAATAATATCAGCTTTGTGATGTTTATATACTAGTGCCAAGGAAATACGAATGAATTATGTTATAAAATTATGAATAAATTAATATTGAATGACTTTCAAAATGACTTCAAAAGATGTAAAACAATTGCGGTGACTTGACTTAACGAAATTGACATAGTCTGCCCTTAATAACTTGATTTTCAGATACTGTATGTATGTTTCCATTTTGCATCTTGATTTGCCATTCGTCAGTCCGTTTATGCACCATAATAGCGTATTCATAGTTTAATATATAACTACATATATTTAATACTGTGCCCTATATATTTGACATTTTCATTCATTTTCTATTATTTTTCTCTTACACTCATATTCGGTTTCATTCTGTATATCTACTGCACTGTATGTAGTTTATTTCACTGTCCACTTTGATTCTCCTAGTTATTCCTTATGGTCGACTAGGCCTTTCCTTGTGCCTCTGTTCCTTAACATATGTACCCTATAACATTCTTAAGTGCCTTATGTTTGGTGGATTTAGGATTTCCCGGAGGTCTGCGTGGGCATGCACTGTCTTATGTATGTGGCGTTCCCTGTAGCTACGTATTCTCTCTCTTTAAATGTCCCACATTATGAATAAAAACAGCATTTTAACTCACACCATTTTAGTGAAGCCCGTATAATGTTGGGGTGAAATATTAATAACTAGTATGTTTTAAATGCTTTGTGGGTCACACACATTCAAGGAATCAAGCCCTGGAAAGCTGATGTATATAAGAGGACCTGGCATGAAAAACTCTCAAAACCGTATATAGTATTTGTGTAAGTTTTATTACATATTAAAATATTAAATTACAATCATTGGTTGTGCTTGCATCCTTTATCCCTGGGCAAGTGTTTGAAGTCTGCAAGAAGAAAACACGTCAACATAATTAGAAAAAAAAACATTTTTTGAACAAGCATTATTTCCTAAAATGATGCCCCGGGTAAATCAAACGAATCGCTTTTTGACTTATTTCCTCGAATATTTCTAACATTAATACGATTTCACGAAAACGTACCTGGTGATAAAACAGCAAATACTCATTCTTTCATGACAAGGAAATATGTTTTTCATTTAAACTATTGTGTAGTTTTAATCAAATGAATACTTCAATAGAATAATGGTATGATTCAAGAGAAAACAAATATACATGTAGGTGGGTAATTCAAATAAAGTCATAAAACACTGATTACTGAAATTATTGACAATCATTCGTTTTATGACATAAAAATAATATTCAAAATGTACACAAGTCATTATTATTTTCAAATAATGCCGGTAAAATTTAAAAACTTCACAAACAAATGTTAACTTTCAATTGTAACCTTTCGTTGTTGTTCGAAGATTTAATTGTAAAATGTAGTTCAACTGGGTTGAAGTTTTTACTAATATAAACATTAAAACTGTCAATTGCAAAATTAAAATCATAAATTATCGTTGCATATTTCGTCGCCATATGAGGAAAGTAATGATTGAAATCACGAATACTTACTCCTTGCATGCAGGAGCACACAGGAATCCTGCTACCAAGGAACCACCGGGGATAGCGCCAATAATAGATGGACAGGCAGCCTCACACGCAGCTTCGGATGTGTCGGAACCAAGAGCGCCGACAAGAGCGTTTGTGACATCATTCACTGTTTATGTATAACATAGTACCGTTAAAAATGTAGTTTAGATCATACAAGACAACAAGCCAGACGGACAGGCAGTAAGACAACCAGCCAGACTGACATACAGTATGACAGACAGGCGGACAGCTAGTAAGACGGACAGTCGGTCAACAAGACAGTCAGATGTCATTTATGTGTAAAATGTATAAAAAGATGACAGTTTATAGCAACATACATGATATAACATAACACAAGCATCATATACTATTCTTTGCCTGCTACTTGATACACGCAGGATAACACAAAAAAGAGATTGGATGATTATATTGTCATTGAAGTCCTTGTACAAAGCATTGTGACAAACGAATACAAATTATAAATAGTTTATAGCAGAAAATTGACAATTAATTTCGGAGTTTAAACAATAAATGCAAAGTGTTACTGAAATATCACAGAATTAAGTTACATAAGAATCATAACAGAACAGAATGTAGTATATCTTTACTCTTTCAAAGATAACTTTGGCGTACATTATCTCAAATTTGAATCGACATACATTTAAAACAGTATTTGCTACAGGTAACCAGTTAAATTTCCTCAATTAAAACATGTTGTTTATTATTTTTAATTCCGGCCGGATTCAAAATTCTAGTAATTCAAGATCATACTTCAATAAAATGTAAGTCTGTATTGGAGTGCTCTTATTATACATTGCCTCAAGTATACATACGGTGCTTGTATATTTTAGGTAGTTCTCTAGGTGTAGGAACTAAGATTCCTATATCCATTACAAATGGACAATATATATACATATTTGAATGAATACTTACAGTTGAGACCGAATGAATCCAAAACGAATCTTTCATCAACCTCAAAGGTTCGGCTCAAAGCCAATGGCAACACAACAAGGAGGCAAAGTACGAATTTCATGGTTCCTGAAATAATCATACATATGAGAAACAAAAGTGCAGAGAAGGCCACTTACAAAACAGGACCTTCACAGTTGACGTAGTAACATTAAAGGTAAATAATAAAAGATAAAGTGAAAAGCCATGGGTAGCTATATAACTAAATTTACAGCGGGTGTTATGCAATGCTACGCAAAATATGGTGGTGCAACCCTCATACCAATAAAAGAAAGAGAAGAAAGGAACCAAACCATTTGCTTTAAAGCCATAACACTGACGGTATATATACAGTGGTCTTCTAGCTGTTTGTCAGGATGCCAAACTCGCGTTTATTCATTTTGTTTGCCGTGAAATTTCATATTAACCTTAACTGACTGCCCTGATATTAACACGACAAATATGTAACAGTACAAACCACTGTAAAACTAATTTCTTAATATTAAGGATATGCGGAACTTAATAACAACGTCAGTTACGGGCTCTGAAAAATATTGATAAAACATATTAACATATTCAACCAGAATTTGGATACATTTTATGTGAAACACAGTAGCATATTATAAAGAAAGCGATGTACGACATTTGCTACCCACATGCCCCCTACCAAAAAAGTTGAATAAAAACTTACTGTGAATGGTAATCAGCAGAGACTAGTGAAGTTTCCGAGTTCAGTCATGTCTTATATATCCCTGACTATTTCACTGGTAAGTGAACGTAATGTATTCTACTTTTGGACAGAGAATGGTCACGCGTTCGCAGTGGACATATGGTGACCTCGGTCCGTTTTCACAGACATTGACGAAGCGGACAGTTTGACATTCAAACCAAAAATACCAAAATGCAGTAATTTCGCAAATATCAAACACAATTGCAAACAAATATGGTCAAGAAATGTATGACAGAGACGGTCGGAATATACCCGGACTTCACTCGTTCTCGATAAGTCCTAAATCATTTTAAAAAATCGTCGTGTTTGCTCTTTTGCATATTCTCCACCTACTTCTATACATTTTGCCATCTTTGAGGGAGCTTTTGGATTCCTTCTGCAAACCATGAAGTTGACCTATGTCTCAGGTACTGCATGACAGCCGAAATCAAAGCCTACCTATACTTATATTTGGTTCCAGCAAGCATTTTGGCCTTGGGACATAGTATCTATGCTACATTACAGATGCTGTCCATTTTAGATTATTTCCCCTCATGCGAAGCACGCAGTTAACTACTTGGGGAGTTAGTAGTTCAGGGCATGCCATAAAATAAAGTATACATGACAAGCCTACTGAGTCAATACATTAGTATTTAAGAATGTCTAATCATTTATAGCACATTGGTTCAAACACGTGTATAATTTTCATTCCGATACAACGAAATTCATGCGCTGAGGTTATTACGATTTCATTCATGTAAGTATGTCGCCGTATATTGCGCAGTTGTCGCTACGATGGAACCCATTCATACAAATAGCCGCTTGCATGCAAGAGAATCGCTCTGAAAGGGGCTCCAAATGGGTATTAAAATAACAAGTCTTATGTAAAAATTGGCCCCGTACTTCGTCCAAAGTGTAGTTAACCTTAATCAACTTAATATAAGTTAAATATACACGCAAATGACGTTAGGTCGCTGTGGTGTAGTGGTTAGCATAACGGACCGGCAATCCGTAGACCCGGGTTCGATTCCAGGTAGCGCCATTTTTCGTGTTCCATAAACATGACTTTATTTTAAAAAATCCCTACCCAATTTGCGCATACATTTGTGATCATTTGGGAATTTGCCGATTTTCTGCTGTAAAATTTGAAAGATGATGATAACATTTGACCGATCTATACATTAATTATATTGACCTATAATACATGTGTGTACAACTGGCACTATTGGTAGGCGAAGTATATCGCCTGCCAATCACGTAAGCATATGAAATCCAGAATTCTCTAATAACGAACAAAGTAATAGTTTAGGTAATACTGGGCCCTTCCCTTATTCACAAATAATTATTTTAGACTTAGAGTTAGACTTGGACTTTTACTTAGACTGACCTTAATCGATTTAAGTCTAATTTACAAATGAACTTACCGACAAACTTAACTACGTTTGGTTTTTTGTCAACGACGTAGTCAACTTTGATTTTAAACTTTTTGCGTAAGAAACTGTAATTTGTATAGGTAATATTCACATGGTTTCACCTTTTGAGTATATCTAAGATACAAATAGAACAAATACATGGGCGTACCTGGACGAATTAAGTGTACGCCAGGTGTGAGCATCGTATGTGCGAAACGAGCAGCAAGGCTGCGAATGGGGGGAAGGGGTGGAAGGCGAATGGTGCGCTTTCATGATATATTTCAATGTTAATATGGCAATGTGTTTCATTATTTGTTTTTAAGTTATTGCATGCAAATAAAACCAATTCAAAATCGCTTATCATTAAAGATCTATGTATATTTTCGTATTCATATTACATACATGTAAGGTAGGGGAATTTTAAGGGGGCGCAGGCCATATTTATTCTAATCCGGTGTATGTCTAGGTAGTGTTAGAAATAACAGTATCCGATTAGCATGCATGCAATTCTCACTATTAAACGGAAACTTGAACGTTGAAACTATTAGCCATACCGGATACGAGTGACTGCTTGTCATAATTATTGTTTCTTCCAATTGCCAACTTTCTGATCAATAGTGATTGCTTAATGCAGTAACTGACAGATTGTGAATGAACTTATAATGTTATCATATTCACGGACATATTAACCAGAGTGAGGGTTTGGCCTTTCACGGAAGCACAAGAAATTGCGACTTGGAAAAATAGTGGTATACATATATATGTAGTTCGCCGGCGTAAACTTGACCATTGTTTACAACCAATCGGGCAATGTAAACATATCTGGATAGGTAAATCAGCTTATCACAAGATTATCTGTCTAATTGATATGCTCGTATTGTATGCGTTTATGACTATAAGCGCTGTAGTCTAGTGGTAAGTACCTCGGTTATTTGATGCGCAAGAACTGTGTTCGAGTCTCAGCACTGGTATGTTAACTTCTAAATCATAAAATATAATTGTTTACAGTAAAGTGAATTGCAATCGTAATCTCCCTGTAAATAATGGTTGAGTCTGTTTTCAGTGGTCAGGTTAACGCCGGCGCACTTTATCATAATACAGTAGTTAATATTATAATTTGTTTACAAACAAGTAACTAGATCTACACAGGGCAAGCAAATCCAAAATTCAGATATATGCAGCCCAGGCCTTCAGTGCTAACAGCTCTTTGATTTAATTCTGGAAACAAATAAACATTTGTGATAACATTTGCCACTTGAATGAATTGATGACTTAAACTGTAACCGTCGCGGGGGTTGGATAACCAGCGCGGTGCCACTGCTTTGATTGAGCTTTTGTCTCAGATTCACCGAAATGAACGCACATTTAATCACCAGTGATAATGCTGTTCAAGAGCTTCGCCCTTTCATGATTTAAACAGTACTGAAGAATTCCCAGAAACATGGCATTGGCTATTGGGTAGTCAAAACCAAATACATAGTATACAGCCGAAAGCTGTATAACATACACTATGTAACATTGTATTGCTATATCATCTCCAGTGATGAAGGCACACTTGACTTCTCCTTTTGTGATTGTGAGTGTAGGGGCTGTGCCAGCTTTCGATTTCAGCAAACCATCAATATCAGATTTAAAAAATGAGTAACATATTACTGCATAACAATTAAAAATGTTTTATTGTTTCAAAAGTGATGCGTAATTCGAATGCTTACGGCTGACGTGAGACCGAAATGTACCCCACTTGAACAAGCACCAATGTTGCAAGCAACTAAAAAGCTAGGGACATCCTTGTAATAACGTATTGTATGATTTTGAAGTGACTGAAATGTATCAGAAACAAAACAACACACGTTACACGTAAATCCATAAGTTATATCATCATCCATGTTGAGTTAAATTATCAACGTTATCATCAAAGACATACCTTGCACATTTTTAAAGACAATTCAATGTGTTTTCGCGAGGAAAAAACAAACTTTGAATTAACTGGGGATTAGTTATGGCTAAGACAAATGGCTCTATGCATGCCCGAGTATAAATGGGTGCGTTTTAACCATGGTTTCAGTATTTGTTTGTTTTTAAAGTATGTTTAAGAGTAAAAATTATAGTATACCTTCCATTATCTTCTAGAACGCGCCTTTACCCAGATTTTCAGGAACCGCTTCCAAGGGTCTATGCAAGATAACATTGCAGGAGTTAACCAGTATGTTGAGGATTTGAAACGCATCAGCACGCAAACGTGTACATGAACACCTTGGTACGAGTAAGGTCAGTGCCGACAAGACATAATACCAAAAGACATCCAGGGTGAATATGAGACAAAATCTCAATCACCGCAGTGGCAACGCGCTGGTTCTCCAACTCCCCAAAAAACGTTTAAACTGCCTCCTTCGGCGGGCAAGATCATGTTAGTTGCATCCTAGGTTGCACGTAGAATAATACTCACTAATTTTATGCAAAAATGTCAAACTGTAACGTACTATAATGAAGTAATTCTGAGACAACCCCATGAAAATAAGAGAGTTGCGTCCAAGGCTAACACAGAAAAAATATCTTTCTTCATGATAAAGCACCCACCCGTACCGCGTCGTCTAGAGTTGAAGTCATAAATTCATTCAAAATGTTTGCTGAAACCAAATATGAGTCTAGGTCGGCTTTGATTTCGGCTGTCACGCAGTGCCTGAGACAAAGATCAACTTTATGGTTTTGCAGAAGGAATGAAAAAGCTCCCTTCGAAGATGGCAAAATGCATACAAGTAGGCGGAGAATACTTTGAAAAAGAGCAAACACGCAGAATGTTTGAAAAAACTTTTCGAGAACGAATAAAGTCCGAGCATTTTTCGACCGTCTATCGTACATTTCTTGACCATATTTGTTTGCATTTGTCATTGATAATAGCGAATTTGCTGCATTTTTGTATTTTTGGTTTTATTTGTGCTTGAAAAGAGAGAGAATAAATAGCTACAGGGAACACCACATACATAATACAGTGCCTCCCCACACAGACCTCCGTGAAAACTACAAACCATAAAACATAAGGCACTTGAGGAGGTTAAAGGGTACATAAGTTAAGGAACAGATGCGCAAGGAATGGCCTGGCAGTCCATAAGGAATAACTAGGAGAATCAAAGTGCACAGTGAAGGAATGTCAAACTGAACTCTTCGTCAATGTCTGTGAAGTCGGACCGAGGTCACCATATGTCCATGGCGAACGCGTGGCCAATCTCTGTCCAAAAGTAGAATACCATACGTTCGCCTTCTTGACCAGTGCAATAGTCAGGGATATATAAGAAATGACGGAACTTGGAAACTTCACTAGTCTCTGCAGATTACCATTGACAGTAAGTTTTTATTCAACTTATATTTTTTTGGAGCATATGTGGGTTGCCAATGTCGTACATTGTTTTCATTATAATATGCTACTGTTTCTCACTTAAAATGTATTTAAACTCTGGTTGAATATGTCAATATGATTTATCGGTATTATGCATCACCCGTATATCTTTAATATTAAGAATTAGTTTTTGCAGTGGTTTGTATTGTTATATATTTGTCGTGCTAATACCAGTGTAGTCAATTAAGGTTTATATGAAAATTCATGGCAAACAAAATGTACACACCCGAGTTTGGAATCCTTAAAAACAGCTAGAAGACCACTGTATATATACCGTCAGTGTTATGGCTTTAAAGCCAATGGTTTGGTTCCTTTCTTCTCTTTCTTTTATTAGTGTGCGGAACGTACCACCAATCATTGCGTATCATTACATAACACTTACTGTTATTTAGTTATATAACTACCCATAGTCTTTTACTTTATCTTTTATTATTTACCTTTAAGATTACTACGTAAACTGTGAAGGTCCTTGTTTGTAAGTTGCCTTCTCTGCACTATTGTTTCTCCTAATAATGATTATTTCAGGAACCATGAAATTCGTACTTTGCCTCCTTGTTTTATTGCCATTGGCTTTGAGCCGAACCTTTGAGGTTGATGAAAGATTCGTTTTGGATTCATTCGGTCTCAACTGTAAGTATTTATTCAAATATGCATATATATTGTCCATTTGTAATGGATATAGGAACCACATATGTAATTCAATTTTGTGATATTTCAGTAAAACGTTGCATTTTATTGTTTAAACTCGGAACCTAAATGTCAATTTTCTGCGACAAAATATTGATAAAAGATTTATATTTTTTTTCTTCCTTTGTCACAATGCTTTGTACAAGGATCACAATGAAAATATAATTTTCCAATCTCTTTTTTGTGTTATGTTCAAGTATAATGTAGTAGACATGGAATAATAAATGTTGCTTGTAAAACATTATATCATGTATGTTGCTATTGACTTACTTGTTTTTATACGTTTTACACATAAATGATTATATCCGCCAGTCTGACTGTCTTGTTGACCGACTGTCTGTCTTCCTAGCTGTCAGGCTGTCTGTTTTACTGGCTGTCTGTTTGCCTGTCATACTGTCTGTCAGTCTGGCTGGTTGTATTACTGCATGTCCGTCTGGCTGGTTGTCTGGCTGGCTATCCGTATAATCTAAACTACATTGTTCATGGTACTATGTTATACATAAACAGTGAATGACGTCACAAACGCTCTTGTCGGCGCTCTTGGTTCCGACACTTCCGAAGCTGCATGTGAGGCTGCCTGTCCATCTATTATTGGCGCTATCCCCGGTGGTTCATTGGTAGCAGGATTCTTGTGTTCTCCTGCATGCAAGGAGTAAGTAGTCGTAATTTCAATCATTACTTTCCTCATATGGCGACGAAATATGCAACGATAATTTATGATTTGATTTTTGCAATTGATAGTATTAATGTTCATATTAGTGATAATGTCAACACAGTTTAACTACAGACATTTTACAAATAAATCTTCGAACAACAAGGAAAGGTTCAGTTTGAAAGTAAACACTTGTTTGTCAAGTATTAAAGTTTTAACGGCATTGTTTGAAAATTTAAATAACTTGTACATTTTATATATTATTTTTATGTCTTGCAACAAATGATTGCAAATAATTTTAGTGATTATTGTTTTATTTATTTATTTGAATTACCCACCTATTTTGCTCATATCAAATTAAGATTCATGTGTTTGGTTTGATTCGTTTGATTTAGCCGGGTCATCGTTTTAGAAACTAATGCTTGTTCAAATAATGTTTTTGTCTATAAATAATTTGACGTGTTTTCTTCTTACAGACTTCAAACACTTGCCCAGGGATAAAGAATGCAATCGCAATGAATGCCTTGTTATTTAATATTTTAATATGTAATAAAACTGATATTAAGTACGGTTTTGAGATTTTTTCATGCCAGGTCTTCTGACAGACATCAGCTTTCCAGGAATTGATTCATTGAATGTTTGAGAACCACAAAGCATTTTATACAGACTAGTTATTAATATTTCACCCTAATATTGTATGGGCATCACTAAAATGGTGTGAGTTAAAATGATGTTTATATTCATAATGTGGTACATTAAAACTGTTCAAATTTCTATTTGATGAATATATATAATAAACGGAATTACCAGCAATTCCTCGATGACTTCACAAAATACTAAATGATCAAGTGACAGGAATAGCATATTCCATGGTCATATCTCACACAGTGCAGATACAAAATGGCGGAGGAAAACTTGTGACCTTCGAAAAGTGCCCAAACGTTAACATAATTTCCGCGACGTCACGGTGATCTCGGACAAGGGCACAATGCACGGCTCCAATTTTCGTCAACGTATCGTCGAGCTGTCATGCTGCGTCCAACCACTATCAGGGATGTTTTGTGGGGCCATGTTATACCGGCCAACACCATTACACTGCCCCTCCCACTGTGCATGCTGTCTGATGCAGCAATCTGCGTAAAGCTAACCTCAGCGACACTACACCTTACTCCTTCCAACAAGCATATCTATACAAAACTTAAAAATAAAATAACACATTTCCACTGATCTTGCGTCCATCGTATATGCGGATAACACCACAACTCACGGATATGTCGCCTGTCTGGTGTCAATACGTTACCCCCATATGGATCATGGCCTGAAATTCCAGCATCTAACAGGTGTCGAAGCACAGTGGATCAAGTAGTGCGTTGCTGGTTATAACCCCTTGCTTTTTGGGCAGTCGATGTAGATGTGTGAAAGCGATCTCAGGGGTGCGAAAGGACAATATGGCGGTCTTGTTGACGAGACGTCACTCTTTGGCGTCATGGACGTGTAAACTCAGCAACAGAGCCAGTTTCTTGGTGTCGTGTAACTAAACGCATGAAAGTGCAGTGAAAACAATGCGTACTACAAATGTACATGCAACAGCGTGATTTGACATTTTTTAACTGATCACAAACAGCTCATCAGATGAGTTAAATCGGTTCAGCATTAGGAAAACAATTATAAAACTGAGTGTAAAACTGAATGCTTACTTTTTAAACTATTTAAGTATTTTGATGTTATCAGTTCATTCTCTTCAACTAGAGGCCCATGAGGGCCTGTGCTCTACTGGCTGGCCAAATTTGGTCACGTTTTGTCTTTAAGTTCTTTGAAGGCATTCATGAGGCTCTATTGATTATAGAATCTTGCCAATTTTAAGGACCATAATGCAGTCTTGCATGCGCGGATCTTTCTGATTTTCAAAAGGAACCAATGTCTCGTGAATATCAAACTAAACTGTACAAGTTTGGTGAAGATCAAATAAAAACTGAAAGCTCTATTCACAAGCACATGTATAGCAATTGTCAAGGGGCCATAACCCAGTCATGCATGGGCGGATATAGTTGGTTTTCAAAAGGACCTGAGCACTTAGGGATCTGCTGTATAAGTTTGATAAACTTCGGATAATAAATGAAGGCACTATCATGTATACAATTTTAAAGGGCCCTAATCCAGTTATGCATGGTGGGATAATAAGTGAAGGCTGTAATGTGTTCACAAGCTCAATTTTAGGATTTTTCAAATTGTAAAAGGTCATAATGCAGTCATCCATGGGCGGATCTTGCTGATTTTAAATTGGAATTATGCTCTCATAGATATCTAACTACTATATGAGTTTGGTCGACATCGGATAACAAATGAAGGCTGTATTGGTTACACAATATTGATTTTAGGATTTTTTCCCATTTTCAATACAGACGACTTTATTGTGTTCACAAGTAATTGTGCACGGACGCACGGACGACGGACACTGCCATCCCATAAGCTCGCCAAAGGCCAGTAGAGCTTTAAAAAACAGAGTCATAATGGTCTTATTTTCCATTAAAGTCATTGGGCCCGTTTCATAGACATATCTTAGCTAAGCTAAGATTTTATCGTAAGTTCCGCACTTACGATAATAGTTAAGATAAGTTTTTTGCGTTTCTCTATATAACTCCGTTATCTTAGCTAAGATAAGTTTTGTCGTAAGTTCGAGAAAAACTGCGACACCGTCTGTATTATAGTCACGTGATACGGATCGAGCACCTGCCATCATGGCCGCCAAAAACCCGGAATAATTTCTAGTTGATGGCGAATTAACAACTAAGGACGTTTCGTGCGGATTAATTAACTTAAAGTACTGATTTATAATTCGCACATGTTTTTATGATGTCAGCTGGATGCATTACAGGTTTGTATGCCATAATAGTATATTTTTACAGCTCATTTTGACGTTCTAACTTCTAAGTCTAACTCACGACCGTGATGACGTCATGACTCATGTTACCGAGCATTTCAGTGTTTCTGTAGTTAGACGGTCACCGGGTTAACTCAATTGACAGGGTGCCGTACAAGTACTTAAGGGATCAGACCCAACATCGGCCTCATTTCTCCCTTGATTTTCTTCATTTTTAGGAAACGGTGACAATTTGAAAGAATAAAAACACTGTCCTAAACATAATATTAATTGGTTTACCTCTACCACTAGCACATAGTGCTACTGACCAAGTAAAACAGGTGGCTTTTACCCCCTACACTCCTCCCCTTGATACATTAGAATAGATCAAGGGAAAAAATGTAGAAGATGTGGAGCTTGACACACAACCCCATTCAAGGCTAGCATGGTCATTGACCGACTGAGCTAACCATGTGGCTGTTTAACCCTACTATATGGTGTCTGGCCAATTTGCCATCAGGATCAACTTGTTATCATTTTGTTTATCTTGTGTTGAATTTGCACAGAAAATAGTGAACAAAATTGACACTACATAAATTGCTTAAACATATGTTTGAAGTCTCAAAATTGTTGTGTTGTGATAGAGCTTATTGTTTAATTATTAATGTGCTGATTACAAGTTAATTTATTTATTTCTGTTACTTTTTGCCATGGGTACCAAACACAGAATGACATGCAGGCGGTACCCACACACAGTGCTGTCCTCTAATGCTGTATACTTAATTACTACAAACTAAAGGCAAAATGAATCAAGTGTAATGACAATATTCTGTAGTTTCATTTCTCCATATAATACCATTCCAAGATGGTTTAGTATATACAAATTGGTGAAATCTATATATATTACATACTTAAACACAAGTCATGTACATGTTGTTGTGATTTAATTATGTACATTAATGTAGTACATGTATTACAAGCAAAGTAAAATGCTATTTGATTTCTTACTCTCATACAGCCTTATTCATTCAACAGTTTTATGATCCGGTCACTTTTGCAGCTAATTCAGAACTTTTATAATCTTGTTATGTTGCAGATTTTAAGTAACACAGATTTTCAGTGAACATTTCAAAGTTAAATATACATTGCCTCAGCAATTTTGGTGTAATTGTGAACATTTTACTTTAGTTTAAATTTTGTGATATAATTATAATACTGTACATGTAGACTGTTAAATTTGTTGTTTCTGTTTGAAAGGTAAGAATGTTTGAAAAGTGGTTCTTCTGCAGTGAAAATCCGGTCAAAAAAGAAAACTCATAAACCGGTTGTACTGTCAATTGTGGTATTTGGATTATCAATAATGATTTTGGTGGCTAATACCCAACACTACTGATGGCATGTAGGAGATGGTACAATATTATTAAAATAAACTTTAAAATGCATACATGTTCATATAATTTGTATCTTTCAGAGTTTGGTTGTGACGCATGCAAATGACCAGCATGGTACCATCTATTACAGTTGGCAAGACAATGTTGTGATTATTTGAGAAATGAAAGGTTTTGGATTTGTGAAGGTAACTTAGTATTTATTATGGTTGTGCATCTCAAAAGAATACTGTCCAATTTTGCCAACTGTTTGGTATGACCACTTTTCAAAAATTATACACAATCAGACTTTACCAGCATAATAATATTTGGGTGTGTGTGATATGCCACTGGGCAAAACTGGTTTTCATACAATAATTATACCCATAAATGTAAGTCACATTTGTATAGAAACAAGATTTAAATATATAGCAAATGTTTATAAGTCACTTTCTCCAGATATCTAATATAACCATGAACACCTAGGGAACATTGCTTGGGATTATCAGGTGTGATTTATTGCTTTCACACCAGGCTGCAATGACCCGGTGTTATCAATGTAATTGATACCATGAAAGTCATCAAGTAGTTTCTACTCAGATTCAGGGGATAGTCCTGTAACTGTATGGTCGTCCAGGCCATTTCGTGCGCCTCTGTTCCCTAACATATACCCTTCAGCCTCCTCATGTGTTTTGTAGATATTGTACTGCCGGTATGTGAGTGGAGGCACTGACTTATGTATGAGGCGCTCCCTGTAGCAACTAAGTCTCTCTCTTACAAAGAATCAATGTCAAATGAAATGCATCTTAAGTTCTGTTTTGGCAATTTACATTATTTGCACGCGTTCCACTGTTTTCGCGAAAATTATGTTACCGTTTGGGCACTTTACGCCGGTCACAAGTTTTCCTCCGCCATTTTGTATCTGCACTGTGTGAGATATGACCATGGAATATGCTATTCCTGTCACTTGATCATTAAGTATTGTGTGAAAACATCGACGAATTGCTGGTAATTCCGTTAAATATATGTTTTCATCCAATAGCAATTTGAACAGTTTTAATGTACCACTTTATGAATAAAAACATCATTTTAACTCACACCATTTTAGTGATGCCCATACAATGTTAGGGTGAAATATTAATAACTAGTCTTTATTAAATGCTTTGTGGATCTCAAACATTCAATGAATCAAGCCCTTGAAAGCTGATGTCTGTAAGAGGACATGGCATGAAAAAATCTCAAAACGGTATTTAATATCAGTTTTATTACATATTAAAATATTAAAAAATAAGGCATTCATTGCGATTGCATTCTTTATCCCTGGGCAAGTGTTTGAAGTCTGTAAGAAGAAAACACGTCAAATAATTTATAGACAAAAACATTATTTGAGCAAGTATTATTTTCTTAAACGATGACCCGGCTAAATCAAACGAACCTAACCAAACACATGAATCTTAATTTGATATGAGTAATATAGGTAGGTAATTCAAATAAATTAATAAAACAATAATCACTAAAATTATTTGCAATCATTCGTTGCAAGACATAAAAATAATATATAAAATGTACAAGTTATTATAAATTTCAAACAATGCCGTTAAAACTTTAATACTTGACAAACAAGTGTTTACTTTCAAATTGAACCTTTCGTTGTTGTTCGAAGATTTATTTGTAAAATGTCTGTAGTTAAACTGTGTTGAAATTAACACTAATATGAACATTAATACTATCAATTGCAAAAATCAAATCATAAATTATCGTTGCATATTTCGTCGCCATATGAGGAAAGTAATGATTGGAATCACTTCTACTTACTCCTTGCATGCAGGAGAACACAAGAATCCTGCTGCCAATGAACCACCGGGGATAGCGCCAAATTAGATGGACAGGATTATTTCTTATGGACAGATGTTTTCATAAATAACATTTAGACTACCATTCATAGCTTCATAAACACTTGATTGGTAAATATTTAGTTTTGTCTGTTTAAACAATCACTTTGAATAAAATAATTTTATGTAACATTCTCTCAATATCTTGCCGTTTGAACACTATTGTTGTTATAGGTATTTGAACTGTCAATTTGTCAAGATTACGAACATTTCCAAATGTGAACACATTCTGCTTTCTCAAGCTGAAAGCATTGCCTTTGAACATGTTCTAAGTGTTCAATATATGTTGCAAGCAATTTAAACGCGAGTGGTGTAAATTTATAAAACACTTATTGTGTTCAGTTGTTAACACTCGAGTGTTAAAATTGGAACACATAGGCGTTCATTTAGACATCATTGTGTTCACAATTGGTCCATTTATTGAACATTATTCATTATCTGTTGCATTTGAGCTTTTAAAACTTCACACTTGAATTTGCAATGAATATTATTTCAATATTTAGACATCTATGAAACTTTCGAATACTTTTACAACCGAGTTTTTAAAGGTCCTACTGGGTTCGTGTCTGAGAGTAATCGTGGCGCTTTATATAACAATGTATTAAATACTATATATGATGAAAGAAATCCACAAATGCATTGATTTACGTTATTGCAACGAAAATTACCGATGATGCACTAAATATATAGTCAGCGGAATCGATGTACAATATATATATTCATGTTTGAACTCACAGCATATATTTAAAGCCACTACAATGATGGGGTGAAATAAAAATAACTAGTCTGTATAAAATACTTTGTGGATTTCAGAAATTCCACGAAGCAAACCCTGGAAAGCTGATTTCTGCGAGGAGGTGACATGAAAAACTTTCAAAACCATATATTATGTCAGTTTTATTTCATATTTGAAGATGACATAGCAATTCATACGTTGCTCTTTCATCATTTATCCTTGGGCAAGAGATTGAACTCTGTAAGAAGAACACACGTGAAAATAACTAGATATAACAGGTATTGGAACAAGCTTAGTGTCTTAAAAAGATGTACATAACATTAACAGTCAACTAAATCAAACGTACCAAACCAAACATATTGATATTATTTTGATATATTTCATAAACTTAAAAACGAAACTAAGACGAATCAATATGTGACCTAATTCCACAAATAAATCAAACATACAATACGTAACTATTGATATAATATTTTACGATCCAAAGGAACAAAAATTAAGAAGAACCGATAATGGTGGGCTATTTGAATTAAGGCATAAAAACGCTGATAACTTCGATGATAAGCAATCATTCGTAGCACGATAACATTAACATAATATACATCACTTGCACAAGTCGTTATATAACTTTCAAACAATGCGTTAAACTTTTATACTTGACGATTAACTGTTACATTCAATATTGAACCAGTCTATCTTAATCGAATATTAATTTGTAAAATGTCTGAAGTTAAAACTGTGTTTCAATTAACATACTCAAACGGTAAGCGCTAGATAGTGAATAATCGTTCCATATTCTGGCGCCATATGATGGAAGTAATATCTGACATGACGACTACTTACTCCTTGCATGCAGGAGAACACAGGAATCCTGCTACCAATGAACCACCGGGGATAGCGCCAATAATAGCTGGACAGGCAGCCTCACACGCAGCTTCGGATGTGTCGGAACCAAGAGAGCCGAGAAGAGCGCTTGTGACATCACTCACTGTTTATGTATAACATAGTACCATGAACAACGTAGATTAGATGAGACGGTTAGCCTGCCAGACAACCAGCCAGACGGACAAGCAGTAGGACAACCAGGCAGAGGGACAGGCAGTAAGACAGACAGACGGACAGCTATTAAGACAGACTGATGGACAGCTAGTAAGACGGACAGATGGACAGCCGGCCAGGCAGATAGTCAGAACGAGTATTAACAATAGAATGCAAGGTGTTACTGAAATAATACAGAGTTGAATAATATAAGAAGTGTTACAGAACTAAATGTAGTATAGCTTTTCTGTGTCACAGATATAAAAACTTGGCGTACATTATCTCCATTTTGAATCGAGAGACATTTAAAACATTTTTTGCCACAGATAACACGTTTTTTTTATTCCGGACTATTTATTAGTATATGAACTCGTTTAATAAGATTCAAAATTCTGGACATTCATGGTCATACTTCAATTGAATATATGTTTGTATTGGATTTCCCTTATTATACATTGACTCAGGCAAAACTTTAGATGGTACTCTAAGTGTAGGAAAAAAGATTACTATATCCATTACGAATGTACAAAAATAGTATATGCATATTTGAATGAATACTTACAGTTGAGACCGAATGAATCCAAAATGAATCTTTCATCAACCTCAAAGGTTCGGCTGAAAGCCAATGGCAACAAAACGAGGAGACAAACTACGAATTTCATGGTTCCTGAAATAAGCCGAACAGTACTAATTGATTTTAATCATTAAATAGAGTACATATTAGCGCATACTTAACCAGGTACGTCGAATGCTTGGAAAACATGTGCAAGCTGTTACAAAAAAATGTTATTGAAGTCGGTGGTTATTATCTATCTATATTTAAAATGTATAATAGATAATGCGTGTCGAGCGTTGCGTGTTTTATGTATTTTATTGTCAAATTGATATGTAGAGTGTTTCGTGTAGTCGAAAAGCACGTACTGCATTTTTGTTCTGTTCGTACATGTTCTGCTGGCCTATGTACTTGCAATAATAGTACGTCTTAAAACGTTTACCAAATAAATACAAGGCAAATGTATATTAAACGAATCGTAACGTTTCATATATGTATGAAGAACAATGCAAATAATATAACAAAACTAAACACTTTTCGACTAGTCACTTAAATTGCAACAGACGGCGAACGTAATGTGGTTTTGTTTGTCTTAGAGATGACATTTACACTACATAGAAGTAAATAATCAGTCAAAGCTAAATAAAACAACGGAAGCTTTTTAACATCCAGCTAGCGTAGTACACAAGAAAAATACATATGATGTTATAGAGTTATAAAGACTTACCGTCAATTGCAATCTGCAGAGTCGACTGTAGTTTCTACGTTTCGTTCATCCCTTTTATATCTGAGCCAAAAATGCAGGCCACATAATGTTAAAGGCCATCCAATTTTGGATCATGGAATGATAACAGCTGTCAATTAGCATACTAAGCAGAAAAGGGGATTTGCCTACGAGTACACTTAGACGAAACAAATTATCTGTGTCGTCTTTGTTATTTGCACTCCTTTTATGCGTCTTTCAATGACAAAATTTACCTATGCAGGGTGTCTCAAAATATATGTTACCATTTCAAATGTCTGTCATTTTATAATATGACAACATATACTCTTGATTGTGTAAGTGTAAATCATTTTTTTACATTGAGCATACCAAATAAAACTTTATTATGTATACAAATTAGTAGTTTCTTTTTATTCAGGAGTTATTAACATAAAAATAGAAATATTACCATTTAAAATGGTAACATATATTATGGGACACCTGTATGTGTACTTTTTTGTGTCGAATGCTTAATTTTTCGCTGCTCCGTCCTACCGTTTCTGCACCATAGCAGTATATTCATGGTTCAATGCATATATATTGAATGGTGTGCCCTATATATGTAACATCTTCATATCCATGTGTATTTGTATTTCTATTCTCTTACAACCATATTTGGATTTATTCTGTATATCTACGGCACTGTCTGCATTTGGATGACCTTGGTTTGTAAATGGGGCCTTTCCTTCGCTACTCTTTTGCACCTCCGTTTATGTATACCTATACTTTCTGTAAATGTGCGGTGATGTGATTTGATAGGTATGCGATTTGCAGATAAGATTTGATTTAGCGGGTGTTTGTAAATGAGTTTGCAAACAAAGACACATAAAGAAGTGTCGCATCCAGTGGCACACGGTACAACTGTGTAAGCGAAAATACATATTGAAGAAAATCAAGACGCAGGCGAATTAATTATGTGTACATGATCATTGACATACAAACAACAAATACATTTAATACACAATTCCCCTGTAACAACACAACTGTAACATGCTATGTAAAAATCATGAATATACTTCTAATTCTTCTTCCAAATGTATACTGCAATAGCGGGCTTTTCCGAGCCTCACAATCACTTCGACAAGAATACAGGGGTTAGATGTTTATGCAAAAATTGTCGCTAAGATATCTGTCAATTAAACGTAACTCCGCTAAGGGTGCGCGAGGAAACTATCTACCTTACACACTTGATGTTGACATTCACGCTCTCGCCAATTTCGCCCGTCAAAGTAGCTATACAAGATCGATTTTAAAGTTGAATCAATTTTTGATCGAATTCGTGATATATATGTATCACTTTCAGTATTGGCTCAAAAAGGAGCAACAAATAGCAATATCGAAGGTGATCTGGGTAGGGTAATAACTAAGTGCGCACCGCCTCCATAGCAACTCTCCCATTTTCTTATTTAACAGGTGCTCGATTCACTATTTATTTTTACAAAACAAGTCGTATCAATGAAAATCTTGTGTTGAAAAGACAAATAAATCAACGAAAAGCTACAATTTTCTGACGTATAGTTCTTTATTGCATGCAAAGCATTTATATGTTCACGAAAATAAGAGTAAATGCAGTGGAAAGACCGACGGTGTCCAACTTCTATTTACTTTTGTGAATGGTCTAGCAGGACGTACAGCGACAGTATAGAGATGTGACGTTCGTGGCTTGACTAGGTTTTACTAGCGGTACGAACAAAGTCATTTTTAGGTACTACTGTGCTCTTTTTCACAAATAATTATTGATGACATAGAGTTAGACTTGAAAGTTAGACGATTTAAGTCTAATTAACAAATGCACTTACCGACAAACTTAGCTACGTTTGGTTTTTGTCATCGACATAGTTAAAATTTTTGCCTTGATTTTAAGGTTTTGCGTAAGAAATTGTAATTGTCTAGATAATATTCACATGGGTTTCACCTTTCAAGTTTATCTTAGATACTAATAGAACAAATACATGGGCGTACCTGGACGGTTTTGAAGTCTATGCCAGGCGAGAGCATCGTAGGTTTGAAACGAGCAGCAAAGCTGCGAATAGGGGTAGGTGTTGGAGGGGCCACCCCTCCGGTGGGTTGGGGTTCGGGGATCAGCCCCAAGAAAATTTTGAAATTATGGAGGCAAATGGTGCGTTTGCATGCTATATTTCAATGTCAATATGGCAATGACTGTGTTTATTATTTGTTTTTTAGATATTGAACATAAAACCAATTCATGATCGCTTATTTAAAAATCTTATAATCAAAACATTCTGCTTATTTTCGTATGTGTACTCAGACATACATGTAAGGTTGGGGAAGTTTAGGGGGCGCGCGCCGTGTGCCAGATAAAGTCTATCATCATGCATGCAAACATCCTACTGTAAATACAGTTTAAACTGACTGATAAAACTAAGATCTGAACCATAACACACCCACTGGATTTAAACAGCCGTGGCCTTGTTTACATTTAACTATTGATTACAAAGCTAACTGGTAGCATACATTAACAATTACAGGGATATTCTTGCTATGAAATATTGTCGAATGTACTTAATGATGGCAACCTTATTAATTTATAACCATATACGTCAACACAATGTTCACTTACCGACATAAGTCTAAGTTTGAATAATATACTTAAATATTTTGAGAATCAAACTAAATATTGATAAGCCTAAGCCTTAGTCTAACAGAAAGAGAATGAGTAGCCACAGAGAACGCCACCTACATAAGACAGTGCCCCCTCACACAGACCTCCGGGACAACAACAATCCATAAAACACTTGAGGAGATTAAAGGGTGCATACATTAAGGAACAGAGGCGCAAGGAAAGGCCCGGCATACCATAAGGAATAACCGGGTATAATAATAAGTCTAAACATAAGTCTTTGATTTAGACGGGACTAGAAACGTTTGTGAATAAGGCCCTTGAAATTCGGCCAGACGTTAAATCCGGTCTTTGTTTCCATTGCGATTCAAAGACGATGTTATCGGTATATTTGTAATTGTACCGCAGGCCATATTTGTACTAATCCGGGGTATGTCTAGGTAGTGTTCAAAATAAAAATATCCAATTAGCATGCATGCAATTTTCATTATTAAACAAAAACTATATATCGGAAACTATCACCGATGCACAAGATATACCGACTTGAATAGTCTGCACGAAATAACTAATTGAGAAAAAATAAGTATACCGCGATAAGTTGAGAGTGACGTCACGCAATGTTTACATGGTTTGACCACCTTTATTAATCAAAATAGGTAAATCAAATAACAAGCAAAACTTTTTATTGTGATATTGATTTCATTTAACTAACAGCCGTGATAGCTCAGATGGTAGCCTGTCCGCTAATTAAGCTTTTTAGTTTTGCGTCCGAGTTCGAGACCATCGGGAGGTTGGTTTTTTTCCATTGCAATATTATATATTGGTCTTCTACAGTTGTACTTACACAACTTATACTAATTAATGTGCGCTCGAATATCATTAATTAAAAACACTGTATAGCATGTGCATTTATAAGCTATTCAGTAATACCGATATGGTTTCATAATTTTTAAAGTGCACATTATCATCGTGCAGTATATGTGCATGTACATTTATCGCTACACACTAACAGTATATGGAACAAAGTTAATATGGCTACTTCGAAAAACGTAAGCGGTTCAAATGAACATTTTAGCAACGACGCTATAGCCATCATTAAACACGTTTAATTTAACGAAAAATCAATTAGGCGCTAACAAAAAAACATAAATAAACAGACGGAAACAACAAACAACAAGTACTTGACAATCACTGAGTAAGGCATAAAAATACATATTGTCCATAAAAATGGGAGGCTGGAGTGCCTCGAACTCACACCGTATCTTTTGGTCGAAGTTACTAGTCAGAAGCGCTACCAATTAAGCTAACGCTACTGTCTACTTTGAGCGATATTTAATCAAAATGTAATACTAATCCTGAAGATAACAGGCATGATAATGACCGTAAGCTGCTTTACATGTATTGGAAAATGGGTATGGTCGTGTTTACTATCGAGTTATCTTAACTTAGTTATAACATAATGCAGTAGTTAATAATTTGTTTATAAACAAGTAACCATATTTACACTGGGCAACCACATCCACGATTTAGCTATCCGCTAACAGCGCTTTGATTTAATGCTTTGATTGAGTTTTGTCTCAGGTTCAGCGAAATGAACCCACATTTAATCACCAGTGACAATGCAGTTCAAGAGCTTCTCCCCTTCATAATTTATACAATTGGTATGTTCTTATAGTCACCCTGGATGCCCTTTGGTATTATGTCTAGGCGGCACCCACAATGCACTGACCTTGCTCATACCAAGGTGTTCATGTACAATTTTGCGTGCTGATTGCTTTCAAATGCTCAATCTACTGGCTAAGTCCTGCAATGTTACTCGACGATCTTTCATGACGAAGACCCCAACATTTGTTGCCATTGATGGGGTCACTGCCTCAGTGGGCCTCAGAGACCTAGGCGCGTCAAAAACGCACGTCCAGTCATTACGAATCTGAGAAACCTAGCTGTAAAAAGTAGAACGCAGCATTGGTGTTCATGTAAGCTAAAACACCAATCATGTGTAAATAACGTCAAAAATGAATATATCGTACTAACTTGTCATTGAAAAATTAATTGATCGAAGTATGTAGTTTCCGTTCATGTATAATATGTGTACCTTGTTGCACGTAGAAAAACATGATCCGGATAAGTTCCGACCGTCCTTCGTATGAGTTTGTGTGTATCAGTAATCATTACTTCTTATATTCTGCTTACAAACAGAAAGTGAGTGTTTGATCATCACAGTTTTCATTTCAAGACTGAAATTACCCTGATCCTTGTAAAACATCCAGGACCACAGGGTTAGCAATGACCCCATCCCTGAAGGTTTTCTTACCAATGTTTGAAGCAATATTTAAGTTCGTGTATTATACTAAATTAATGAATGAGTTAATGACCTGTTCAATTTTAATCAATTAACATGACGCATCCAATTGTACTTATACTACGTTCGTATTTTATTTCTATAACTGCTATGATTGTGTGGCCGAATGATTTTTGCTTTGAAACCTAAGTTTAATGAGCACGTGTATACAGTATTTTCTATTAAACATGATGTGCTTTATTTATTTCGTTCATGTTCTGGGTCTATATTTGCAAATAACAGGTTCACAAAAACTTTGTATCGCTTAGATACCATTATAAATTGTCAAGAAAGACTGGGAATAAATATTTATTCGACATATATTTTGCATCAGCATCAATCAATAATAAAACGGTATTAAGTGGAGAGATTTACACCGTTTCAATCGTATTGCAGTCATGTACGGCGGTCAGTTGACCAAACCAGTGTTCCACTTTGGTATTCTTAATCTATTTTTTGTGTCTTGTTCCGTCTGCCGGGTTTGTTTACTTGTGTTTTTTCTTGGTTTTGTCCTTTTGGATGACTGTTCACTTTGAATGTGGGATTTCCTGCTCAACTTCTTCCAACATTTTACCAACCGGTTCTATTTCGTTCTCCTATAGCATACGAACATTTCCGAACGTGACTCAGCGGTGACTTTAAATGCGTTATATTCAGTCAAATTGCTGCGACTTCCAGATGGACATTCGAGTGCTGTATTGACTGAGCTGATATGGCTTTTAAATAATATCAGCTTTGTGATATTTATATACTAGTGCCAAGGAAATACGAATGAAATATGTTATAAAATTATGAATAAATTAATATTGAATGACTTTCAAAATGGCTTTTCAAAAGATGTAAAACATTTGCGGTGACTTGACTTAACGAAATTGACATAGTCTGCCCTTAATAACTTGATTTTCAGATACTGTATGTATGTTTCCATTTTGCATCTTGATTTGCCATTCGTCAGTCCGTTTATGCACCATAATAGCGTATTCATAGTTTAATATATAACTACATATATTTAATACTGTGCCCTATATATTTGACATTTCCATTCATTTTCTATTATTTTTCTCTTACACTCATATTCGGTTTCATTCTGTATATCTACTGCACTGTATGTAGTTTATTTCACTGTCCACTTTGATTCTCCTAGTTATTCCTTATGGTCGACTAGGCCTTTCTTTGTGCCTCTGTTCCTTAACATATGTACCCTATAACATTCTTAAGTGCCTTATGTTTGGTGGATTTAGGATTTCCCGGAGGTCTGCGTGGGGATGCACTGTCTTATGTATGTGGCGTTCCCTGTAGCTACGTATTCTCTCTCTTTTAATGTCCCACATTATGAATAAAAACAGCATTTTAACTCACACCATTTTAGTGAAGCCCGTATAATGTTGGGGTGAAATATTAATAACTACTATGTTTTAAATGCTTTGTGGGTCACACCCATTCAAGGAATCAACCCCTGGAAAGCTGATGTATATAAGAGGACCTGGCATGAAAAACTCTCAAAACCATATATAGTATTTGTGTAAGTTTTATTACATATTAAAATATTAAATTACAATCATTGGTTGTGTTTGCATCCTTTATCCCTGGGCAAGTGTTTGAAGTCTGTAAGAAGAAAACACGTCAACATAATTAGAAAAAAACATTTTTTGAACAAGCATTATTTCCTAAAATGATGCCCCGGGTAAATCAAACGAATCGCTTTTTGACTTATTTCCTCGAATATTTCTAACATTAATACGATTTCACGAAAACGTACCTGGTGATATAACAGCAAATACTCATTCTTTCATGACAAGGAAATATGTTTTTCATTTAAACTATTGTGTAGTTTTAAGCAAATGAATACTTCAATAGAATAATGGTATGATTCAAGAGAAAACAAATATACATGTAGGTGGGTAATTCAAATAAAGTCATAAAACTCTGATTACTGAAAATATTGACAATCATTCGTTGCATGACATAAAAAAAATATTCAAAATGTACACAAGTCATTATTATTTTCAAACAATGCCGGTAAAACTTAAAAACTTCACAAACAAATGTTAACTTTCAATTGTAACCTTTCGTTGTTGTTCGAAGATTTAATTGTAAAATGTCTGTAGTTCAACTGTGTTGAAATTATCACTAATATGAACATTAATACTATCAATTGCAAAAATAATATCATAAATGATCGTTGCATATTTCGTCGCCATATGAGGAAAGTAATGATTGAAATCACGACTACTTACTCCTTGCATGCAGGAGCACACAGGAATCCTGCTTCCAATGAACCACCGGGGATAGCGCCAATAATAGATGGACAGGCAGCCTCACACGCAGCTTCGGATGTATCGGAACCAAGAGCGCCGACAAGAGCGTTTGTGACATCATTCACTGTTTATGTATAACATAGTACCGTTAAAAATGTAGTTTAGATCATACAGATAGCCTGCCAGACAACAAGCCAGACGGACAGGCAGTAAGACAACCAGCCAGACTGACATACTGTATGTCAGACAGGCGGACAGCTAGTAAGACGGACAGTCGGTCAACAAGACAGTCAGATGTCATTTATGTGTAAAATGTATAACAAGATGACAGTTTATAGCAACATACATGATATAATATAACACAAGCATCATATACTATTCTTTGCCTGCTACTTGATACACGCAGGATAACACAAAAAAGAGATTGGATGATTATATTGTCATTGAAGTCCTTGTACAAAGCATTGTGACAAACGAATACAAATTATAAATAGTCTATAGCAGAAAATTGACAATTAATTTCGGAGTTTAAACAACAAATGCAAAGTGTTACGGAAATATCACAGAATTAAGTTACATAAGAATCATTACAGAACAGAATGTAGTAAAGCTTTACTCTTTCAAAGATAACTTTGGCGTACATTATCTCAAATTTGAATCGACATACATTTTAAACAGTATTTGCTACAGGTAACCAGTTAAATTTCCTCAATTAAAACATGTTGTTTATTATTTTTAATTCCGGCCGGATTCAAAATTCTAGTATTTCAAGATCATACTTCAATAAAATGTAAGTCTGTATTGGAGTGCTCTAATTATACATTGCCTCAAGTATACATACGGTGCTTGTATATCTTTAGGTAGTTCTCTAGGTGTAGGAACTAAGATTCCTATATCCATTACAAATGGACAATATATATACATATTTGAATGAATACTAAGTTTCCGAGTTCAGTCATGTCTGATATATCCCTGACTATTTCACTGGTTAAGTAAGTGAACGTAATGTATTCTACTTTTGGACAGAGAATGGTCACGCGTTCGCAGTGGACATATGGTTAACTCGGTCCGTTTTCACAGACATTGACGAAGAGGACAGTTTGACATTCAAACCAAAAATACCAAAATGCAGTAATTTCGCAAATATCAAATACAATTGCAAACAAATATGGTCAAGAAATGTATGACAGAGACGGTCGGAATATACCCGGACTTCACTCGTTCTCGATAAGTCCTAAATCATTTTAAAAAAAAATCCTCGTGTTTGCTCTTTTGCATATTCTCATCCTACTTCTGTACATTTTGCCATCTTTGAGGGAGCTTTTGGATTCCTTCTGCAAACCATGAAGTTGACCTATGTCTCAGGCACTGCATGACAGCCGAAATCAAAGCCTACCTATACTCAAATTTGGTTCCAGCAAGCATTTTGGCCTTGGGTAATAGTATCTATGCTACATTACAGATGCTGTCCATTTTACATTATTTCCCCTCATGCTGGAAGCACGCACTTAACTACTTGGGGAGTTAGTAGTTCAGCGCATGCCATAAAATAAAATATACATGACAAGCCTACTGAGTCAATACATTAGTATTTAAGAATTGCTAATCATTTATAGCACATTGGTTTATACATGTGTATAATTTTCATTCCGATACAACGAAATTCATGCGCTGAGGTTATTACGATTTCATTCATGTAAGTAGGTCGCCGTATATTGCGCAGTTGTCGCTACGATGGAACTCATTCATACAAATAGCCGCTTGCATGCAAGAGAATCGCTCTGAAGGGCTCCAAATGGGTATTAAAATAACAAGTCTTATGTAAAAATTGGCCCCGTACTTCGTCCAAAGTGTAGTTAACCTTAAAAAACTTATATAAGTTAAATATACACGAAAATGACGTTAGGTCGCTGTGGTGTAGTGGTTATCATAACGGACCGGCAATCCGTAGACCCGGGTTTGATTCCCGGTAGCGCCATTTTTCGTGTTCCATAAAACATGACTTTATTTAAAAAGTCACTGCCCAATTTGAGCATACATTTGTGGAATTTGCCGATGCTGTAAAATTTGAAAGATGATGATAACATTTGACCCCTCTTTACAATTATTACATTGACCGCCCCTCCAGGAAACTCGTAAATTTCGATACACGTATAATACATGTGTTTACAACTGGCACTATTGGGTAGGCGAAGTATATCACCTGCCAATCACGTAAGCATATGAAATCCGGAATTCTCTGATAACGAACAAAGTAATATTTTAGGTAATACTTGGCCCTTATTCACAAATAATGATTTTAGACTTAGAGTTAGACTTGGACTTTGACTTAGACTGACCAAAATCGATTTGAGTCTAATTCACAATTGTACTTACCGACAAAATTAGCTACGTTTGGTTTTTGTCAACGACGTAGTCAACGACGTAGTCAACGACGTAGTCAACGACGTAGTGAAGTTTAACCCCTGATTTTAAAATGTTTACGTAAGAAACTGTAATTTTTATAGGTAATATTCACATGGTTTCACATTTCGAGTATATCTAAGATACAAATAGAACAAATATATGGGCGTACCTGGACGAATTTAGTGTACGCAAGGTGTGGGCATCGTATGTGCGAAACGAGCAGCAAGGCTGCGAATGGGGGGATAGGGGTGGAAGGCAAATGGTGCGCTTTCATGATATATTTCAATGTTAATATGGCAATGTATTTAATTATTTGTTTTTAAGTTATTGCATGAACTTAAAACCAATTCAGAATCGCTTATCATTAAAGATCTATGTATATTTTCGTATTTATATTACATACATGTAAGGTAGGGGAATGTTAAGGGGGCGCAGGCCATATTTATACTAAACCGGTGTATGTCTAGGTAGTGTTAGAAATAACAGTATAGCATGCATGCAATTCTCACTATTAAACGGATTCTGAACGTTGAAACTATTAGCCATACCGGATACGAGTGACTGCTTGTCATAATGTTTGTTTCTTCAAATTGCCGACTTTTTGATCAATAGTGATTGCTTAATGCACTAACTGACAGATTGTGAATGAACTTATAATGTTATTATAATCACGGACATATTAACCAGGGTTAGGGTTTGGCCTTTCACTGAAGCACAAGAAATTGCGACTTGGACAAATACTGGTATTGTTCGCCGGCGTTAACTTGACCATTGTTTACAAGCAATCGGGCAATGTAAACATATCTGTATTGGTAAATCAGCTTATCACAAGATTATCTGTCTAATTGAAATGCTTGTATTGTATGCGTAGTCTAGTGATAAGTACCTCGGTTATTTGATGCGCAAGAAATGTGTTCGAGTCTCAGCACTGGTATTTTTATTTCTAAATCATAAAATATAATGTTTTACAATAAAGTGAATCGTAATCTCCCTGTACATAATGGTTGAGTCTGTTTTCAGTGGTCAGGTTAACACCGGCGCACTATATCATAATACAGTAGTTAATATTATAATTTGCTTACAAACAAGTAACTAGATATACACAGGGCAAGCAAATCCAAAATTCAGATATATGCAGCCCAGGCCTTCAGTGCTAACAGCTCTTTGATTTAATTCTGGAAACAAATAAACATTTGTGATAACATTTGCCACTTGAATGAATTGATGACTTAAACTGTAACCGGGGGTTGGAGAACCAGCGCGGTGCCACTGCTTTGATTGAGCTTTTGTCTCAGATTCACCGAAATAAACGCACATTTAATCACAATTGATAATGCTGTTCAAGAGCTTCGCCCTTTCATGATTTAAACAGTACTGAAGAATTCCCAGAAACATGGCATTGGCTATTGTGTAGTCAAAACCAAATACATAGTATACAGCCGAAAGCTGTATAACATACACTATGACACAGTCTCCGTAACATTGTATTGCTATATCATCTCCAGTGATGAAGGCACACTTGACTTCTCCTTTTATGATTGTGAGTGTAGGGGCTGTGCCAGCTTTCGATTTCAGCAAACCATCAATATATGTGTCCACTTCAGATTATATAAATGAGTAACATATTACTGCATAACAATTAAAAATGTTTTATTGTTTCAAAAGTGATGCGTAATTCGAATGCTTACGGCTGACGTGAGACCGAAATGTACCCCACTTGAACAAGCACCAATGTTGCAAGCAACTAAAAAGCTAGGGACATCCTTGTAATAACGTATTGTATGATTTTGAAATGACTGAAATGTATCAGAAACAAAACAACACACGTTACACGTAAATCCATAAGTTATATCATCATCCATGTTGAGTTAAATTATCAACGTTATCATCAAAGACATACCTTGCATATTTTTAAAGGCAATCCAATGTGTTTTCGCGAGGAAAAAACAAACTTTGAATTAACTGGGGATTAGTTATGGCTAAGACAAATGGCTCTATGCATGCCCGCGTATAAATGGGTGCGTTTTAACCATGGTTTCAGTATTTGTTTGTTTTTAAAGTATGTTTAAGAGTAAAAAGTATAGTATACCTTCCATTATCTTCTTTACCCAGATTTCCAGGAACCGCTTCCAAGGGTCTATGCATGATAACATTGCAGGAGTTAACCAGTAGGTTGAGGATTTGAAACGCATCAGCACGCAAAAGTGTACATGAACACCTTGGTACGAGTAAGGTCAGTGCCGACAAGACATAATACCAAAAGACATCCAGGGTGAATATGAGACAAAATCTCAATCACAGCAGTGGCAACGCGCTGGTTCTCCAACTCCCCAAAAAACGTTTAAACTGCCTCCTTCGGCGGGCAGATCATGTTAGTTGCACCCTAGGTTGCACGTAGAATAATACTCACTAATTTTATGCAAAAATGTCAAACTGTAACGTACTATAATGAAGTAATTCTGAGACAACCCCATGAAAATAAGAGAGTTGCGTCCAAGGCTAACACAGAAAATATCTTTCTTCATGATAAAGCACCCACCCGTACCGCGTCGTCTAGAGTTGAAGTCATAAATTCATTCAAAATGTTTGCTGAAACCAAATATGAGTCTAGGTCGGCTTTGATTTCGGCTGTCACGCAGTGCCTGAGACAAAGATCAACTTTATGGTTTGCAGAAGGAATGAAAAAGCTCCCACGAAGATGGCAAAATGCACACAAGTAGGCGGAGAATACTTTGAAAAAGAGCAAACACGCAGAATGTTTGAAAAATCTTTTCGAGAACGAATAAAGTCCGAGCATTTTTCGACCGTCTATCGTACATTTCTTGACCATATTTGTTTGCAATTGATAATAGCGAATTTGCTGCATTTTTGTATTTTTGGTTTTATTTGTGCTTGAAAAGAGAGAGAATAAATAGCTACAGGGAACACCACATACATAAGACAGTGCCTCCCCACACAGACCTCCGTGAAAACTACAAACCATAAAACATAAGGCACTTGAGGAGGTTAAAGGGTACATAAGTTAAGGAACAGATGCGCAAGGAATGGCCTGGCAGAACATAAGGAATAACTAGGAGAATCAAAGTGCACAGTGAAGGAATGTCAAACTGAACTCGTCGTCAATGTCTGTGAAGTCGGACCGAGGTCACCATATGTCCATGGCGAACGCGTGGCCAATCTCTGTCCAAAAGTAGAATACCATACGTTCGCCTTCTTGACCAGTGCAATAGTCAGGAATATATAAGAAATGACGGAACTCGGAAACTTCACTAGTCTCTGCAGATTACCATTCACAGTAAGTTTTTATTCAACTTATATTTTTTTGGAGCATATGTGGGTTGCCAATGTCGTATATTGTTTTCATTATAATATGCTACTGTTTCTCACTTAAAATGTATTTAAACTCTGGTTGATTATGTCAATATGAGTTATCGGTATTATGCATCACCCGTATATCTTTAATATTAAGAATTAGTTTTTGCAGTGGTTTGTATTGTCATATATGTGTCGTGCTAATACCAGTGTAGTCAATTAAGGTTTATATGGAAATTCATGGCAAACAAAATGTACACACCCGAGTTTGGAATCCTTAAAAACAGCTAGAAGACCACTGTATATATACCGTCAGTGTTATGGCTTTAAAGCTAATGGTTTGGTTCCTTTCTTCTCTTTCTTTTATTAGTGTGCGGAACGTACCACCAATCATTGCGTATCATTGCATAACACTCACTGTTATTTAGTTATATAACTACCCATAGTCTTTTACTTTATCTTTTATTATTTACCTTTAAGATTACTACGTAAACTGTGAAGGTCCTTGTTTGTAGGTTGCCTTCTCTGCACTATTGTTTCTCCTAATAATGATTATTTCAGGAACCATGAAATTCGTACTTTGCCTCCTTGTTTTGTTGCCATTGGCTTTGAGCCGAACCTTTGAGGTTGATGAAAGATTCGTTTTGGATTCATTTGGTCTCAACTGTAAGTATTTATTCAAATATGCATATATATTGTCCATTTGTAATGGATATAGGAACCACATATGTAATTCAATTTTGTGATATTTCAGTAACACGTTGCATTTTATTGTTTAAACTCGGAACCTAAATGTCAATTTTCTGCGACAAAATATTGATAAAAGATTTATATTTTTTTTCTTCCTTTGTCACAATGCTTTGTACAAGGATCACAATGAAAATATAATTTTCCAATCTCTTTTTTGTGTTATGTTCAAGTATAATGTAGTAGGCATGGAATAATAAATGTTGCTTGTAAAACATTATATCATGTATGTTGCTATTGACTTACTTGTTTTTATACGTTTTACACATAAATGATTATATCCGCCAGTCTGACTGTTTTGTTGACCGACTGTCTGTCTTCCTAGCTGTCAGTCTGTCTGTTTTACTGGCTGTCTGTTTGCCTGTCATACTGTCTGTCAGTCTGGCATGTTGTCTTATTGACTGTCCGTCTGGCTGGTTGTCCGTCTGGCTGGTTGTATTACTGCATGTCCGTCTGGTTGGTTGTCTGGCTGGCTATCCGTATAATCTAAACAACATTGTACGTGGAACTATGTTATACATAAACAGTGAATGATGTCACAAACGCTCTTGTTGGCGCTCTTGGTTCCGACACATCCGAAGCTGCATGTGAGGCTGCCTGTCCATCTATTATTGGCGCTATCCCCGGTGGTTCATTGGTAGCAGGATTCCTGTGTGCTCCTGCATGCAAGGAGTAAGTAGTCGTGATTTCAATCATTACTTTCCTCATATGGCGACGAAAAATGCAACGATAATTTATGATTTTATTTTTGCAATTGATAGTATTAATGTTCATATTAGTGATAATTTCAACACAGTTTAACTATAGACATTTTACAAATAAATCTTCGAACAACAACGAAAGGTTCAATTTGAAAGTAAACATTTGTTTGTCAAGTATTAAAGTTTTAACGGCATTGTTTGAAAATTATAATAACATTTTATATATTATTTTTATGTCTTGCAACAAATGATTGCAAATAATTTTAGTGATTATTGTTTTATGACTTTATTTGAATTACCCACCTATTTTGCTCATATCAAATTAAGATTCATGTGTTTGGTTAGGTTCGTTTGATTGAGCCGGGTCATCGTTTTAGAAAATAATGCTTGTTCAAATAATGTTTTTGTCTATAAATAATTTGACGTGTTTTCTTCTTACAGACTTCAAACACTTGCCCAGGGATAAAGAATGCAATCGCAATGAATGCCTTGTTATTTAATATTTTAATATGTAATAAAACTGATATTAAATACGGTTTTGAGATTTTTTCATGCCAGGTCCTCTTACAGACATCAGCTTTCCAAAAGTTGATTCATTGAATGTTTGAGATCCACAAAGCATTTAATACAGACTAGTTATTAATATTTCACCCTAATATTGTATGGGCTTTACTAAAATGGTGTGAGTTAAAATGATGTTTATATTCATAATGTGGTACATTAAAACTGTTCAAATTTCTATTTGATGAATACATAATAGTATAATAAACGGAATTACCAGCAATTCCTCGATGACTTCACAAAATACTAAATGATCAAGTGACAGGAATAGCATATTCCATGGTCATATCTCACACAGTGCAGATACAAAATGGCGGATGAAAACTTGTGGCCGGCGAAAAGTGCCCAAACGGTAACATAATTTCCGCGAAAACAGTGAAACGCGTCAAATAATGTGAAATGCCAAAACAGAACTTAAGATGCATTTCATTTGACCAGCATAATTTGTGAACATTGATTCTTTGTAAAAGAGAGAATAAGTTGCTACAGGGAGTGCCTCATACATTAGTCAGTGCCTCCACACACAGACCTCCGGCAAAACAATATCTACCAAACACATGAGGAGGCTCAATGGTATATGTCAGGGAACAGAGGCGCACGAAATGGCCTGGACGACCATAAGGAATAACTAGGAGAATCAAAAAGGACAAACAGTGGGGGCGGAAATTAATGTACGGGTAAGATCTCCGGACGGGTCATGACAGATGGCAACAAAAGTCGAAACCGGGCAGAAAATAACGTGAACACCGCCGAAACTGGGCAGAAAATAACGTGAACACCACAAAAAGTGAAAGAACCGCACAGGGAAAGGGAAAAAATAACATACATTTTACCCACAAAATGAAATAATAATCATACGGTGATAAACAGCCTTGGAACTGGCAGTAAAATACTGGGGGTTTAAATCGATTTAACGGCTAGCCAGCCTCACACTTAATCGCTATATGGTCATTGATTTCCAACATATACATATAAATTGTCTAAGTAGGCAGTAAATAATTATTTAAAGCAACAAACCATTACGTACATAACAACAGACACACTGTGTATAATCCAGCACGAAGGAAGACGCAGCCTTATATTGGCCTTGTTCCAAATAACTAAACCATTAATATCATGTGAAATAACCGTTAATAATCAATTTCATTTTGTGGGTTAAATGAATATTATATTTCCCTTTCCCCTGTGCTGTTCTTTCACTTTATGTGGTGTTCACGTTATTTTCGGCTTATTGTTGCCAGCTGTCTTGACCTGTCCTGAGATCCTATCCGTACATTAATTCCCGCCCAAACTGTATGTCCTCTTTGATTATCCTAGTTATTCCTTATGCAGTTACTGGACTATCCCGGACTCTTATTTTGCACCCTAGAGAGCCATGGACGTTTAATATCTATTAACATGTCATTTTATAGCTGGGCATATCACTATCCAATTATTTCTGACAGCTGCAGCCAATTTATCTGGCTTATCAGGATATGTCCTCAGTACACACATATTTTATCTCAAAAGAAAAGTAAGACCACATTCACGTTCATAGCTTGTATGTGTCTAGAAATATAACCACATCAGGTTTTTCAAAATAAAATGAAATCTTGTGGTTCAGCACAAATAAGCATAATTCAACTAACTATGACAATCATTTATATAAGCAAGCTGTACAAGAATGAAAAATATCATTGAGCAAATTTTGAAAATGATGAATAGTAAACATTATGCTTGTCTAAATCAGATATCTAAGTCCATCTACAATTTGTAATTTGAAAAGTACCTACCTGTTAGACATACCCCAGAAAATTTTGTCATGGAAAATTATGTAAACATTAAAAGAAGAACTGTAATTTATCAGTAAGCTAATTTTAATGCTCTAAATGCGAAATTACCAAATTTACTCAGTATTTGACAGTTTTTTAACACCCCGACTCTAAAATGCGGGGGGCATATAGATTTGCCGTTGTCCGTCTGTCTGTCCGTCACAAAATTCTTGTGTCGCAGGAATGTTCACCAGCATGTGTAGTTGTGCACCTGGGATTTCATGTTTGCCTCCGTCCAGGAAGTGCAAAGTTGTGGCCCTTGACTTACAGAAAATAAAGCATACAGAGCATGCAATCTTGTGTCGCGCATATCTCCAACAGTATATCAGCTTTACAGAAATGTTCACCAGCATGTTTAGTTGTGCCTGGGGATCTATGTATGGCTTCGTCCAGTAAGTGCAAAGTTATGGCCCTTGACTAATTAAAAAAATATAACATACAGAGCATGCAATCTTGTGTCTAGCGTATCTCTTTAAGGATAGGACCCAGACTCACAAAACTTTACAGGAATGCTCACCAGCATGTGTAGTTGTGCACCTGGGATTTCATGTATGATGTCACCCAGTAAGTGCAAAGTTATGGCCCTTGACTTATCACCATAATCTGTAAAGTTGTTCACTTGGTAATTTTTATACTCATTCTTAAACTATGAGAGAATAATAGCATTTGCTTTTGTGACAAAGGCATGTAGTGGGGGCATATGTGTCCTATATATGTCCTAATATATAGGAATAATGTCGGATAGGACACATATGCCCCCACTACATGCCTTTGTCACAAAAGCAAATGCTATTATTCTCTCATAGTTTAAGAATGAGTATAAAAATTACCAAGTGAACAACTTTACAGATTATGGTGATAAGTCAAGGGCCATAACTTTGCACTTACTGGGTGACATCATACATGAAATCCCAGGTGCACAACTACACATGCTGGTGAGCATTCCTGTAAAGTTTTGTGAGTCTGGGTCCTATCCTTAAAGAGATACGCTAGACACAAGATTGCATGCTCTGTATGTTATATTTTTTTAATTAGTCAAGGGCCATAACTTTGCACTTACTGGACGAAGCCATACATAGATCCCCAGGCACAACTAAACATGCTGGTGAACATTTCTGTAAAGCTGATATACTGTTGGAGATATGCGCGACACAAGATTGCATGCTCTGTATGCTTTATTTTCTGTAAGTCAAGGGCCACAACTTTGCACTTCCTGGACGGAGGCAAACATGAAATCCCAGGTGCACAACTACACATGCTGGTGAACATTCCTGCGACACAAGAATTTTGTGACGGACAGACAGACGGACAACGGCAAATCTATATGCCCCCCGCATTTTAGAGTCGGGGTGTTAAAAAACTGTCAAATACTGAGTAAATTTGGTAATTTCGCATTTAGAGCATTAAAATTAGCTTACTGATAAATTACAGTTCTTCTTTTAATGTTTACATAATTTTCCATGACAAAATTTTCTGGGGTATGTCTAAACAGGATAGGCTACTTCTTCAAATTACA